>CM070111.1:7042500-7507500 GCA_036178185.1 Liparis tanakae | reverse complement strand
CGGACTCCAAAAATACCTCATGAGTTACAATAATTCAGGTGTTCTTCATTAGCTTTTCAATCAATGGAGACGTTTGTCGCCCACCTGTGACGGCCAGAGCGGGGTTTTATTGGGCGTGACTGAGGGCAGGGCAGCTTTATTGCCAGTTTCTGAAAACCACAGGATACGTTTGATGTAAAAAATAAATACTTTTCATGTCAGCCTCGTATCAGGATTCCGGGGATGCACAGTGGCACATGGTTAATGTTGTGAAACAATTGCTTCGTAAACAAAACTACTTGGTTATGGCTAGGAAAAAAAAAAAAAAGGTAATAGTTTGTGTTAAATAATGCCGTATCACCGTAATGCAACTACCGTGAATAACAACCCCCCTTGGAGGGCTTTCAGTCGGAACTTTACCCGACAAGCATAAACTCTGGGCTTTTTTTTATTTGGGCTTCAAACGGGACACAAACAGCAGCCTCCTGCGTGAGGCCTGTGTTTGTTTTACCCACCAGCAGCAGTTTCTGGACATTATTGCTTTTTATGGCACTCCATATACACATCCTGCTCTACGAGAGCGTGTCGCTGCCCAAATACAAAACACGTCCACATCTAAGCCTAAACACTCGCCACTCTTGGCAGATCCCCCACCCAACAGTATCCATGTACCCCCCACCCCCAAATATTTCCTCCCTCCCCTCCCCCTCCAGCCCACCGTTGCCCCTGTCCCCCCCCCAGAACAACCCGCCTTCCGCTCCATCTGTCGGCCAATAACCTGCTGGAGCCTGCCGTGCCGTTAGCGCACCTGTGCCTGCCACCTCAAATAGAGCTGTTTGACGCATGCAACCACACACACACACACACACACACACACACACACACACAAACACACACACAGGCTACGCCTCCAGACATACTGTATATTACTGTATACTTTGGTCACGTGTGTCCTGAAGGGCCGGTTGAAGTCAGCGGCCCAGAGATACTGAATCAACCTTTTACTTGGAAACTCGGCGGTGAAAAAGGTTGCAGATTGGAACTTGCCCCCTTTTTTTATGTTTCTCTTAGATACACTTGCTTCCTCGTGTGTGACCACAAGAGCACAGTTGGACTGCCTAAGGCCACATCCTATTTTGCCATTACCTGACACGACCAATGCTTCCATACACATGGGAGACACATGCCACAGGGAGATGGCCACCTCTCTCCTCATTAGCTGTGAAATAAGGGTTGTGGTCCACAGAGTCTTGACCTCTATTCCCCTCTTCACTTTTACCAATACCTCCCCCCTATGCACTCCCCTCAGCTCAGAGGTGTCTCTATACATCTTCTTCAGCCATCTGCCTAATGTCTGCAGAATACAAAGATAGCAGCGAAACAAGTCAGACAAATAGCATTTGATCACACGTCTCCCCGTGTGCAGCCCTAAGTTGATGATTCAGTGCGAATTTAGTCCGTGTTATGGGGTTCGGTTGAACCGTTTCCACAGGAGTGAGACGGAAGATGTTGAGAAGAAGACAGTCAAAAGTGTAATTGTTTGAGTTTTTTTCTTATTTTTAACTTATTGCAACCAATTGCATTCAGTTCACATACTTTTCTCAGATTCACC
Organism: Liparis tanakae; assembly: GCA_036178185.1. Taxonomy (NCBI): domain Eukaryota; kingdom Metazoa; phylum Chordata; class Actinopteri; order Perciformes; family Liparidae; genus Liparis; species Liparis tanakae. The sequence continues at coordinate 7,505,909 of CM070111.1, read as the reverse complement.
TCAGCAGTAAATGCATCCCGACTGGGTCTCGAACGGCACTCCTCCAAAAACAACTGCTTTAATCCTTCCAGTCGAGCAGGAGCATGGCGTTCAAACATCTGTCATGCAGTTCAGATGTGACTCAAGCATTTCAAATGACACAAACACACACACATACACACACACACACCCTAGAATGACTCCACTCAACAGCTTGAAGGGTTTGAATCATAGGAACATTTAGAGACTTGATAGCCACAGATAAAATTAACCAAATCTATTTATACTAACACATGATCAAGCTTATTATAGTTGTATCCAGAACCAGCATATGACATTAATTTGGAATGAACAACTGAGTATTAAAATGGCTACCATTTCCCTTTTACTTATTATACAGGATTGATAAAATGTCTTTAATTGTCACTGTTTAAAGCGCAGTTGGACGTCCTCATGACAGGATACTCCCAGAAATAGTGCGCACAATGGGTGGCATTAAACCCAATGAGACGCAGATGCCATAGAATCCAACTGTTGAATGACAGGCTATTAGTAAAACACCTGTTCTGCTTTCTGAGCAAAATGTCAAGACTTGAGATCACCTGACGAACCCCACGGTTAAGATCCAGTTCAACGTAGGGCTCTCTGTCATGCCACTTTTATTTCTACAGATGTTGAATGATGTTCCTTTTTCATCCTTTAGCATTTTCTTATTCTTTTTTTGGATATATGATTTATTTTAGAAATTACAAAACAAGACTTATAGTACAATGTATACCTCACAAATAAGGATTGACAACATATCACAGTCAAATGGTGAGGATACACATTATGTAAAGACTATAACTAAGGAAACAAAAAAAAAACACAAAAAACAACAACAAACAGACAACAAAACAAAAAACATATACATAACAATAAGTAAAACAACAACAATATAAAATGTATAAAAAATGCTGCATGCTGCGAATATGTGCTACCAATAAAGTTAGTTAAAACAGGATACTTGTGCGTTGTTCGGGCAAATTAATACATTTTCTTATTATGAAAGAGAAAAAGGCCACAATTAGTCGGCACTAACCATTTTACATTAATAATAGATTCAGGGTTAGGGTTTTGACATTCAGATCAGGCCGCGAGCATATTCCCACACGGAGGCCTTGGCACAACACAAGGCCTGTCAGGGCAACGATGTAGTAATATTACAGGAATCCCAAATAACCCCAGTGGAGAGCGATAGCACCACTCCATGTCGGCCAAGCTGCCAAGCCACTGTTCCTCTTGGCAGGCTGCGTTCGTTTTTCAATAATCAAAGAGAAAGGCTTTCAACTGAGATCTTGATTCTTGGCAAGGTGTTCCTCTCACAGAGCTCGATGTACAGCGGACATTTATCCTTGAACTTGAATAGTCGGTATTAGCCTCGGCAAGCCAATGGGATCAGCCTCTATAAAAAGGTGCAGCCGCTCGTACGCTTTCTTTCCGTTGACGATGGAGACTGAAACCCCAAGGGTTGAATGGTCAGACGACTGCAGAAGACAGTTTACAGAGAGGTATGGTCTACACATAAACTATGTTCATGGTATATGTGAATTCTTTCAACTTAGTTGACATTTGTGCATGAATTCATACTGTTTATACGCACATTTAATCCCTCTAAGAGGCAGCTGCATGTGCCTGGATGCCTGTATGAGTATAGGGAATGAGGTTATAGGGAACATGATACCTCATACATTATAAGGACCCTTAATAAACTAAAATATGGCATTCCAGTGCTCAAATTAAAATAAACCAGCCGTGTTGGGGGTTGTGTTTTAAACATTTTAGTCTCAATATATCCATACTGCATGTGCTATCCATATACAAGGTTGAAGTATCATTTTCTATAGCCTGTATCCGTGTTATTTGAGTTCCTGGAGTCTCAAAACTTAATTTAACGCCCATAATATCTGGGATTATAGTTCCCTATAGAAGCTAATGTGGTCATGGTCCCATTTCTATTTTTGACTTTCTTTTTAACTGAATTGATTTGTTTATGTTGATTTTTAACTTGTGTTGCCCACTTATCTGTTGATGCAGTTTTTCCAGAAGAATACAAAAAGAAAGCTTCTAAAAAAGGACACTTAACAGCATTGGTGCGGCGGACTAATATTTCTCAAATTGCTGTGCATCCTCTTTAGTTGCTGGCGGCAATTTTGCCTTTAAAAGACGACTTCTATTCGAGGACCAAACGTTCCCCGCGTTGCGAGATGACCTCTCGACGGACGAGCAATCGCGGTCGTCAGCGTTCGTAAAGCCAGTGCTCGGCTGAGCTCGCAGACGGGACCAACACGTTTTCACTCAGCTTGATAAGACGGTAACACTGAGGAAATAACCTTGGCGGGTTACGGCTGTAGGCTATCATTGATCCTCCGCAACAGCAAATAAGAAAAAAACGGAGACAACGGGTTCAAAACGGCACATTTTCCATCTCTTGTGTCCTTTTTAATAGAGAGACGGCACTTTTCCTGTATGCTGTCCTCAGCGCAATGCCGCTCTCCTGCTTCTACAATTTAATAACTACCTCTATTCCTTATCTGAATTTTTTTCTTCTTCTTCTTTTTTTAGGGGGTTGCTTGTCAGATAAAGGCCAGGGTTGTCACCAAACTTCTTATGCCGCTGCGAGACAAAGTCTGTTTACTTTTTCTCTCGTCTCTTTGCTCTGTCGGGGAGAGGGGAATGCAAACGATCCGCGTAGAGACGTCCCGGACTTTCTGCTCGGCTCTGCACCCCGTTTACTCTCCATCGGCTTTGGATAGTTAAGGCTCATTGATATTCCGTTGGTCAGCACGAGGACCAACAGACCTTGTTCCCCATCAGGACTCTGGAGTGGCCACTTGCAGATTGCAAATGACACCGGTTGATGATAATTTAACAACGCACGGCACTGATAAGAAGGCTTATGGGATGGGATGAGGTTCTACCCTCCTCTTACATCATGTCCAACCCTAATTGCTTTTGACGTCTTGGTTGTTTATTGTGCAAGTGTCACGGCCGCTTGCCATCATTTCAAACCCGCTGCATCTCCCCCTTTGCTGTTAGGTGGACATTGATCACGGTGTGGCTTTAGAATAAACACGCAAACAACGATCAACGAGAACTTGGTGAAGACCCTCTAGGGTGGACGGGTGGACATTAACAGGTGCATGAAAAAGGGGCTTGTACGCATGCATGCACTCACACACTCTGACGATGTCATCATATTGAGATTGAAGGGTACTCATCAGCAGGAAGTGATAGGGGTGAGGGTCCAGTAAATGCACTATTTAGTTGCATTGTGGAAATTGTAGGATCAAGCTTGGCCCACTTGTGGCTAAAAGACTCAAAAGATGTTGGCAAATCTTTTAAATATCTGTCTGTCAAGTTTACAGGACACCCATACTAAATCCATAGCCCTTTATTAAATGACCGGCAGATTTCTCTGTTTATGTACATATCTGATCAACTTCCCCACTTTCACTGTTCCACGAGAACAGGTTTTCCAATCTGCTTCCACATCTGTACAGTATTATTTCTTCAGAGATGCAAGGAGCCTTGTGTTCGATGCTGCTGACCTGAATCTTAGCTGCAAATCTACTTTTGAAATAGCAGCAACTGTGTAAGTTAGAGAGTACACTTTGTCCCAGTTTGCAGAATGCTGCTGAAGAGCTGCAGTATTTTAAAAGAGGAAGAAAAAAAAATACAGGTAATGTCTGGGCGATCCTCAACCTCCTCACCTCCTTTGTCAATCAATAGTCTCTTTCATCGGCAGGGGTTGAGCTATCATTAATAATAGCTGACACGCTCCTATAGTGGTAATAAACTGGGGGAATCTGGTATGTAATGGTACAGTAATGGCACCTGGGCAGGGTGTTACGCACTCGACAGCTTCTGATGGATAAACCCTAGGTAAATGGATTTGGGCTCATCCAGGGGAGAGGAGCTGCTGCTTTTGGATTTACTCTGTTTTTGTGAGCGGTAGTGGGTGAAAAGAGCCCGTACAATCCTGGAGAATGGAAGAGGGCAAGTGGAAAAGAGCTTTTCAAATGGGACAGTGGGGCGTGTGGTGGATGGACACGTAGATTTTACTTCAGCTCCATAGCAACAAGACGCGAGTGTGTCTGAGTGTGAATGCACTGGGTGAGTGCTAACTGGGGCATGTTAAGGCAATTGTCACCCCCGCCCCCCCTCCCCCCTCTCCGTTGCCATCGTGAATAATGATTTGCTGGTTGGCGTGCCATTTGTTCTCCTTAAAACAGAGATAAACGTGGACCCAGAGTGTTATAGAGACTTATCCCATCATTTCCAAAATCAGAAGAATATAGACTCAGATTGATAGATTTTTAGAGATGATGAGATGTCACTCAGTATAGGAGGGAAAAAGTTGAGCAGAATCTTGAGAGGTATTTTTACTCCCCTAACTGACAAGCTTGAAATATGGTCTATTCTGGTTAACCAAAAGGAACACATACATTTCTACATTAGAAAGAATTCCCATTATTTCTCTGTGAGCCATGAAAATCAATTCTAAAATGATTGCTTTCAGTGACGATGGGGAGAGAGGAGAGAAAATAGTTGATGTGCCTTTGGCTGGTCCAATAGATAGAAATAGTGGTTGTTTTTTCCTATTCTATTTCCTCACGAGAGATGGTTGAAATGGGGAGTGTAACTATTTCAGTTGTTCTTTTTTCCTCTTCTTGTCATCTCTCAACGCAGCTCTTTGTTTATTTCTCCTCACAAGTACCCAAGTCTTACGGCATTACATGATTTCTCTGCGGTTCCAAATCCAGGGGCTTGTTCCGTTGGCTTAAACCTTTATCGCATTATGTTGTTTTTGTAGCAGACAGTAAAAAAAAAAGATTCTCTCACTTCATTGGCAATGCTCATCAGCTTGTTTTGCATCGTCCCATCTTTTCCATTTAATGAAGCAGTTAGCAGCAGATTAGAAAAGAGCACATCAACTGTCAATTTAACAGATTAAGTAATTTCTTAACCAAGACACAAGTGTGTACCCACCCCAAGTTTATTTATATATATATATATATATATATATATATATATATATATATATATACACATACAAAAATATATATATTTAAATATATATACATGTATATATATATATATATACATATATATATATATATATATATATATATATACATACAAATATATATATATTTAAATATATATACATGTATATATATATATATATAAATTAATATATATATATATATATTTAATACAAATATATATATATATATATATATTTATACATATATCTTGCCTCCTACCCTATATCTAATGTTCTAAGTGGATTGAAGCAAATCCTGACTCTGTAAGTCAATAAAACAGAATATACATGTGTTACAGCAATAACACCATCTACCTGCTAGATTGCCCTTCTGCGCAGCTCAGAAAAAAATATCAATGCTGCGTTGATATGTGCACGATCCAAGAGAGATGTTGTGTTTAACCCTTCCCCTCGACTGTGCACCGGGCCAAGTGCTTTCTCCCCGGGCAAAATCACTAACCCTTTGAAAGGCCACTTTCAGGCAAAAGAGGCAAGAGACCGTCAATTCACTTAGAAGCATTCTTATTTTGTGAGTGTGGGATAGAGTTTCATGGTTCGGTCCTGCATGTAAAGTGACCCCGCTTTGTGCTGTAGAGGCGAGCGCCGTCTAAAATAAGCAGTGGTGGTATTGCCTTCAGAAAGCCACAAGAGAGCCGAGTCCCCTCGGCGATCTCTTCACATTGATACTCCGTCTCCCATGAAGAGGCTTTTAAGAGGCACGACAGATAGACTGAGATTTGAGAAATGACCTTCCGGTGAAGTAGAGGACATCTTGTGTCCAGAAATTTTGACATTAATAATATTGACATTTTCATAGATTTAGATTTGAGGATTTTTAACAAGATAATTGAAGTTTAGTCTAATAACAATACAAGGTAAATTCATATTTGTATGATTTATACATGTCTGGGGGGGTGTTTGTTCTACTTAACCTTCTTAAGACCATATAGTGTCTACGTAATCACTATGATGTCATCCTTTAGCGCGAGTCAGAGCCATAAGTATGTGGGCTGACACTATTTTTCTTATTTCTCTTAACACAACTTTACACGGATTAGAAATGTTTCAATATGTGGTTAAAGTGTAGACACTCCGCTTTAATTCAATGGACATAACAAAAGTATTGCATCAACCGTTTAAAAATTAGAACCATTTTTTAAACAGTCGCCCACATTGTCAGAGGCTCAAAAGTAATTGGACAATTGTCTAAAACATGATGCGATGGCCAGGTGTGACCCGCTCCCCCAAATTAAGTAGATAAAAATGTCTGAAGATGATAAAGAATGTTGAATTTGCATTTGGTAGTCGGTCCAGAAAAACTCTCAGCATTTGGACCGTGCTTGGCAAGATGCAGACTTTGGAATTGGAACAGTACATTTTACCGGGGACGCGTCAGAGGTGACTCGTCTGTACATCACAAGTGCGTTCATAACAACACACTGCTGTCATATCCTCTCAGAGAAGAACGGGGTACATTTGGGTCATCTGGGCAGCAGAGATAACAGAAGATACAAACACATACAACTGAAGATAAAAACCGATGAATCTATAAAGCTTTTACATACAGTAAACAACGATTTCTCTATTTTCATGCGTCTCATGCTCAGTGACCTGCCGAAACTGACCCCACATTTCGAATGTGAGTCCTCGTCCACGTGTGTGTATTAAAGATAAATGAGACCGACTCAATATCTCCTTCATGGCTTCTTTGACACCAGCAGACCCTTACTGTCTGAGCCTCCTTAGCCCATTGCTGTCCCACTCCATTTTTTCTCTCTCTCCCTATTCTTTTTTAAAGATTATTCAAGATTATTACTTTCTTCAAAAGGCCACTTAGGAGGCGCAGTGGAAATATGTTGACTCTCTTCGATTTCTGAAGGGGTTTAAGTGTATTTCTAATTCACTGGTGGCATGGTTCACTACATATGAGGCTGCGGTGTGGCTTTCAATGGACCTGAGGGGAACATATTTATAAACTGAATTCCTGAACCGACGGGACTCGTCGGGAAGTGTTTGGCTTCGAAAGTATAAAAGTGAAGGGATCACCAGCTGCGGTACTATATTATACATTAAAAATTGAGATGGGGTGACTTTACTCCGCGACTGACCCTTATCAATATTTGATCGCCGAAAACAGCAACTGGTAAACAATGGGGAGAGAAGGTGATTCAGGGGAGAGGTGAAGGGCAGGGCACACACACACACACACACACACACACACACACACACACACACAGAGCGCAAGGAACTGCACACTTGCATAATGTTTGATCTAATAACTCCACCCCCATGCCAGTCAAGCTAGAGACACTTTTTTGATCAGTTGCCATGAAATAAAGACGGGTCGCCGAGGAGAAAACCTTCCCAACTAACTCATCCGTCCATTTGCCAGGCAACAATATATGCGTCACACACTCTTCTTTCAAGGAGAATCTCAATGAGTGTTTAATAAGTCCTCAGCTCAGAGAGCAATGTGGTTTCCTGAGAGCTTTAAAACGCACACGGGAGGCATCTCTATCGAGGAGAGCGCGGCGCCTCAAGGCTGCTCCGACCCCTTGACCCAGGTATAATTGACGATCTCACATTTTCTTTATGAGCAAATGCAAAAGTCTTCCGCATGTCAAGAAGATGCATCATCACGGGAACGATGGTTAAGGGCAACAAACACCGACGGCGTAATGCTCGCGTCAAAGCACCCTATTGTCTGCAACATGGACCCACGCACCGGCGGCAACAAACCCCGTGTTGTTGTGGAGAGTCTGGGAGCTTGTCACAGGAAGCTGTGTTTCTTGTTGTAATTTTCAACTCTGACGCACACACACACACACACACTCACCGAATAACAGAAAGTGAGAGGGAAGAGAAAGAGAGAGAGATTTAATGTGTGGTAATCGGAGCTTCTTTGTTCTTTGTCTACACACATACGTACGTGTACATACATGACGTGGACGCCTAGCAGGGCCCAACGGACTGCAATCATAAAGTTAACATTTTATCTCCTTGATTTAATTTGTACAATAACATAATAATAATATTTTTATAAATACATATTAATATATTAATATATATATAAATACATAAATATAAATATATATATAAATACATATTTATGTAAATGTATATATATATGTATGTATGTGTATATATATATATATATATGTAAATATATATATTTATGTATATATATATATATATAAATATATTTATATAAATATATGAGAACAATCCGACAAATAGACAAGGATCAACTGGTGTTTATATTGTCGACTGTCTCCATCATCATCTCAAATGAAAAGGGCCCAAGACCAGTTAGCCAGCTTAATAGACTGAGGCTGGTCTATGGTACATCAGTCTCTCACACATGAACTGGCAAACATGCGCTCGCTTCTTTATGTATGATACAATTAGAGATCATCTTGGTGGCATGTGGAGAGAAAGAGACAGAGGAATGGGGCTAAAGTTAATCATCTCAGAGTAGCTTCTCCCATCAGCTGGCAGCGACTTTAATCAAATTATGACCTTGTAAAGCATGCACTTGTCATTTGGGACCCTAATCTCTTCGCTAATGACTAATTAGCCCCATCACCTGTTCCTCTAAGCTTCCATTACACCCCCAACAAAGCTTTAAGATAATGGAATAAACAAAAGGGGGAAAGAAATACTTCCCTTGCCAAAAAAGAGGAAGAAAGTAGACCACACATACATCAATCGAAACCTGGGAGATTGATTAGCGACTGACAAAACAGCTCGGGGATTTTGTTTCCCCTCTCTGACAAGACACCACTCTTGAGGACAATAAGGATGCACAAATTCATTAGGAGTAATTAACCGAAAATAACCGTGGAGCGCAGGCCAAAAGAGAGAGAGGATTCAGCACAGGGACGCTCGCCCGACGTAAGTCACAGCGCAATGAGCGAGTGGACGTGATCTAGCGGCCTTGGGGTCATCAATAACTTCACCTCGTGTTGGGCCGCCGCCATTTGGACCGGGAGTTACAAATGGGTCGAGCCCACTTGTTTGTATTTGTGCTCGGTCTTGTTATGGATTAACTCATTTTGCCTCAATCCGAGGCCGCTACACGTGCAGCATCCCGACTCGTGCAGCGGATCTGCAGAAGGGGGGACGGAGGAGGCTCTTTGTTGGTGCCGTGCAGCGTCCGTGCAGCTGCACTACTTGGCGGCGTGGCACACAAACAGGCGGCTCCCATTCATTAGGCCTTTTTATATCAGAGACACTCACCTTCTGGGGGCCCAAAGCATCTGCCTCTGTATCAGTGGGAGTGCGGAGGGGGAGAAGATGGAGATAGAGAGTGTTATGCACAAGCACAGGAAAAAAAAGAGAGCTCTGATCAATCTGGGAGGGAGATAAGAGGGCACAGTACAGAAACAGAGCAAACTGGGGCAAGAGAGTGGCAAACTGCACTTGAGTGTGAGTAAGACAGCAGTTGAAAGAGGCAACTCTGATGCAGCGAGCCTCATTATTTGGTTGTCTCTTCTCTTCATCACTCTTTCCTCATCCTCCAATCAGAGGAACATCTGGCTCTAAGAATTATAAAAGAGCTTCGGCTGGGCATTCATAGATCTCACACACATTTCAGCAACACGAACACACACACACCTCAACGAGCTACACAAAAGGGACCCGTGGGAGTCTGTGCACACAGCCGTGCGCAGCTGTAATGGAACGCTATTATTTTAACACAAAGCCCTAACTGTTTTCACTGATTCTGTATCAGTGATTTTACATGAGCTCGTGACACGTTGAAACACTTTTTATTTTGTTCAGCTAATCAAGGCACTGTGCCGATTTTAGTTCACTGGATTTTGAGATGCAGAACTGGAGGAGTAATGCAACTATGTGACTGAATAAAGCAACAAAAGTGGCCGGCGTTATAGCAGCTATACGGTGGCCTTTGGTTCTTTATCTTACAATGACGAATGAGGCATGCCACATCCCAAATGAAGATCTCCCACAGGCCACCACCACTGCTGTAATGAAGCACTTCAAAATGATACAGCCAACCCCAATGGAGGTTGTGCTAAATTTCATCTCATTGAATTTCATTAAAGTATACGCCAGGAGGTGCAAGGACAGTGGCTGTCTTTTGTTTTTCTTCGGTACGTATAAATCATGACACCCAGAGGGTACCTGGGGGTTTTCTCACGGGGGGAAAATAAATAAAACATCAGCTATATCTTCATCCAAATCAAATTTGATGAGAAGTAACAGGGGGATGTGTGGTAGAAACAGTTGAACCTGTCAGATAAGATTGTGTTGGGTCCCTTCAGCATTTCAAATGATGATACTATGGGGCACAGGGGTAGACGTATGGGTCGGGGATGAAAAAGAAATCAAGAAGATATTCAAAATGCATGATTGCATATTAAATGGAAACTTTTTTCCAAAGCCAGTTATAACAATAAAGAGGGCAAAGCATATTTTTTGTTAAACACAATGCACACTTAGGTGGGATTATCAGGGTTGAAAGAATTCCTGCTTACCAATGTCAACGCTGTTTTGAAGGATAGCGATAATATGGATTGAAAATTGTTTTTTTTCTATCCACAATTTGCGGGAATTAACATCCACAATTAACCTTTATTTATTGCGGACAATGCACCTCTGGCCAGGTCAGACGAGCGATTTGCATGCCATTTAACACAAAGCATCCTCTAATGCAGAGCCGAGACCTGCTATACGTTAAAGACAACGCCTCGAATCTAAATGGAAATTGTGCGGGAAATAACCTTCCTTTGTTGAACCGGGCCCAAAGAATACAGATACATGAAAGCGAAGGGGAGGCTGTGGATACAGCAAACAAAATGATTACACATTTTAGAGCAATTTCTGGGTCCTGCGGTCATAATCATTTCGTCGATAGCCTTCCAGTGTGCAGGTGTGCTCATACAGATGGTTTTATGAAGATCCATTAAAAATAATTTCGCTCATCAGCAGGCCCAGGAGGGGCCCGAACCAGCAACTGGGAGACAAGCCCAGATGCCTGCTTAGGCTATACAGCTTTAACCCACGGCGTCCTCCTGATGCAGACCCCCCCCCCAGTCACCATGGGAACGCAGCGGAATAGCAAAACCTGTGGAGGTAGGAAGCGAGGATGTGTTCGTATCCACGCGCACAAACTCGTGATCGCACGTAATGTGTAAACACATCTTACGGAGCGCAGCTCGGAGCGAGCGAAAAGCGGCGGCGGACAACTTGTGCAGGAATGATGGCGGCTATAAAGTTTTAATAGAGATGGAAATGCTTTTAGAAGAAAAAAAGCCCCAAATGTGGCGAGTTTAAACACAACATTTGTGATTCGACTGTCACTTCAGGCTATTCCGCAACGAAAAACAACTTCTCGCACGGTTCCTCGCGCGGCGCCGGCGTGCGCTGCAGTAACGCGAAGCGGCATAAAGAGGCAGCCGGCGAGCGAGGAATCCTTTTGACGGGCTCGTCCTTGGTGGCAAACATTTGATTTTGATTAGACTCCGGTGGGGAGAGATTATCAAAGGCTAAGAGAAATCAATGTTCTTTTAATAAAGGGGACTTTGGGTGGGAGGGAGAGCGACAGTTCTGTTGATGACAGCGCCTGTCTCGGCCTTATCTCCCGCTTCTCAGATCCCCCAGACAGGCAAATATTTTAACTGTAAACACCCGTGGCTCGACAGCCTGCGTGGGACTCCTGTCAAGCTTTTTCCACTTGCGACTGACTCACCTACTCTCGCACACGACCAAAAAAAAAGGGGTTGCACAAATACGAAACCACACACACAAACACACACCAAAGCGAGAATTGTACCTATGATACACAATAGCTGCTATCCGACTGACCCACAAAGCTTCACGCGCACACCGCGTTGAGTTCAGAATGGTGCCGCGTGAACTAAAGTGATACCTGCGTCCTCCAGCTGCCATCCAAATCCACTGTCATCCAGATTAGCCCGGACACCACCAGATGCCTCGGAGCCGCCCGGTGAAGAGAGGCGCGGCGCGGTGAATTCCAGTAATTAATCCCAGATTACATCCTGTGCCTCTCCATCAAGCGAGTTATAGCTACAGTGTGGAGAAAGGCTCAATATGAGGAATACAGAAATACACCACCAATGCGGGGACACTTGAAGGCGTCTAGTTTAAAGAACGTGTGTAAGTAATTCCATTTGCCAGGAAATATTTGTTAGAGATCCTACACTGAAGAGAGGATTCATCCAAACAAGGCCTTCTGAAGTGTAAGCAAATGAGTTACATGGACTGAAGATACAGGAACTTCACAAACTAATCATAAAGAAGAGGCGGGAGTTCCTTTTAAAACCTTAAAAAAGTAACTTTAAAGGACACGCTGACTTTCTTTCTTTACTTAGTTGATGGAGTTGAGTCTGTATCTGAATCAGGAGGCAGTTCGCCTCACGTGAAGACGAGCAGCAGGAGTTAACACAAGCCAGCAAAATGGGAGCTATAGGAGATAATATGCAAAACATACAACGACCCAACTTTTTAATTAGGAGCACAAATTGATAAACTACCACCCTGCTACATTTATGATTTCATTTTCCACTGGGGAAATGCACCAGTGATAATGGCAATCAACGCATTAAATATCATGCAAATGACGTGCCCCCTTGTTGGAGAGGGTGGGACGGTAAGTGTTGTGGATTGACGGTAAAACAATGATTTACATCCCCCGATAACCTGCACATGGCACATATAAAGAGAATGTAGGGTCTTGGCTGCGAGGAGGGAGATAAAAGCATCCCTTCAACAGTACGCCGTATCCCCGGCATACTGAACAGCAGCCTCTTTATCCATCAACTGAGGTTTTTTTACTCTATCATCAATAAAACTTTGAGGCAATTTGCAGCCGCCCGAAAAAGTCCACGCCACATTTTCATAGTGTGCGAAGGTAGATTTGTTTGAAAAACTAATAGAGCCGCTGCGCTCGGCAATGCTTATATTTCGTCTGACCTTTCCGGCTCGATTCCGTTTCCCCGACTATCGAATCAAAATTAAATAAATGAACTACATTATACATTAAAAGGCATTTCAATAAAAAATGGTGATCCCTTTGATGCCGAGGCTTGGGCGGGTTGCTGTGCTTGAGATGCCCCCCCCCCCCCCTCCCACCCCCCCTCCCCTTCCCAAGAGGCCTTGAGAGCCTGTTTACTCCAGATTAGGCCCACAGCCATTTCTCCCTGTCAGTCTTGTAATAAACAGGACTTCTTTGCAAACTTGCTTCGAAAAAAAAAACTCCAACTCATCCGCGGCTCTTCAACGTGCTGCTGGGGAGAAGATGTTTGTGCGTTTGTGCGTTTGTTGCGTTACTCCCTCACTCTCCTGTTTCCCGTCCCTGACATTTGATATGGAAACAGCATCGGCAAGTCATCTGCGGAGCCCTATGGCCCCCCCGCCCTCCCCAAAGACAAGCCAAGAGCCCTTGAATTAACTCAATCATTTAGTCGTAACAAATTAATTAAAAGAATAATTAAATCATTAACACATTAAATACGGTAATTAGAAATCTTGTCCTACATGAGTGAATTTGAGTGAATTTAATGGGGGAAGCAAATGGAGCAATGGGGTGTGCCAAAACATAATTTTTATTTAATGCTTTTTACACAATAACATGCACTTTGGGATAACCCTCCACTACCGAAACGGTTGACTAATGTTATCTCAAAATGATATTATGAAAATACTAAAAAGGGGAATTTACAGGATTACAACTTTACGACTCTCGGTCTAGGGATAATGTAGACAGAGCTTTATCGTTTTAAGCATATTTTACATCAAGTATATTGCTTGAATTAACAACTACGCCCAACAAACGGCCCCTACATTGGCTCCGGGCCGTACCTTCTTCCGGTGCCTAGTAACTGCTGCATCACCTTGAGGAGGCTGAAGGGGGGTAAGGATGATTTCAGAGGGGGCATCGAGCAATCAAAAGCCTTCTCCCTCCCTCTAATCGCTCGTTGGCTTATGGAGCTCCGGAGGAAGGATGGCTCGGCCGGAGCAATACTCCCTGATAGCAAGCTAAGTCATAAGCAAGGTTGTGGAGCTGGTTAATTACATGCTATAACACCCGCCTCCGTATACATCCCCTGCCAACAGACATGATCTTTAAAGTTCCCAACCTGCTGATGAGAGCACATTTGAGTAACACTGCACTGGACAAATCCGGATAGAAGGACACGGGTGATGGGAGGAAGTAGGGATGATGAAGATGAAGGAGATCAATTGACGACCCCTCCTCAGTTTTATAGCCACACGTTCCGTATACTGTTAAATCATATATGACCATGACCTATCTCCAACAGTTTGGCACCCATTTTATCTGCAAACACATTTCTTGCTGTTACACCCTGTTACACCCTGTTACACCCCAGAAACTATAACTTTCCCCACCTCCTCAGCTTCGTCCCGCATCAGTATTTAGATTTATGTGAATTTAGAATGTGTATTTCCAGAATGAGTACACGGCGATCCACGTGTTGTGCTGCATCTCAGCCGGGGGGGGATCGTGATATCAAGAAAGGCCTGTGTCAAGCTCGCTCACATTTGATGCCAGAGCCTCTCAAGAACAGCACCGCCAAAACCATCCGCTGACGTTCAGGGTCTCGTTGAACTGCAGAGATGACCGACTCCAGCCGTGTTCATATAAATATACATCATAGTCACTATTTCATCCATCTTTCACCAACGACTATAGATTTTCAAAAAGGACATGCACACCCTGCCCAAACACAAACACTACCCACAAAAGACACATTACATGTCATTTATCAGACGCTTTTATCCAAAGCGACTTACAATAAGTGCATTTCAACCTAGAGTACAAACTAAGAACAACAAGAATACAGAAAGTAACATTTCCTCAACATAGTCGAACTACAAAAGTACCATAATAAGAGCTATTTAGACACAACGTCTACTTCCTCATAGAACCCTCACATGCAGTGCTGTTCCTGGTATACTAACATTTTTTGACAGTTCTGATTAAAAAACAAATGTAGTTAAAACTGTAAACATGTGCAGTTCTTCTAACATCCAATTTCCTCGTATCACATTGGCATTCTGCTTTGAGACCGCCAATAGCCATCCCGAATGCTAACGGCTTGCATTTGCGTCGAGTTGCTGGTAGAACATGATATACAAACAACCCAGGGACTCATTGACAAAAAAAACATTGTTCTACAACGCTACTAGATGTCAGAAACTTCCGTTTGCCTTTAATGACATCAAACATGCCAGCGCTCATGTCATCTAGGCACGCAATGCAGCAATAAGCTCACAGCACGAGCATCGACTCCGGGGCAATAGGAATATAAAGCAGGTGATTGGATGTGCCTTACCTTTGATGGTGGCTTCCAGGGTGTGAGAACACAGAGTTGGAGCAAAATGTTCTATTTATATAATTATATTTGCACATTTATCTTTGTTGAAGAACACATGGTGGCCATTCCAGCACAAACATTCACTTACACTCTTCTTTTCATGGTTATTTAATAGAACATTGATGGAATAATGAGTCCTGGGGGAATGCTGGTGTGATAGTGGAGTACGCACTAATGTGTGTAAGCGTGACAAAGAGAAAGACAGAGGAAAGAGTTTTGACACAAAAATAGCCTATTCTCACATTAACCTGTGCCAAATAAGGTAAACAGGGACTAGTAGTAAGTAGTTCCTCAATGCTAAGAGGAGGTAATCATCACTGATTGAGCAGCTGATCCATCCCAACGCCACAGACAACACAGTGGAAACCTCTTTCAATAGATCCGTATCCTGTAAAAACAAACACTAAAAGCTAGCGTTATTCATATAACCAGATCACAAATGTATCAGATTCATTTAAATATGGACTGAAATGTTAACGCACAAAAGGAAACCTGTTTTTTTTTTGCGTAACCAAGACGCTACAGCTGAGATTTCAAGAGCGCTTCGACGTCTCGGATAGCGATCGAACGGCTTTCACGAAAAAGCCTCGTGAAAAAAAACACTCGACAACAGCCGGGTCAGAAAGTTTGGCCCAGGAATTTAGATCGAAAAGTACATCTGCTGTCGAAAGTTGCGGCAGAGTAAAAATCTCTCAACATAATCACGCTGCGAAGCAAAGTGTCTCTGACAGAGGCACGCGCCGCCTTTTCACGGGCATTATTCTAAGCCTGAGGTTTTATATTCCGCGAGACAAGCTCAACCTTGCATTATGAGATGTAAAAAGCTCTGCATGCACGGGTGAAGGGGAGCCAGATATAGTGATTGTAGCTATACGCGCACACTGGCAGCGGAATCACCTCGACAGCAGGGCAATATAACCATGCAGCCCTGAGGGCATTCAATACCGTCAATGCTCTATTTGTGTATACATATCGCAGCAGAATTGGAATGATCTCTCGCATTGATCCTTTCTAGTCTAAATATTTTTAGAAAGCCATCGATTATATCGGCTGGTATGTTCTGGGAAGCATTAGCAGACGAATGCGACGGTGGCTGAGTGTTTATGCGTTGGTGAAAATATACAATAAATATCCGTATGTATGGGGATGAGCAGTGATGTTTGAGTGAATTAGTTTGTGCTACGTCAGATGCTCTAAATATAAATATATAAATATATACTGTGTATATATACATATATATATATATATTTATGTATATATATATATATATATATATATATATATAAATATCTAATGTATATATATATATATATATATATTATATTATATATAATATATCTAAATCTAAATATATATAGCAGCATCGTGACCCTGCAATGATCGGCCTCCTGTGCGTGAAGTCTAATTGAATCTCTCAGAATATACCTGCGCTTGTGTAATTTCCACGGTTTAACAGTCGCAAGGAGCTCAGCGCTCAGTGTTTTCAAGGTGTGTTTCGATGGAAGCGGCCCACTGGTCCTACAGGTATAGTGTCGCAGCAGCAAGCCCCATCACAGAGCCAAGCTCACGCTGCGGCGGTATTTCTACACCGCCGCAAAGCAAACGGAAAGTTTAAACAATCTTTCTTGCGCTGTACACGTGAAATGTTGCAGACGGAGTCCACGCACGCAGAGCATCAACAACACCCTCGAGTTTTTCTAAACGCTGCAAATGGAGGCTAGGAAATTGATCTCTCTGTGCGGTTAATCTATTGTTGCCTTTTTAATGAAACTATTGCAAATTAGCACTACCCGACATTAAAATGCATAAGTAATGGATTCACTTTCTAGAATCTACCGAAGAGGCAAATGCACAGGTCCTAATTGCACAGATTTAACTGATAGCACAGCATGTGCTGTGTATAATCTTTCTGGAAAATTGCGGGGTGCCGATTTAGCAGATATCCTGGGAGATATGCATTGCCACGGCTAATTGTACTGCAGGCGAGGTTTGTACAAAGTGGTTCTTATTCAATGAGTTTTAAAACATCAAAGTATTTACTTTTAACACAAGATAGTTCTTTTACACACAGGGCTACTGAAAGTCTTATATAAAGTTAATGTGCCAATTGTGAATAAAAAAAGCAATCTTTTTCATATTGTAATACAAATTATGGACGTATAACCGTCATAACGACCACAGTTATGCACTTCTTAGCTACGTGTTAAAACTCAGGCATAATAGTATAATGCAACACAGAACAATGGCTCCAACACATAAATATTACATTGTTTTGTCCTGGCTTTAAACTGTTTATGGTGGCAACTGCAATTCATTGTTTGATTATGCCTCGATGACCAGAAGCCATTTGTGTGAAAAAATACTATTAATATGCTTATGAAGGGCCAAAAGGGATCAACCAATTTGAATAACACCCCCTAAAACTAATGTATTCAGCGTCTGTGAAGTGTGCTAGTTACAAAGCTGGTTGATAAGGTCCAGAATGCCGTATCTCTAACGCCTGCTTTGTGGCTTCTTCTCCCGAGTCTACTTATACTTCGTATATATAGACCAAAGACAATACTGTCCTCGCAGTTAAATGGAGACAATATGAAATGGAATATTTGACAGTGCATGCAGACTACTTGGCCTCATCTTGGTGAAACAAGCCCACGGCTTCATCGTATGTGGAATGAGAACTGAATGGAGTATTTACCACAACAACAAGAAAAGGAAATTCGTATAAATCAGTCACCCAAGAATTTTAAAATGTATATTGACAAGAGAAAGGAACATTTAAGGCCTCCATCTGGCTCTCATCATATGTAAGATACTCAAAAAATGTAAGTAGAATAGACACAATATGCATTCAGGCAGTCGCCATTTAGATTTTGTCAATCCAAAAGTGACAAAAGGGGGTGGAGCTAAACACAACAAAACACTGAATAATGAACAGAAATGTGGGACCATGATTTACTAAATGAACATCATGCTGTAAAATGATGATGTATAAGATGTATTACCATTAATTGAGATCATAAAGAAATGTTAACCGAGGTAAGAGTGAGCTGTAAATGTATAAACTTCTACTCACAATCAGAGTCCTTCTAATCACCCCCCTGGTGGCCATAAGAAGAAGTGGAAGTTCAAGTTAGCGCCTGATTTGAACACTTACTAAAACTATATAAAAAAAATACATACTATATATATTTATTCTTTATTTCAGACGCCAAGTTCCATATAAAATAACAGACATATAACTATAAAAAAAGAGAGAAAACAAGAAGATGAATGAAGACTTTTGTGCCAATGTCGTCTTAAGTTTGATAGCAGCTCTTTAGAGGGTTGACCGGAGCCTCTACTATACAGTTGTCAGATCAATTGTCTCAATATCTTAATAGTATATAGTTATACTATTTAATACTAAGCAACCTTGCTCTGCCTACACGAGTTAAAGTCAATAACGTTGCAAATCAAACCCAAACCAACACAGCCGCCACTGCAGAACCCGCGAGTAAACACCACAAGCTTCACGCTCCTGGACGCGCCAATGAAATTGTCCATTTGAGAAAGAAGATGGACAACCTTGAGGGGTTCATCCCAATAAATATCCACACTTGCTGGCGGAGCCTGGCAAACACGCCATTCCTCCTCCACCCGCCACCCACAGAGCGCTTTAACAAACACGGAGGATGTTATTAAAACAGTAATACAAAGAAGGTCTGACGCGTTCATTTCATGTAGGTCCAGTCTACAAATAAACCAAAAAATCAGAGCTGCAAAACCTCGACAGAGATGTGAAAAATGCCGCCGCTGTAAAATAAGAATCTGAGCAGTGTGTACGAAGATGCAGCTCGAGATAAGAGGCCAGGCGCACGCCGATAATGTCGAATTAGCTCCGACGGAGAGGCGCCTGGTTATGGCTGCAAACCTCATCTCAGATCTGTGTCGGAGGAATCACTTCTCCACCTCTTCTCGTGCACTTGCGTCAGTTCCCCCTCGTTTGTTTGCTGATGGACTGCCCTCTCACCACCATCACCACGCCACACACACACACACACACACACACACACACACACACACACACACTGCAAGACATCTTAAATTTGAAGACAATTTTAGCGAGCGGTAATGATTTCATCGGGCCGTGGTAGCAGCTCATCGGAATGCCTGACCGAGCCCGATCCATTTGCGGAGATGAACCCCAGCAGCGTGCACACAAACACGCTTTAATGTATTTATCAAGCATATCATGTGTGAGGGGATTCATGTGAGAGGAAGTCTGGCAGCCTGTGATTCACGGGGTTCGCTTTACTAGACGTCTCTGGGTGTGACCTCCCCGCCCCACCCCCCCCAACCCAACCCTCACACACACACACACACATGAGAGAAGCACAATGTACATCTCAGACCAGAGTAGTAATGTTCTCCAGCCTTGGGGGCTTATTAGGAGGCATAAAAGCTGCACGCTACCTTCATTCATATTCTCCATAAACACCCTGCCACATCACAGCTTTTATATATATTTTTTAGCTGCTTTCCAACTCTGGGCAGTCGGAAAAATATAAGTCTCTGCGCCACTACTTTTGTGCTGCATGATTGATTTGCAAAATAGGCCTGTACTGGAAATGTATCTGAATAAAGCTAGGATTTGCCTCTGTGTGTAAGTGCAAATTGCAGTGTCAGATCTCCGTGTGGATGTTGTTTGTCAGGCGTAAACTCAGCATGGCAGCAATTTTCTTTCCTCTCTTTACACCGATGTCTGTATAATCTACAAAAATGGGAGCTGCCGTTGATTATAGTCGAGGAGAGAGAGAGAGAGAGAGAGAGAGAGAGAGAGAGAGAGAGAGAGAGAAAGAGAGAGAGAGAGAGAACTGGGCAAATGACATTTCCAAACTAGAGATTCTGGTGAATAAAAACAACCACAGGATGCCCGAGATTTGCAGTCGTAAGAATAGAATTATGCATCCCACTACAGTTTTAAAAAGTTCATCCCGGGACAAAACCACTGCAGCTCAAGTACAGACAATTACAGGGACTAGTGCGCCATTGTGGGAATCCGATTTTCAGTATTATCTGGATTTGGAAACATGCCCCCGCCACTGAGACTCTCATCTCCGGCGCGCTGTATTGACAGCCGATTGAAATCAAACGGTTGGTTCAACTTCGAACTAGGTCGGAGCATTATACGCCGAGCAGAGGGGAGGTAGAGGAGGTTAGTTTGTGTTTGTGGGTGTGTTGTGAGTTCATAATGCAAAAGAGATCCTGGGGAAGAAATAAAACGAGTTTAAAAATAGGTAGAAGAGTTGGAAACAAAGTGAGTTTCCTCCCCACCCCCACCCCTCCCCCCGTCTCCCTCCCTCGCATCACAGGAACATCTGGTTTTTGAAGCAGCCCAATAAAAAGGCCACTGGGAGGCGAGGAGCGAGCGAAGGAAAAAGGTGTGAGAGAATGTGTGAAGGATAGATAAGATAGCGGAGAGATGCGGCGATACGGAGGCAGAGGAGAAGACAGTGAGACCGTGAGAGAGTGCTCGGGGGCTGTCATAACTGGCGAACCGGGCCCCCTTCAAATGACACCCTTCGCCAAAAATCATATTTCACACGCGGCGACAAAGGCCACACCACATTTAGAGCGCTCCGTCCCCTGCAGGGATGGCGATGGCACTCTGGGTACCGATTTTGCCTCCTTCCGCAAAAATAAAATGGCCACTTGCTCCCCGCGTGTCTACTTTACGCCGTGCGATAAAAGATTGCGGCGGCACCGACATGCGAAAGCACTTGTAGCTGGACAATCATATAAAAGGAGCCGCATTTTCATAAAAATATACAAAATTATCTTTATCTTTATCTCTTTATCATCTTATACTTAAGTTTCTGCGTTGATTGTTGTTTGTCATGTTTGACATGTCTAATGTTGCACCTTCCGCCAAAAAAAAATACTCGTATGTGTAAACATTCCTGGCAATAAACGGTTTCTGATTCTGATTCTGATAATTCTGATTTGCATGTATATAGAAAAGTTGATAGACAAGGATTAAAGGTTGGCGCAGTTTGCGTTATACATACTGTACCCACTTTTTTTCTTTTGGAGGACGGTGTGCGCTTTAGTGTAAAATCATAAAATACACCACAGCTGACCTCAACGTATCCATATTATGATGTTTTTATAAAGAAGGGATCTCATACGGCACTTTAATGTCGATAGCTTTCGGTCACAGTCTCTCCGGCGTCACTTTCTCATCGAAATGACAATTTCAAGACGAACAGTATCGTTGCCTTCGTCTACTGCAGTACAACTGCGCGCAAGAACCCGAATGCCTTGTAAAAAAAAAAAAACGTGTGGATGGTAGTGGCTGGGTTCTGCGGCTGACAGAGTGACAGCCATTTTTGACAGCGACCTGTCAAACAGGTGGAGTGTCGCACTCGAGTCACAGTGTGATCACTGTCATTTGCAATGCTGAGCAGTTCTATGTGAGGTTTTATAGGCAAACCAAGCACGAATTAAATAACATCTCCGTCAAAATAAAACACCGCGGAATAAAGATGAGTCCAGGGAAGTTTCAAAATAGCAGATACAAAGATGGCAGTACGCACAACAAGTATATGACATCTCGTCCCCCCCCCCCCCCCCCCCAATTGCATCATGTGCTTGGAAATCCAACAGGCGGGAAGCAACAGATTCTATTTGCATTGGTGATCTGAGCCTCGGCAATCCCTGCCTCCAAAGTAGGTCAGTGCGAATCGGCGCCTCCGAAAATAATAACAAAAGGTGAGCCCCTCGCTCTCTCAGGGGTGAACGCTCCGCTTTCGCGCGACTCCGATGCTCCCACTGCGAAATGTGCCGTATCAGCACTTTGCAAAAATCTGTAGGCATTATACCGGGGCATATTAAGGCACAATATTGCATTCGGCATGCGAAGGCGCTCAGCAGCCATTGTAAAATTTTAACAAGACAATAGCAGATACACACACACACACACACTATCACACACACACACACACACACACACACACACACACACACACACACACATTGTAAAGATGCAGAGTTTTGTTAGAAGGCACTGGAGTTGAAATTGTAATGATGTTAGTGTGTGACGGGGGCTGCGAAGACCGAGTGTGCTGCTGTAGCCTCATCCTTTTTCATCAGTGTGTTTTCCCAACCCGAAAAGTGAGTTGGAAAACACAGTCTATTCCTTAGGGGTCGGAGGGGGAGAGGGGGGTGTAGCTTTGAGCAAAGTGCACTTCATCTACAAGAGTGAGTCAAGGCACTATCACCTCGGCACATGCATTACACACAAACAACTACACTACAGTATGTCCTCTCTTACTCCAGGATTCACACAGAAATATAAAATGCCCTTCCTCTCTCTGTTTGGGATTCTCTCTCACACACACACCCACACACGCACACACTCACACACACACACACTCACTCATGCCCTCTGTCAGTATTTCAACAGTACATGCAATGTCCAGAGACCGAGCTTCATGCACAGTTAATGTCTCTGCTGTCCAGATGATTAACGTTACCCGATCCACAATCCCAAACGTTGCCCGAGTTCCACTCGCCTCCCGCCTCACCTTCTGTGTTCAGCTCACTCCTGGGCTTCAGGTAAAAATAGCCGCTCTATCCTGTTCCTCTCCGCCGATACACAACCTGCTGTGCGTCCACTGGGATATCAGACATGGACGCAATTGATTGTATTGGGAGAAAGAAAGGATTACATGTGTCATAAAACACAATGCACGAGAACATTTGCATTTTAGGAAGAGTCCAGCTCCAACGCGATTACAAAATAGAGAAAAGAAAGTTGCAAATCGTACCCCAGCTTGTTCTCAACCCATTTAGAACCTTATTGTATTTACAAATAATAATTAAAAAAAACCACTAAATAAATATATCAATGCTGGATTTCTGCTTTAAGTGCACTAAATAAATAATATTTTAATAATAATATTCATATTAATAATAATATATTCTTTAACACATGCATGATGTACATACTGTAGAAAGACCAACCCTGTTATAATATTTACTAATTAAAAAAACAGGCCCTGGTTTTAGCCCGCCAACTTATTTGGATGTTGTTGGCAACAACAACAACAACAACAACCAAATCACACCAACGGGCTGAACGCTTGCAAAGCTGCATTGTGCTGCAGATGGGTGGGTTGACTGTCAGATTCTCAGTGGGTTCTGCAGTAAAAGCATGCATAATGGATATCAGAGCTTCAACTTCGAATAGAAAACTTCCAAAAGCTTTGACATGTGAAAAGCCATCATGGTGTTAACATGGTAGCCTGAAGCACCTGATTAGGTGAGATATCAAAGCGTGTTTCTTTCCGTTTGTTTGTGAAAGTTTCTTCCCCGAGTTGTCGCCGACCGCTTAATAAAACTTTAAGAAACTCAGTCAGAACTTACCTCTGACAAGTGATGCAGCAGCACAGCTTTTTGGAACACTCCCACCATCCTCGGTTGCCACGTCAGTGATTGGACTGGATGTGAAGCTCGGTGCTCGGGGCCAGAATGCACACATTGGGAGTGAGTGGAAGCTCTCCACATGGCATCTCTCTTTATGTAATGCAATAGCATCTGCTGAAGGCGTTGACATAATCCCAAAACTGAGCAACGAAGCGGGCTTGCCAACATGTTTGCAAGAAAGGGATCTAAACAAGCAGGCAAACTAGGGAAGAAAGAGGGAGACACATTTGGGGTAAAAGGTACAAGTTCAGAAAGAGAATGTTGAAGGTGCTGCTTCAGTATGCAGAACAACAAACAACTAACTTTTATACCATTTAGTTCCTCCGAACTTCATAATTCATTAACAATGACATATAAATATTGATTCTTGTTTACCAAACAGGGTTAAACCCAACACTTCACCTCACATGTTTTTTTTTCTTCTTTCTGCTCCGCATTTACAGACTGAGGGGTGGAATAATGCAAAAGCAAAGACGTTGAGGATTTTTGAGAGTGGGAAAAAAAAAAGATAAAAAAACGCCTTCAATGAAATCAGGGGAAGCAGTAATTCAGTACCAAACAAACAACAGGGGACTTGAATAACTGACACAGGATTTCCAATTAAGCCGCAGAAATCTGCAAAACCAGTATCAAGCCCTCTGTGAAGCGTCCCGCTGAGGTGAAAATCACATAAATGCACATCTCACTTTAAGGTCTTGATCACGTCGTCGAGGCATCCTGCTGACGTGTAAGAGAACTTGCATCATGTTTTCTTTACATTTGCACGTTCAATAAAACACTTAAAAATGCCGATAGGAAACATTGACCGTTTCTCAATTCAAAGTACACAACTGCAGACTTGTGTTCTTTTGGAGTCTGGACTTGGGAGTCCAGACTCCGGAGGACGGGAGAACGGGAGGACGGTCTTTCTGCGATTGGACCAGCAGCTGACTTGATGACGTCATCACATCAGCTGTTCTTGCTCCTGTGTTTACTCTAATTATTTACTGTAAATTATGTTTTACAGTCAAATAAACAAAACATCCTAAAATGACATTCCGTGACTCAACAACAGTAGTATTTATAAAAAGTCAACTTTCAGGAGTTTATTTTCTCCTCCGCTACTGTTTCCGATTGCTGGTGAAATGCATTCTGGGATATATGCTGACCAGAGTATACACAAGTCTCCTCTGATGCATCCTCCAGAAAGTGGGAGGGTCACATCCGGGCATTTTGACCGTGCTTTGCGAGAAGCGAACTTTGAATTGGAACATCGGGTTGAGACTGATGACGTTTCACGAGTCCACGAGGACACAAGTAGAGGAAAGGACACAAGTAGAGGAAAGGACTCACAAGTACGCTGATTGAGAAACGGCCATTGGCTCCGAGCGTGGACGAGCTTCTTGCGTGTGCCCGCGGGTCGGGTCGTCTGTTCCGTCAGCTGCGCCGTGTGCATGTGGGCCGGTTGCCACTCTCCAATCAGCGTTGATTGAGTCCAGGTGCGAGTTTGTCCTTCCAAGTGTTCGGGGAGCTGAATCAATACCAATCCACCGGCCCAGTGTGTTCACGCTCGCCACACGACTCTTGAATTACAGTATGTGGCGTTTTTTTTTTTTTACACCCGCGCCGTGTCAGATTCCCCCGCGCCGACCGGGGGGGGGTTGCTGTCCTTCCCATATGTGTCCTGCGTCGTCCTCTAACGTGTCCTGCGTCGTCCTCCAGCAAGCGACTGCGTCCCGTCGTCCTCGTCTCGCGTGTCAGCGTTCTATATACGCTGTCTGCAGAGCTGTCAGCCCGCAGGAATACCGGTACTCGAAGGTTTGTCTTTATCGAACAAATGACAGGGTTCGTACGGTCATGGAAAACCTGGAAAAGTCATGGAATTTTAAAATGGTCATTTCCAGGCCTGGAAAAGTCATGGAAAAAACTTAAATCATAAAAGTTGGGGAAAAGTCATGGAAATTTGTTAAGATCACATGTTCATTTACGCCGAGTTTGAAATAATTTATATGATTTTTAAAGAAAGACGCTCAAAATATAAGTTTTTAAGTCCCAAAACATTTATATTTATATTGAGATTTCAGTTTGGTCATGGAAATTAGGTTTAAAGTCATGGAAAAGTGATGGAAATCCATTGGTCAAAATGTGTAAGAACCCTGAAATGATTACGAGGATCTGACGTGAAATTGTCCCTGAATGTAAATGTCAGCAAAACTCAGTCGAAAAAAACATTTCTTGAACAAGTGTGTGGGCATAATTGAATATTAAAAGCCGTCTTCACGTATTCGTAGTAAGGATATTTCCGATGTATCGCTGCTTTTCACAAAACTGACATACAGTGTGTCCACAGACAGCTCCTGTAGTTCAAATCAGCGTCACACAATTGCTTCTAATCTAACATGGCGAACCGGCTTGTCACGTTTAAACACGAGCGTTCACGAGAATGTAAATTCTTTCCACAAACTTCCTTTCGTCCTACAACTTATTGCCCTGTGTCTCTCTAACAAGAAGCAGGCGTGCTCCAATGCCAGAACAGTTCTGTCCTTCACACTGTCTGATTTGCTTAGGAAAGGCGCTCACGTCTAATACTAATCTGAACGACAGCAGTGGAAATCTTGGCTCAGTTTCAGAGGCTAGATTGGGCCTGGCCCAATGACCTTCTCCGAGAGAACATGGAAAGTTTGCCGGCTCAATATGACACGGCCAGCATGAGCTTAGAGGGAGAACAAGAAAGGAGTGATTAAATGGGTTGGGTACGTGGCGGGCTTTGGTATAGACGTCAGGAGGAATGCAGCTCCAGTTGTATTCTGATATTATTGGATATTATATCAGGTGGAAACTCTCTGGTCATGGGTGCATCATCGGACTTTACAGTGCAGAGAACCAAGAGAGTAGAAATAATTTGGATTTTAGAGGTGATGGGCAATGTTTCCCATATTCAGCTCTGGAGAAGCTCAGTCCGATTAGTATGACTGCAACAAGTCGAGCGCATGACCGTCGATCAATAAAGCCAGCCCAGCATTATGATAAATAAAGCTATCATTATAATACATACAGCTATCATTCTGTTCGGAGACAAATTCCCTTTCTGGAATAGAGCAGATCCCATCCAGGGAGAATCAGTGTTTCCACGTCATAAACAACAGATAATTCGGAAATTTGACATTTCTTAAGGCATAATTATAGCAATTGAAGTAAGTTTAAAGCAAATTAGCCTCACAGGAAGTTGAAACAAAGTGTTAAAACGGGGTTAATTGAATTGTAAGCCTTGTCACAGAAGATTACCAAGTCCAAGAAACACCACTTTAATTGCGTTATTACCATGTGGATTAAGGATGGGGTATTTTTGTACAGTAATTATAGCCTGACTATCCCTGCATTTTAATGCACTTTAGTCAGGATGATTTGGGCTGACATGTTTGACAGTACAAACAGAGGAAAGTTCCATTACAAAATGTGTCCTAATGCTTTGAGATAACTCTGGCATTTCAGTTGTAAGGGTGTCCCCAAAATCAGGATTTAAAAAAATTCATGGAGATAATGAGTAATTCATTTGACAGCACATCGTCTGACTTGATGCTATCAGAGTAGAGAATCAGAGGAGCCCAAATCAAAGAGACACACTGTGGCCATTTTCTTTTAATTACCAGGTTGTTAGCAGCCACAGAAACATCTAAACAACGATGGGACGGAATTAAATTGCGTCTAAATACCCATGCTGCTCGAAGATGAAGCTTTGTTGATCCTCTGACTGCTTCCAGCACGTCAACATATTCACCCATCTAGTGAAAAGGCTTTGCCGATCTCCGGATTTGGTTTATCACCAAATACCTGCAGGACTAACGCCATCAGCCTCATCTCTCCTCTGTGTTTAGTGCTAATCAGCTAATGCCCTAAACTAAACTGTTGAATATGCTAACATTATAGCTGATAAACAGATCACAACCTTTCCTAAAGCCTCAAGCTCAGTCTGACAAATGCATCCCTGCGCTCGGCGTCCGGTTGCAGTACGATTTAAACTGTTTTCAGAGAC
Source organism: Liparis tanakae (assembly GCA_036178185.1). Classification (NCBI taxonomy): domain Eukaryota; kingdom Metazoa; phylum Chordata; class Actinopteri; order Perciformes; family Liparidae; genus Liparis; species Liparis tanakae. Next base: position 7,477,978 of record CM070111.1, on the reverse strand, counting down.
GCCGTGGCCTTTAAATGGCGAGGTGACGTCACTGAATGTTCGTCTGAGTTGCGAAACGATACAGAGCGCATAACGCATCAAACTTTCTCCTTCTTGATATCCATTTTTTATTCTCAATATGTTAGTCAGATCACAAAAAAAAATTGCCTTTGAAGCTGCCGGGAACTTCTGACTGTTGCTCAAGGGCACTACAGGCCAGATGCTGCCAGACGCTGGAATCTGATCATGGCTCTCCAATTAAGCAGTGGTCTCCCTGCTTTCTCCTACTTCTCACATTGATGATTTCAACAGCCGGGGAACCCAGGACGGTTACGGAATATCATTAGCCTAATGGACGGGGGCGCGGGACGGCGAGAATGAATGATTGCATTACGGTGCCATTTGCCGCAGTCTGTACATTGACATAAATAGTGCAAACAAACAATAACTGTCCATGTGCCCATTCTACTGTATTGTGATGGCTTGCTGTGTGATACATGGGTTCAAGCAGGGGTCTGAGAGAGAGAGCAGAGATGCTCGCCCGCGCCCTTGTGTCAGAGTGAGTGGGATTGGTGGGGGCTAAGTAGCTGGGAACTGGATTTAGACACAACTCCGCGATCCTCCCGGACCACTCTGCGGAAAAAAAAAGACGAGGAGCGGATAAGAGAGAGAGAGAGAGAGAGAGAGAGAGAAAGAGAGAAAGAGAGTGAGAGAGAAGGAGAAGGAGAGGGCACTCAGCTTTTCTTTTTCCAAGCCATCTTGTCAAGACTGCTTGAATGGAGCCATTATGAAGCCTGAACCATCTAGTATGGGACAGTTTAAATAACACACATATATATATATATATATATATATATATATATATATATATATATATATATATATATATATATAAATATTTTTCTTATACCGGGCCAATAACAGTAGGTGTAGGTGTGCACCTGCTGGGGGTTGTGCCCCCCATGATTGGTCATAAGCTGAATTTCAGGGGTCATGAAGTATTTTGTTTATTTTCCTGAATAACCCTTTGGTTGTTCCTGTAAAATATTAGGTAAAGTGTTACCTCTTTAGGCCTATGGAATGGTTAAAATATGATATGAATGTCTTTGAAGATCAAATAACTCTTTATTTAAACTGCTCACAAGCCATTGCTTCATTTAAAGCTAAGATAAAATAAATGCTTTTTTGGACCTTTTAGATATCCCCATCCCAAATTGTGCACATATGAATAAGAAATACCAAAATAAAAGGTCAAAATCCAATCATCCTTTCCTCTGATGTGTGCGTACATAAAGTAATACCCAGCTATTAACTGATAATAAGACATCATCCATCAATTATTCTCTCCATTATAAGGGAGGTGGTGTGGAGCTACAGAGGGCGGAGGCTCCTCACCCCCGCCCACTTTTGAGCCGTCCAATGAAATACAAAGGATTTGATTCAAATATTCAGTTTCATTGGCGAATACTCACAGCACAGAAACTACAGACGCTCTAACTTTCCTTTCACTCAGACTTTGAAGAGGTCACAAGCCATAAAAGACGACTGATGATGAACATTTTTCGAAATTCGTGTCTGCCGCAACTTTTTTTTTACGGCACTCGAAGTTCTTAATCCAGTCCGTAACAGACTGTAAATGACCGATTTGTGTGAAGGAAATAAGCATATTTGATTTGTCAGTATTTTGAATGGAGTCATTAAGTACTGAAGTCATGGAAATTATGCTAATTGTTATTGATGCTACTCCGTGATTGCCAAATAATAACCGATAATATGCTGCTCACATCATCACATTTACATGTCGCTCTCCACACTGGCTCGTTAGCGGCGGCGCCGTGACGCCCGGCCTAATGGGATCCACTCTCACCACCTGCACACTCGGGAGTCTGGGAGCGAGGGGACGGCTTTGGTCCGTCGCCGTCGCAGCCTTGTCACGTCGAGTCAGTCCCGCTCCGTCTCTTCCCTCTCTCCGTCTTCCCCCTTTTTTTTTCTTCCCCCTCCGTCAGGTGAAGAAGCCCGGCGGTCTGCATCCGGAGCCCTAACGCTCTCAGTCAGCTGCCTGTCCCTGCGGTCACAGTGGAGATTCATCTTTCCGCTGATGTCCCTTCTGTGTGGCGGAGAGTCGCCAGCCCCGGCGTTCCCGAAAAAGGCCTTCCACGGCCTCGGGGCGCGGGAAGCAGGTAAACGTGAGCACGGCGAGGCAACACTGATCTGCTATTAAATGATCAAAAGGCCAAATCACCAAATGATTGCCTTCTGGATCCGATTCCTGTGCTAATCCATCAAGAAAATCTATACGAACACACACACACACACACACACACACGCACACATATGCACGTACGCACACATCATTACAGATACTAAAACACTGGAATCTTTTAGGTCTCTTTTTTGTTGTTCTAATTAATACGCCACGTCTTGGGCACACTTGAGGTAATTAACATTGTTTTTTGCCAGCAACACACAGCAGATGGTGATTGAAAATAGAGGGATGAGTCGCTCAATCAACCACCATTTGTCTGTAGCCATTAATTATCTAGCGAAGAATACATTCAGTCCCCAAAGTTGATAGTTTGGGGGGAAGAAGAATACTGTCCTTCTGTTCCTCATTACTCTTTAACAGCAGCAAGTGCTGAAACTAGAATGCCGGATAGGGAGATTGCGATTTTAATAGCACTGTCATTATCTTTTCGCATAAGGTGGCATATGATAAAAGGCTTGTGGGAAGAGAAAAAATGGCGCTAACAAAGAAGCGTTTAAATAAATGGAAGACGAGCAATATCTACCGGTTCATTCAGTCGGATTCATCACAGACCCTGTTCAGAGCAGTTTCATTCTAGATGATGCGTTCAGGCAACACAGCAGGAAATGTTTATTTTTTTAATCGTATGAGAATAAAAGCGTCACGTGACCACCGCACGCTACGGGCCGTGTGACTTAACCAATCAGCCCTGGTCTGTACAATGGAAATGGAACAGCATCTCGCCTGCAGCCAACGGCGTCCTGATATGAGGATGTTTCATGTTTTCGCTTCTTCCAGTTCTGGCAAAGTCTTGTTGGTTTTGCTTCACTTGAACGCCTAATTCTGCCTGGCAACACATTGATATAACACACTCAGATTATATGAAATCCTCTAAAAATAAATAATAAAACTTACAGGAGGGACAGAGAGAAAGATGCACCAAGTGAAGAGGAGTTTTGGGGGATTTAGGAGAAACCTCGGAGCGACACTCGGGGCTAGAACTCAGCGTCACATCCTGGCTTCACTTCTCTGATGACTTTTTTTGGTCACCAACATCTTCCTGATCCTACGTCTCTAATCTTGTTTTTGTTCTGTCTGCCAGCCTCGTAGTCAGAGATAATCAGTGTCACCTAACTTTAATTAGTGCGATAGAACCGGGGAAAAATGTTGCTGCTTCGATGACAGTCGTTCTCTATTGGTACAGAAAGGAAATGTGTACTCAGCTCAGCTGAGAGAAAAAAAGAAAAAAAAAGAGTTCATGATTGTAAATTACTGGTAGGATTGCTCATGTTCCACCCCACAGGCTTTAATTAACTAGTCTCAGGTAGTCTAATCTTATTATCGAAGACTGCGTTTCCCACAGCTTAACCTGCTTACTGAGAGGCGGTGGAAAGGGGGATACCCTCGTGAAAGAGTTGCCAGTTGCAAGGTTTTCATTTTCAAGTTGCCCACTACTGCTCGGCCACCAACACACTAACCGTTTCCATGATCGTGTCACATAGCCGCAGACAAAGGCCATTTCCAGGATTTCAAACGGCATCCGCCACGGCGAGACGGCAAATAAAATACACAGCAACACAACTCAGCGGCAAACATCTCAGCGCTTGTCCCACAGAGAGCCCGGCCCCATCAAACCCCATTATCTCCAAGGCCACTACTTACTTCCAACTGGAGTAGAGATAGCTGCTTATCTACTGGTTAATAATAAAAAAAGACACATAACAGATAAAAAAAAAAGCCATCGTATCATGATGGAAAGAGAGACGGAGCCGACAGGGAGCGGTGAGATTTCCAGGGACTGTTTCATTCTGTGGAAAGGGCAAGCAGAAGGAGACCTCCCGCTGTAATGCGCCAGCCAAGACGAAATGAAAGCCAGCCGCTCTCTTCTCCGGGGCTAAACTGCGGCCTTAATAAAAAACACAATCAGACCCCCAACCTTAAAGTTTAATGCACATTCCTCCCATATTTCTCTTTGCGGCAGTAAAAAAAAAGGGAGATGTGTGTGTGTGTGTGTGTGTGTGTGTTACATATAAATAAAAGAGGGGGGGGGGTTGTTATAGTCATTTAAAAGCCGCATTGAATATCAAGCACACCATCAACTCACTATAGCTCTCCATCGTGTTAATGAAATTGTTCCCCCCAACTTTTTAATTAACTCGCAGACTCATGGTGTGGAGTCAAGTTGTGGACACACAGACTTCAGTGCTCTCTCCCAGGTGATATGAATATCAAAGAGGGAAGTTGCTCTGCATTAGGCGGAGTTTCTTTATTAGGGGAGAAACTTCAGAGAGAGGCAGATGTGCTGAGGTCGGGCCGGTGTCATTTCTCCTTCGTCACCCAACCTTCATTCAACACTTTGATATAAAAGCACGGGAGGGAGGAGATGAAGCATTTCATTGGAATTCACATCTACAATATGCATTGTTTTCATTTTTTATATTTTTAAATGTTCCCTTTTAACTTCAAGGATGTCTCGTTGATAGTAATCAGAAAGAGCACAAATCATAATCAGTCCACCGCGCCGGCTGATCAGTGGCTGATGAAGGGACATTAATCACAAGGGAAAGGAGATAATAGGGAAGCCACTAAAAGAAAGAATGGTATTTTTTTTTTTTCAAACACATTTCCCTTTATTGGCATGGTGAGGCTGATGAGAATTGCACATAAAAAAATGAAATTCACAAGAAAGTCGTACAATAGGTAGAACCACAAAGGCATTGGTAAGGACTTGGCAGAAGGCAACGTGGATAGGACACAAACAGGTAACAACCATAGCGACCCCCCTCCCCCCCAGCACACACACACACACACACACACACACTCCCAGAAACACACACACACACACACACACACCTGCCTAAAATCACAAACTCCCACTCACATACATACATTTGCTCATACACATATTGTCCTTCCAAAGAAAACATGATTACCCAACAGACGTTTAAGCAGTGGCAAAGTCCTCAGTAGGTCACATTATTAAAAAGTCCGCCACATTTGAAATTTGAACCATAAGGTGTTATAATATATTGCTACTCTAGGCAATTTACAAAGCATTTTTTTATTACAATGATTAAAGCCACATCTATCAAATGGGACACGACACCATTACCCAAACGCTATACAGACAGCAAGAAAGTAAAACAATGTCTTAAAACACAGGTAAAGGTTTATTTTTTTTAATCCTTCCCTCCACCAATTTTTGCCTCTTTGCGTCATAAAAATGTGCCGTTTTTTCTCGTCAAACTCCATGAAAGGAAGCCTGTGATCAGCAGAGCTCTCACACACAAGCCTTCTCCTCCCCGGGATGGAACCGGGTTCTCTCATTACTCGGCTCGAGCTCGGAACGGGATATTAATTGAACCAGAAACCGCAAGGTTACCTTTAATGTCATGTCGGCGGCGCTGTGATATCTGGACTGTGTGAGTGGGGGCGGTGCGGAGGGGGCCGGGTGGTGGTGGTGGTGGGGGGGGTGTGGCATGCGATACATTGTTGAGTAGTTTTTCTACTAGGCTTATAGAATGCCATTTAAAATCTGCCAGTTAAGACAGCTGAGAGGCAGATATCCAAAGTGGTTTATACTGTACCGACTGTCATCCTGTAATAGCCATGCACTACACAACAAACAGTTTCAACTCGACACGTTTTACACACAGGGTGGAGTTAGGAGTCAGTCACGTTTGCACAGATGTCACAAGGTAACGCGTGCATTACAATTACATCGACTCAATTACATCTTAAAGGGAAGAGCGGGGACCGCACGGTGATGAGATGCCAAGATATTGGAATGGTGTCATCCTAGCTACCAGCGACTGGGTAATGGGTCAAGTCCAAAAATCACACAACAATAGGAGCTAAAATACAACTCTGAAAAATAATTTATTGCTTTTTATATAGTTTTTTCTTTCATTTATATTATTATCATTGTTATTATTAATCATCTTGTAATTATTTTTGAATAATATTAGTAGTATTATCATTATATATATGTATACATACATGTATACATATATAAATATATATACACATATATACTGTACATATATAAATATATATTTATACACATACATATATATAAATATATATATAAATAAATATATATATATATATACTGTATATATATAATCAATCATATATATATATATATATATATATATATATATATATATATATATATATATATATATATATATACATATATATAGTACATCAAATACAATATCTTAAAAAATTCAGGAAAAGGAAATTGTAAACTTTTGTTTGGCATTCACATAATCAAGCATGAGTGGAGCGATGACAACAACTGTTTACAGTGGTATAACAAAATTCCTGCAAAATCATTTTATTGCTTCATGTTCTGCTTCTGTGTGGAACGGAAAGACAGCGACGTGCTGCAGATGTGACTGAGAGTGGAGACAGAAATCACTAAAACGAAGAGGGTCTGACTGCTGGAGTGATTAGCTGAATGTTCTGATTGTTGTGGAAAGGCATAGAAGGTCATATTATCCCCACCAAACCATTTATTGTACACCCTGTCTAGTGATTGTAAGTTAAATAACACAAATCATAGGACAACAAAAACAGTGAAAACATTTTGTGAGGTACGCCAAGTAAGATGGAGCCCATAAATATTCTTGATTCAAATATTAAAATAAATAGATAAATATGTGTATGCACTGATTTTAAAGATTTGAATGCAGTATTCTCTTTCATTGAAGTTAATCAAAAGGAGAACCATACAAAGCAATGGAATTCCACAGTATTTATATATCTATATATGTATAGATATATATGTATATGTATTGATTGCTTCAGAAATAATGGATAACAAATGGGGTACCTTTTTTACAATCATGAAAAACATGTTAAAAATGCATTTTACACTGGTTGTATAAGCAAAAACACTGATTGAGAAACTTTACAAACAGAGAAAACTATACATGGTTAACTGTTTTTTCCCCCAACAAAATAACTTAAAAAAGGACGTTTGTTCACGTGCTCCGTCAAAATGAGCAGTCGGACACATCTTTTTTTCTTTTTTACAATCATAGCATGTCTTCTAAACATCATGTAGGTGTACAATATGTTTTACAGTATTGTAATTACTACAGATCGACATTCTGAATTAAGAAATTTTCTCCTCATTTTAAAAAAAGGCTGCGTTTTACAGTGCATAGCTGTAACAAATAAAGAACTTTATCCAATATGTACATAAAATAAAAATATTCCTTTTTATAATATTTGTAAATACATGACTACATTTATTCTTCAAATGTAGACAACAATGTTACCTTGAGAATTTTACCTCCAAGATACAATTCCCTATACTCTTGTTTGTAACACTATATCCAAACACCAGATTTTAAAAATAAAGAAAAAATCAACAGCAAAAGAAAAACAAATCTGGCTGAACAAGCCGCATGTTTTTACCCTCAAAGAATTGTGGGCATTGTAGTGCTTGGAGAAAAAAAAAAAATCATGAAAGTGTTTTTCTTCTTCCTCCACTGATGGTTGTACAGCAGTCGAGTGCACCAATCAGGGGCTTCGGGTTCTGAGGGTTCACTGGCTTTCCCGAAATGCAATGTCTCTTCCCAGCTCTTCAGCAGCTATGTTCATGTAAACTTTATTTTTGATATATTCATTTATATTGATATAGGTCTATAGACTTAATCTTATATACTCTATGAAATAGAGTGTAAAACTTCTGGTAGTCTCGTCGTCAAAGGAGCGAGAAACAACAGTGAGGTATCAGAAGTCCCTCTTGGTGACAGCAGGTGAACCGGTTACCTTCTCAGGCTGCGCTGGGCCTCCCTCAGCAAGCTGTCAAAATCCATGGAGTCATACTTGCTTTTTGTGGAGGCGGGATCAAAGTCGTCCGAATGGGAGTCTGAAAGTGGGAAGTAGGATTGTGGTCAGTGCGGAGACTCGGGAGCGCTTCTTTGAACATGAATCAAACAATAAAAACAAGAGGTTCACATTTATTTTCAGAGGAAATTAGTCAGAGATCACAGAATATTTTGATTTAATAGTGATTTTACTCTGTACTGTATCGCCCTGATAACACACACCTGTGTCTACATTAAGTGTGGTGTTGTCGAATGTCCACAAAATCATCAGTAACATGGCAATTTGATAAACTTGAAAAATAAATTATGTTTCAAGGATACTCTTTAAGGTATGGACACACAGATTATCATAATGCACAGTATGTGTGTACCTTAAAGAGTATCCTTCTCATGCCAACTGTCTAAAACTTGTTTTCCCCCCAAAAAAGCTATTTTGATTGGACTCTGAGAAAGATATGTTCTATTGATCCTATACGTGACAATATGTCTTTGTTGAATCCCATGTTTTCAACTGACTGGGTTGTCTTATTTCACAGTTTGTGGGTTGATAGGCACCCCAAGTATCCAAATTTATGTTTGAATTTCTTCGTAATAAATTGTTGAAAAGCAGCTCAAACCATCACTGGATATTTACCCAGCAACCTATTAATTATGACACAAATATCTCTAGTGCTGAAAATAATAGAAGATATATCAAAGAAAGGAAATAGTGCCTTATTTCACGCGGACGCAACAGATGAAAGCTTGTCCAGCTGTCTGTCCATTTCTCACGTCCTATTTTTCCTGATCAACCTGATAATACATAAAGAGTATCTTATCTCTGCCAACAGACAGCTTCAAAAAAATGTGGCCCCCGAAGAGCCCAGCAGCACACTTCCGAGAGCTTTGAGAAATGGGAATGACCATGGCAGCTAGCAGGCGCCAGTCGTGATCTAATGCTATGGCCAAGGGCTGGATTATGTCACGCTGCGCACCTTGAGGGATGAAAAACACCTCGCCGCTCTACTTAAAACTAATGGACAGTGTCTCCGAACACACCGGAAAAGAGGCGAGCGCCGCCGAGATTGAGAAGACGGGGATGGGTTTGGATGCGGCGCTATAATAAGATCCTCCCGTCCTCTCAATCTCTTTATCCTGTCTTATCAGTACGGGGGGCGATCGGAATAGCCGGTTCCTGACGAAGAGGCGGCCGACTGAAGGCCTTTCCATTCCGGCGGACTGATTAGTCAATCTCAGCATAATGTCTTTGCTCAAGGTTTTCGGATTAGCAACTGTTTCTCGGCGTGTCGATTTCTCATCATGTCGTCTCTTTAAAAGCTAAAAGGTTCAAGCGTGTGCTTTGAAAATGTATAGCGACCGCTTCGTTTGTCGAGGAAAGTGATCTTTCTCTCTCCGGTGACCCCTTGACCCTCTCGTATCATCCCCCCATCCCCCCATCCTCGCCAGGTAAATAAACATCCGGGAGGAGAACTGGCTGCAGATACACGAGTCGATACCCATCGTCTGTCATCGGGATGAGTGTGTGTGGGTTTGCATCACTTTACATAACGGGAATCTCTTTAAGTTTCAATATGGCTCGACAATTATCACAAACAAAATAATTGTGCAAACAAAGTAGTTATTACAACAACAAAAAAATACACTGATTTCATCCATTTCAGCTCTGATTTCTGACTGAGCTTCATGTGTCTGATCAATACAGGAGCTGTGTACGACATCCATGGAGGTTTACTCAAAGCAATCACTTAGTTTGGATGAATTCTGCCGCGACGCCCTGCCCCCCCGACGAAGACAGTAGGTGTGTGTGTGTGTGTGTGTGTGTGTGTATGCTGTATCCCACAGTGGCCCCTCCCCCTAAGTAAATGACCGGCCCCTACCTGCCACATCGAGGCTCTGCCTCCTCTCAGTGCCGCAACAGCTGGCAACAGACGGACCCCTCGCTCTAGAGAAGGGAGGGGGGGGGCCGGGCTTAACCTTGCTCCCACCTTCCTCTTCTTCACCTCATCTCTTTCCTTGTCGTTCTTCTAAAGCGCCTTTCTCCTCGTAATTTCATCTCTACTCCTCCCTCCTGTTTGCCATTCTCTTAAAGTGATTCACATTTCACACACACACACACACACATACACACACATACACATACATACATATATATAATATATACAATGGCAGATGAAAACACATCTGCTCACATGCTTTTAAGTGCTATCACGCCTGCATTTTATATCAACGAGGTAAAAACAAGCATCTCAAGTCCCCGTGAGTAATGGAGTCTGCCCGGTGTCCTTTATGATACCACAGCTCTATTCTTGGGTCTGTTCACAGATTGACCTCTGAACTCTGTTTGCCCCTTGAGCCACGAATGCCTGGTGGACACGTTCAGCACAGAGACGGGTCTCTAAGGACCTGGAAGCATCACTCAAGCCTTTTTTTTTTTTGCCGTCTTATTTTCCCCTTCTTTTTTCCCTCCCCCCCTCTTTTCTCTGACAGTCCTCCCAGCTACGCGAATGTCCCGCATGACTGCAAGAGGGGGGGGGGAGAACAACAAAGCTGCACTTACCCAAGTCTGTGTAATGCGATTTGCAGAACTGCTTCTGTCCGCCAAAGCACAGCTCGAACTGAGGCTCGTTGGACCCGCGTAAGGTGTGTCCGTTCTCAAGGGCGGCGAAGGCGTCACAAGTGTAGCGGTACGAGATGAAGCCAAAATTGTCCCTGGGTCGAGAATAGAAAACGATACGTCAGAGCGGTGCTGCGGGGGCAACAATCACTGAACAGGAGGGGGGGGGGGGCTCGTCTTAGATGACGATCGCGCTATTTATATGCAAAAGAGAATCGATAAAAATGTATCTTTGGGGCTCCGCAGGCTGAGACCCGGAGGGACCGGGAGACGGGGAGAGACGGCGAGAGACTGCTAAAGACGCGTCCTTCGCTTGCACTTTCCTTTTGCTCTAAGTTAAACAGTTACAGCAGAACACTTGTGTACAACATGACTTTGAATAAATGTTCCCTATCCCCCCCCCCCCCCGAAACGAATACCTCCTCACCACCACACACACACACACACACACACACACACACACACTCCTTGGGGCCTTACCCGTCGTCCTTCAGGTTCACGGCGCATTCTTCAATTTCGCCGAAGACTTCAAAGCGGCGCTTCAACTCCGTCCGGGTGCAGTCGGACCTCAGCCGGCCCACGTACACCACCCGTCTCTCCTCCTGCTCGTTAAGAGGAAAGACAGAGCGGAGGGAAGGAGATTAAAAGGGGGGGACTCGTTTTTTTTTTCTCTTTCCCCTTCTCTTTCTTCACCGAGCCCTAATGAATTGGTCTTGATCACTCCTGTGGATACTGCAGCTGACTTTCTCTCTCTCTCTTTCTCTCCCCCCCCTGTTTTTGTCCCTCTCCTCCGTCCGTCTGTTGTGTTTCTCTGCGATTGGTTCGGCCCGCTTCCCGTTATCTGATAGAGTTGCCGTGTGGAAGCGCCCTCAGTCTGCCCCGGCACTACCATTCCTCTTTCTCTCTGCAACTCATCAACCAGAGGCAGAGTGATTTTTATCAAATGATGCCATGTCTTAAGTTTGGGGCCCGCTTCTTCTTCTTTTTTTTGCAAAGTCTAAAAATAAAGCGGTGAGGTGACTCAGCGAGATATGAGAAAAGCATCTTTCCTCTTCCGTCCACAATGTGCAGTAAACTAGGCCCGGTCAGTTAATAGAGTGGAGATATTCATATGCAATAGAGCGGGAGCATTAGGAGCGGCAGCAGTGAGCCACAGGGTAAAAGACGTGGGTTTCCTTCAACTTCAGAGGACGTGGGGGTCATAGCGGAATAATTTAGGAACAAACTGCACAAGGCTGCAATTATGGTGTTTGAGTACTTTAATTGCATATGCTAATCATATAATGCAGCACAAGCTTGGGGCTATAGTGTTTCACTAGTATTATTTATTTATTCATTCATTTACTTGCCATTACGTGGGCAAGTCCACCGAGGCCCAGTGAGGAATGAGGATAGTAGTAACTCCAACAAGTAGTAAATCAGTAGCCCGCTGCTAAACTTCAAAGTTTACCTTTGCCCCTCCGACTTGTATAGTTGCTGAGGAGGATACAAATTAACTCACAGATTACTGTTTTTATGCATTTTTTTTTCCACTCCTTTTAAAAGGCGTACATAGTGTACGAGACAAAAAAAGCATTTGCTGAATTAGGGGTTTAGCTGCTGACAACTGATAAATAGGCGGCCTTCTCGTGACGGCGCCCTGAGGGCTGCCTGTGTGTGTGTGTGTGGGCGAGCGAGCGAGAGAACGAGGCAAAAAGAGAGCGAGGGAGAAACAGACAGCGGGAGACGCTTCCACGTCCTCCCGAACCTCGCTTGGACTGCGTCGTCCAACGTACACGCTATCGACGCGTGGCGCTACCTCGCTGAGAAACCAGCGTCGTTTTACACGCCGAGAGGCGAAGATATGGGAGAAACGTGATCAGTGGCCGTTTCCTTCTTTATCTTCTTCTCTCTTCCATTCTATTTTCCACAATTTTCAACATTTCGCCCCATGCGGTGTGATTAATAAGAGTCGACAGAGTTTCCAGACACTGGAGATGTTAAAAATACACAACGCCGAGATAAAAAAGGAAGGGCTGTCGCCTGAGTTGTTCAGGAAATCACTTTGTGTGTGTGTTTCAGTGGCACGTGGAACTGGGCTGTCGTGTGTGTGTGTGTGTGTGTGTGTGTGTGTGTGTGTGTGTGTGTGTGTGTGCCACAGCAGTGATTGCAGGCCGTCTTTTACCAGACTCAACGTCAAGCTCAGAAGAAAAACAGAGAGGATGGTGGGTAAATTAAACGGTGTTGGAGTCATTTAACTCACTATTGCTTTTTGCTTCTGCCTCTCCCTTTGCTCGGCCCTTTCGAACTCCCGCTTCTCGTAGTCCCGGCGGTACTCCTCCCTCTTCAGCCTCTCGTGCTGGTAGTCCTCGTAGCTGTCATACCTGCTGGGGAAAAGCAGAAGTATGACATCACTCGTCCTCTAAAGTCACCCCATCCCGTTAACGACCGCGAGGAACAATTGAGGAGCGGTCCCCCCCATATCTCCTCACCACTGATGGTTGAGAGGGGGATTTCAAATGAAAAGGAAGTGGACATGTTAATAAGATGTCACTGTGATTACGGAGCCCCCAGGATCGGCTGGCGGCCGAGGAGCCGGGCAGCTGCATCTGTCAGCACAACTTCACAAGCCATTACTTTCTGCTTAGTTAGGGCTTCATCAAGAAGGAAAGTGCAACTTTCTCCCCGGACTAGCGCCAGACGCGTCCGTTAAGTTTGTCCACTGATGAGCGACGCTCAGGCTTGTCGGGTGTCATTTGGCCCGCGGGCGCCACATCGGCTCGCAGCGCTGAGATGGTGTCAGACTGCCTCTCTCTCTCTCTCTCTCTCCCTCTCTCTCTCTCTCCCTCCCTCCCTCTCTCCCTCCCTCCCTCTCCCTCTCTCTCTTCCCCTCCCTCTCTCTCTCTCTCTCTCTCTTCTTCTCCCTCTCTCACTCCCTCTCTCCCTCCCTCTCTCTCTCTCTCTCTCCTCTCTCCTCCTCTCTCCTCCCTCTCTCTCCCTCCTCTCTCTCCTCCCTCCTCTCTCTCTCCCTCTCTCTCTCTCCCTCTCTCCCTCTCTCTCCCTCTCTCCCTCTCTCTCTTCCTGCATCGTGACACTACTTCTCCGCATAGAAAATGTCCGTCTCTGCGGCGGCTCACGTAAAACTCGAGAGGCGGGAAGTTGAATATGCGTTGTGATACAGCGGGGAGCGTGACACATGAGTGTGAATGTGCCTCGGTGTGATTTGTGATTCTTTTGTCATTATCCTTATAAAACGTGATCAATTAAACATATTTGGCCCCAATGTTTGTCACGAGGCCCCCGAGCTGCAAAAAGCTTCAGTCTTGATGCGTGAAGGGAATCAGTGTAGTCAGGAGAAAGTTACTCACACTGCACGTGTCTATCGTGACTGTGAATCAATCATATCTCCTTCCACACCATACTCTCTCTTCAATTTTGACAGTTTCTAAGAATAAACATTTGGGAGACAATACGATACGGAGCGCATGTAACTGAAGGGGAAATGTAAATAATCACCTTGGCCTGCGGCTGAGAGGAGATCGAGACTGAGGGTGGGGGCTTTTGTGAGTCCTGGAACGAACGTTGCTGGAATCTGTGTTGTGACGAGACCTGTGGGAAAACAGAAAATGTCAAATATATTTTTAAAAATATGTTCACACATTAGAAAAAACGGTTTTAAATGATGCTACATACTAATGACTCCTGAATACATGTGACATGTTGGCTAATTTATTCTAGGCTGTGGCATCCAAATTAACCTCACTAGAGCCATTTAGATGTTAGAATCGGGGTTAATTCCAGATGAAAGCATTCTGTATTCTCCTAATTTAGCTCATGGCCACATTTAGTGTGCATGACTTCCTACAGCTCTGTGATACACACCCGAGCTAGCGCCTTCATACGTGCACCAGCTATCTATGTTGTATGAGGGAAACGGTCAATACTGTTGACCCCGGTGACCTCACTGTAGAGCTTCTTCTGTATCTCTGCAGCCCGTAAGCTTCTGATCCTTAATTATTGAAGTGTTGCTGAAGAGGCAAGATCTGAATGATGGAGGGGGAGAAGTTTGGGAAGCTCAGTAAAGCAAAGGAGTGACAGTTTTGAGAGCTGGAGGAACTTGAGACACAGAGGAGGGACTTTGAGAATTATTTTGCCGATATTCGATTTATCTTTACTTGTATGAAAATATAATACACTTCTTGTTCTGTCCCTTTTTCGAGAATCCAATCCCTACACGGTATTTCTCAGAAAGCTTGTCACTGTCAGAAACTGATCGAATGCCTTGAGACTATTACTGTATTATTTGTGAGAGAGTTGGTGGAGAGTCCAAGAACAAGGGCAGAGTAAAGTGATTCTCTTGGCTCTCTGGAGTAAACTGACCTTTAAGTAATCAGGCAAACAAACTGAGTGACTGCAGTGGAGTCCTGCACTGCGAGGCACTCAATGGACAATGACTGACTAACTCCATTTACTCACATCCTGCTCAGTAACTACGACTTGCCTCTGTTCCCAAAAAAAAACCCAGACAGAAACCCCCTCAGCTCTAATCAAAGAAAAACATGGGAAATGTAGTCCTCACACAGAGCTATGATGATAGGAGTCTCTTTTTTTTAGACTACATTCCCACAGCCTGGATTTGGCTTTGATCTCTACGGGGACGTAAAAAGAGGAAGGATTGCCACTCAGTAAAAACAACAGCTGTCGCTTAAAACAATAGCCCCGGCGTCAAGCGAGAAACAGGAGCATGTGAGGGAGAGCGTGGGGAGGGGGAGGGGTGAGTGTTCGTAAGACGTTCAAATAAAACTCCCCGCCTAGAGATTAAAACTCATACTTTTTAGAAGGCCAGTGCCCCTGGCGCGTTTAATGTTCTTGTGTTTTTGCTTCATTGTGTGTTTTGGGGAAATCACACCCTTCAACCAATCTTTTTTTCACTTTCACTTCCTAGACATTAAAGTGCCGTCTGGTTTAAAAGGCAGCGTTTGGTTTAGTTTAATAACTGCGGAAGCTTTGGTTAGAATCTCTGTAACACGTCCTTTTGAATCCCTTTGCGTGACCACATCTATTCTGCATTTAGTACAGACAAGGCAAAGAAGCAGGAGATCAAGAACCCATGTTGAGAGTCACCGGGGTCTATCCTGTCTGACACCAGCTCAGATGACTGATCAGGCCTGTTTTACACTCCAAAGCTAGATCCCCTGACAGCTCCGAGCTCCTGAACAAAGTGCATAGGTGAGGAGCAGCCGAGGCTCCGTCTCCGAGAATCGTCTTACCAGGAGGGGCGTCTGTCGGGCGAGCTAGAGAGGCTCCGCCTCCGACGGTGCGAGGAGGAGCTGTGGGAGTCAGAGTGGGAATGAGAACGAGAGCGAGATCCGCTTCTGGTCCAGCGGAAAGGCCTGCTGGGAGAGAGGAGGAGGGAGGAAGGTGGGGAGACTGAGCCTCGTGAAGGGGAGCAGCTGGATGGTGGGGAACAGGAGGGAGAACAGGGGGGGCAGTCAAAGAGAAGGTCCAGAGGGGTGCCCTCCCAGGGGTAGAGGAAGCGACTCTCGCGGCCCTCACCCAGGTCTAGCTCATCCTGGAGGGGCAGGAACCCTGGGTGCAGGTAGCTGGAGCCAGGCAGCCTCTGGGAGTAGGTGCCGTTCTCCGCCTCCTCAAGGGACATAGCAGCCTTACTGGCTTTGCTGCCAGGCTCTCTCTCCTTGGCACCCTGGCTATAAAGGGCTTGTAAAGGGGGACCAAAGTGCTTGTTGAGTTCTTCTCGGATTTCCTGATCACACAGGAGCTTCCTGCTGATGGCAGCAGAGTAGAGTTGGTCCCAGTCAATGGGGACCTCTTGCGAGGGGATCTGGGGGGTCTGCTTGCCTAACTCCTGGACCCGGGCCGCGTCGCCGTTCACAGAGGCGACACGTTGCTGCCGAGCCAAACGGCCAGATGAAGCTGATGATGGAGAGCGAAAAGATGAAGAGGATGGCGGCATGGCTGAGTCCTTACATTCGACATGCCCGTCCCCGGCTTTGCCCGCGGTAGGCACGGGAGCAGCGGCGGCGGCACCCGGGGCGACCGCCATTTCCGCTGCCGGAGTCACGGTAACGGCGGCCGTGCCGCCGTGCTTCTTAGTGATGGCGGACGCCTGGCAATAGTCATGGTCGCTGTAGCCACGGGGCGCCGCCCGCTTATTGTTGCCGGTGCTGCGACGCTCCTCAAGGTCGCAGCCCACAGTGTGTTGGGCGACCGAGTAAGGTAGGGCGGTGGACGCTTTGCTCAGCTGGGCATACAGCTCAGTCTGTTCGGGGCCCTTCCTGGTGGGGCCCCCCCCGCCTGAGGCGACTGGGGCCGGGGCCAGAGCGCCGGGGCCCAATTCGCTCAGCCTGGCTCTTTTGCATGCCAAGGCTGATGAGGAACATGAAGACAACTTGGTTTTGAGCGATGCTTTGAAAGGATTCTCTTGACTGGCTTTGTGTGGTGGCGTGGTTGGTGGTGTCAGACCTGCAGAGGGAGGGAAAGGGAGAGGTTGGTGGAGGTGTATGTGTGTGTTTGTGTGTGTGTGTGGGGGGGGTCAGTAAAAGGAAAATGGAATCACAATGCAAACCTCCCCAGATATCCACCTCTTCCCTCCTCGCTTCACTCATCTATAAACACCCAGGTCAGTTTATGGACAGTGGACACAGATACATGCTTGATTAAAATATTCACTTTCACTTGGCCTAATCCTGATCTCTGTTTTATTGCAATCTTGACAGATTAATGTAATGCTTGGTGTAACTTAATACGCCGGTGCTGTAATACGGATGACTTGCCATCCACTTCCTCCCTGACCTTGGAAGGAAAACACAAAACCCTGCAAACGTAATGCACCCGATGAAAAAAAAAATTGAAGTACATGTATCATATCTCTGGCTGGCTCATAAATGTCTGCACTGGACAGTAGCCAATTCATCTGAATAAAAACCAAAGACATTTTTTATCAGCCTAAAAAAGAAATCATCAGCGACATGTTTCACGACTATCCGGCACAATGTCCCCTTTTTTCCGTGAAAGACGGGAGCGTGCCTGGTGACGTTGCCATGGCGAGATGTCACAGAAGCACAGGATGTAACGGGTGGACGGGTCGTCGTTCTTCTCAGATGGCATGTCCCGTCTACTTGCGCCCCCCTTCCCCACCCCCCCCACCCCCCCACCCCCTCCCCCAAGTTTCACCCAGCCTCTTACAGATTTACAACCAGACAGATGGCAGTTATATGGGAAGTCCTGAGATGAGCCCACTTTATAGCATTGTTAATGCACTCACACAAACAGCCGCCACCATTATTCTCTCTCCCTTTCCTTTCGTCGTGCATTCTCCCCTTTTCCTCTCTCTTCCGGTCTGCCATCTTCCCTGGATCAATCTCTATTTCTCCCTTTCCGTCTCCCAGCATGCTATCCAGTTTCTGTCTCGCACAGAACAAATGTGCCCACACACACACAGACACTCGTCACTAACAGTCTCTCACTGGAGTCAAACTCAGCCACTTTGAAACACCTACGCTCGCCCCTCTTCTTCGCCTTCTTTATAATGCACATCATTCTTCGCTTGTTGGTGAATCGCACCGGATGAACGCTATTAGTCTCAAATCCTGTGTTAGAGTATGTGCACTGGGAGTGCGGGAAGCCCGATACATAAATATGCAGGTTTCTGAAATCACTTGCTGTGTTTGGAATGCCTGATCCAACGGCTTATCATCCTACTTATTTTTCTGAAAGTGACTGCGAGTAGGACTGCAAACCCCACTCGCCTCTTTCTCCCCTTCTCTTTTGTTCTTCCCTCAGTTCTGAATGCGAGATAGACGTATTATTTTGGCTGCCGATGGAAATGAGCTATGAAAAAGAAGGGGAGAGACGGTGGGGGACGCTACACAATGCCTGAGGAGCTTCTGTTTCACCAATCTAGCACCATCTGGCCAAAACAATGTGCGCGTGGGGTCATAAACTAGGAGCCATTAGCAACGGGGGTGAAATAAATCAGAATTAGATAAATATGTGTCTCTCAGTCAAACTCACTGGTGATGCATAATCCGCCCGGTGCAAACACCAATCATGTAGCCACCGGAAAGGAAACGATGAAGTGAACAAGAAAAGAAAGAGGAGGAGGAGGGTCTTTTTAAAGCTTTTTTTCTTCTTTTTTAGTCCAACTGTAATTTGCAAGGAGCGAATAACAACGCCGTGCTTAAAGAGTTGATCCGGTGGTAAGCCATGCAAATAGCAACACACAGACCACCCCGGTGTCATGAGATACAGTAATTAAAGACAACACTGCAGCACAGGGTAAATCTATTAGCTTGGCAGAGATTAGAGGCCAGAGCAGTCAGATCCCATGGGGGCCGCATTGCCTGTTGTAACCTTCACTGAACCAAGGAACATGCAGCCAACAGTGCAGAAGTTTGTTATTTAGTATTAAGCATCATTTGGTTCAGGACACAATGTTCAGATTCTCCAGATAACCAAATTAAATCGTTCTATTAAATAGTAACCAATACTTCTACTACTACAACTCATCATAAAGGTATAAAATGATATTGCAGCAATCCATGGAAATTTCCAACAATGAGTTAGAGGGTGGAGTACACACCTGGCAACTTCCATCTGGTTATCAGTACTAACGCCATAATTTTTTTTTATTGTAGTGGAATATTACTGTCAATCTGCTAAGGGCATTCAACTCCGGACCTCAAAGAGCTCACTGGGATCCATATCCACTCGTCTCCTGCAGCACGAGACTCACAAGTGAATCCCTAAGTAGGAAAAGGCGACGCACTAACCTTGAGTATTCCGGACTAATGATTTTCCTGCTAATAGTCAACCATACATTTGCTTAGGACTGTAAACTCAGGTGAAGGGCTTTATTTGACTGTCGGATGCGGTGGAACAGAACGGTCATCCGGACTTGGCCACAGGTCAATAAACTCACCCGTGTGCCGTAAAACAGAAAGAAATATTAACCACACTTGATTGCCCTGCAGCTTAAGCAGCCAAGCTCTTCCCCTTCTTTCGGTCTCAACAGGCATCCCCTTTGACCCTCAAAGCTTATCTACACAAAAGGGTTAAACACCCCCCGGACCAAGGTCAGAGGGACAGAGGGAGATCTCTTGGGGTCCGATATGTCCCTCAAGAGATAAGTAGAAGGTGCAGGGGGGGCAAACATGAGGTATGTATGAGGACAGTTTTCCCTGCTGGTAAATGAATACCAGCAGAGAAAACCGGGGGCCAGTGCACCATCGCACAGTACAATAGGCTAAAGGGCAGCCATTTTGTTTTTTATTGACCTCCGATGATTAATTTGGAGGAGAAGGCGGTAATTACTGACATTGTTCACGCAGAGAGAGAGAGATAGAGAGATACGACGCCCAATATTGCAGCTTTCTCTGAAATTCTCTTCATTTGTGTCTCGTAATTACCTTTTTGCCTATAGCTGTCCTCCAACGGAGTTAATTACAAGTTCAATAACACAAAAGGATGACTGCAATAATGACGCTAAAAAACCCTCACTCTGACTCCAGTTACAAAACAGCATCCGATGCGTACACGTCTTCACGTTGGAAATTTACTCCCCAGTCACCTGATCTAATTGCAGAATTGTCTAGGGGCCTAAGGACAGGACAGCGCGGATCGCACGGGCAAAACCAAATTACACCGCAAAACCAATTAAAACAATAACACTGCCATTTCAATTTTCCCATGATGTGTAGGCTAAGTAAGCTGTCAGTCAGAGAGTATTAGGATCTGATAGAGGGAGAGGAAAAGCATATTAACTCAGTAAAAGGGGAGTGGAGGACGGGAGGGGTTTGCTAATAAACCCCGGAGAGATTGGAAAGCCTAATCAATACTCAAGCACATAAAAATGTTCTCCTACGCCTTCACCTTGAACTATGAACTTTAATGGAACTATCAAGATGTTGAAAAAGCCAGTGTTAATAATAGCTGCAATGTGGAAGTGAGATTTCCCACTCACTGGTGTCTATTTTATGTAAAATACTACATGTGTTTTAAGTAATAAGAAAAGTATGCTTACCTGGGGTTCCAGCAATCTCCACACTTAATGTGCGTTCAATGGTTTTGTTCTCATATGGTGATCCCTTGTGGTCACTGGAAGACAAAAGAAAAAGTGCAATATTTTACTCCTCAGGTCACCGTAAGACCTCGAAAAGCTTTTGTGATCTAAGAAATGGAAATGAGTCACACAAATGCCTCAACTTGGATTCGAGTCTGTGTAGATTGTTTTGGGATTTGTGTTTTTCGTACGTTTTTTTGGTGCATTTTTTTGCCTAGAGTAACGTGGAAAAACATCTCACACTTACTTTGGAGACTCTGGGGTCAAAGGAAGTGGCAAGGTGGTTGGTTTGGCTGCAGAACACAAAGGAGCATGTGTAATTATTGACCTAGGTATAACACGCATGGCAGAAGAGAACAAGTCCACATTCTGCAACAATTAATCTCAATTTGGTGCATTAAATGCAATTATTGCTATAAAAAAAACATTCCTAGTTAGTAAGTCTTTCTACGGCTACTATTGTGAAAACCAAATCTTTTTAGATTGACCCCATTTTAACAATTGTTTGCCTTAAGTTAGACTGTCCACTCTGTGAGGCAGGATGAAGTGATGGTATACGTCAGAGTCGATACACAGACACACCCCGCTCAAGACAACAAACAGATCGAAATGGAATAAAGACATAAAGAGACGATGCCACAAACAAGACACATGACAGTGGGTGAGCCCCTCTCTGGACACAAAAAGTCATAATCGCATGCACCAACAGCAGAGGAGGGGAAAAAGGAGGAAGAAAGGAGAGTCAAGGAAGCTTGTGCAGTTGCCCGAGGCTCTGGCCGACTTGTGCTCCAGCTAAGGGAACGTGGCTTTAGTAGCACCTGGACTCTGAGTCCAAACCAGCACAAGTTCAGCACACTCGGCTCCATCAGCCAACGATTGTTCAAGGGTCGACTCTACGAGTACAAGACGTACAGTAGCAAGACGAAAGGCTCGGCCCTTTTCCCACCCCCTCCTTTAAAACAAGAAAAAAATCTCAATCTGTTTAAAGAACGAATGCATCCGGGAGTAGCATAAAGGCATTTGGCTAGCAGGCTGTTTGTTGTCATTATTAGAGTCGAATTAGAATAGGGGTTAGTTGTGAAGTCAAACTGGGAAGTGGTTAGAGCAGGAGAGGGAGAAGAGAGAGCACAGATAAGGCCAGTGGGGGGATGCAGTCATGATTACCTAACAACGGGAGGCCCTGGACGTCGGGGTGCTCGCTGAGTGTCTGCCTGTGTGGGTGCCCTTGCCCTTGTATGATGTAGGGAGGGGCGGGTTCTGCATTTCTAGTATCTGGGAAGAGTGGGCTTGGTGGGCCCTGTGAGAGCACTGCAGCGGGGCTGCCCGTGACATGGTCATCATCATCAACGCCTTCATCATCGTCGTCACGGTCAACATCCTCCCCACAGAAGCCCTGGGTTAGCCACCGGAGCTCTAGTCCAAAGCCCGTGTCTAGCCCAAAGTCTTGCTGGTTAACCCAGCTCTCTAGGTCAAAGGCCAGAGGAGACAACAAGGACCCTGAGTCAGGCTCTTCAAGCTGACTCACTCTACAATCATTGGTCCCTCCCAACTCTTTCTTCTCCACCTTTGAGGGAGCCTGTGCGGGGCTCTCAGACCTCTCACCTGCCGATTTGCTCTGAACGGCGGGCGAAGGGGTGATCTGAGGTGGGAGTTGGAGGGCTCGATACTGAGAAGGCCGGTGTTTGGAAGTGAGCAGCTGGCTAAGTAAGGGGTGCCCCGGCTTCTCATCCCTCTTCTTAATAGTGACCGTGATGTGCCTATGCGGTGCACGGCTGGCGCCTCGATTATTTCTGCGGCCTTGCCTGCCAAAAACCTCACTAGCCTGAGTGGCGCCCTCGGCCTCTCGGCAATGCTCACAGCTGTGACTCACCTCTCGGGGAGGGAGGGAATAAGAATGCATATACCTAATAAACCTAGCGGCGGCCAGGCGGCCAACATCGCCTGGCGGCCCTCCTTCTTCACTGGGCGGCCCGTGCTCCGGTTTGGGGCGGGCATGGCCGCAGGTGGAGGCTCTGCGGCTGACGGGGATAGAAGCACCCTCCGACTCCTCAACCCCGTCATCGTGAGAGCAACGCTGCCACTTCCCAGCCCCAACACCAGCCACACTACACTGGCCTGCAGCCCGGCTCTCACCTCGCTGGTGATGCTGCGGTGGCGGCTGTTGTTGCTGTTGCTGTAGTTGCTGTTGTTGCTGTTGCTGTTGCTGTTGTTGCTGTTGCTGTTGTTGTTGTTGTTGTTGCTGTTGCTGTTGTTGAGATAGCACAGCTGACTTCTTCTTAGAGGTGGTGCAGGAAGAGGAAGACGAGTTGGAGGAGAGGGAGGAGAACGAGGAGGTAGATGACGAGGACGGCGAAGACGAAGAGGAAGAGGCACCGAGACCCAGGCCGCTCTTGTCCCTGCTACTGGCGCCCCCCCATGTGCTCTTGGCTTCGCTGGCTTTGGTGTGGAGCAGGATGTCATCGGTGGCCGTTAGGTACTTCAGCAGCTCAGTGCAAGGCCGCCTCACCGGGCGGTTCTGTTGGCTGGAACCCCCTCTCGCTTTGCCATTCCAGGGGCTCTCCGTCTGCACAACAACAACAACAACACAAGAGGAACTTATTACGTTAGCTTAAACACAAAGTTTGGCTCGGTGTTGTTTGTGATGAATGGTAAGTGCTTCATATGGCACAAGAGGCTGAGAGAGAGGGAGCCTCAGACAGGCCGAGCACAGCGGTTAGCCAACTGTCTGGGAGGCGATGTCGGGGGTGCGGTCCGGCCATCATCTTAATTGCGTGGCACCGCGAACACCGCCACGCCACTTTGTACGCGCGCCGCGTCCTCCGGGAGACCTCATTCGCCTCGCTCCAGAAATGGATGACTCAAAGGCACAGTGCAAAAATAGACTGTGCGAGGAAGGTTGACGCACTACATGCGCAAAACACACACACACAAACACACACACACACACAGACATTTGGGACTGTGTTGTGTTTCTCCACAAAATATGATCACACACATTTTCTTTAAAAAAAAAAAAATATGCATGAAGAAAAGCATAACACCGAGATGGCAGACATGTTTCCCCAAACAAGAACACACGCTGTCAGTTGTATATGAGACTGAATATACAGCACGGCATATTACAACATAATTGCTAACAGATCACTGAAACCACATACTTTATTTAATAACATTCTTAACCTATGCTTCTTAAACCGGCTAAAATTAATCTTAATCAACCCCACCCTTTCAGAAAAAAATCCTTTTCGAGAGCTGCCTAATGAGACCGTCAAGTCTGATATTTTGATCTTGTCCGCTCAAGGCATCAACCTCTCCCGCAAGAGCGCCTGTCGCTGTTTTGTTTTTTTTCTTCTGTTTTTTTTTCTTTTTCCAACAGGCACCATACTAAGGCGGATAAGTGGTGGAGCTAATGAGACAACGGTGCCGATGCCTCGCTGGAAAGCCCAACAGCAATCAGCCTGTTTTCATTACGAGATGGCCCCCTGGGATAGTAGACTGGAGCAGTATTCTAACATCTTCTAAAGGCGGCCACCAAAAACAAGGAAAGTGGGAGAGGGAGAGGGAGAGGGAGGGAGAGCAAGAAAGCAGACGCTGCAAGAACATAGTGAGAGAGAGATAAACAAACACTAACAAAAAAAAATGTGTGTTCAGGAGTGAAAAGCAGCAAGGCAGCGTGAGTACGCGCGTGTGTATGTGTGTGTGTATGTTTGTGTGTGTGTGTGTCCCTACCTTGACGACGGCAGGTGGTGGTCTGATCCGGTGGTTGCTGCTGGCTGCATGGTTCTGTGCCTTGCCACCTGTGTATTGATTATAGCTGAGCTGGGAGTTTGCAGGTGCCAGAAGGAGCTTCTTCAGCTGCGAATGGACCCAAACAGAACAAGAGGAAGTGGTGAAGGAGGGGGAATTGAGCGTGGGTTATGCAAATTACCATTTTCTTTCAATTAGACCGCCTGTGCTTTGTAAATATACAACCAGGAGAGACCAAAGCTGCAGTTAGAAACGATAATATCACTGACGTGTTTAAAAGATTAGAGAATTTTAAGCAGTTTACAGTATGTGAGAGGACACGTTTTGATTTTCTTTCTTCCCGCGCAGCTGTTTGTGTACACGACGCCAGGTTTCTCTAATGTGATTGAATAAACACACTCAGGTGTGCGGCTAAAGGGCATTTGTGAAAGGAAATACAAACCGAACATAACGTAACATTCGAGGTCAAAGCCGTTAAACTAGAGAAAAGCCCAGATGTGTGTCAAAAAGGTAGGCTGGCTAAATCGAGAGACCCGTCGTCTACTTTGCCAAAAAAAGATGACTCGGGCAGAGGGAGATTAGTCGGGGACCACCGAGAGTAGACGAGATGGATTACTTTCTCCCCTTACTTTCATTTTGTGCCGGCTTGATTTCAGCGCCGGTGGCACCGTGTCAACCGTAGTTGGCCCCAACCACGGTGTTGGTATCATTGAATTGGCGCCACAATAGTGCGGTTATGTAATTAGCACGAGCAGCGAGCACACCGATCCATCCCATCGACTCCCCTCCTCACCGCGCTCCTCCTACTGTGAATACATAGTGGGAACCTGTGGCACGGTGAGGACCGGGGCGCTGCCAAACGGACAAATGGCCTCTCTCGGCGCCCGGTCTCGGCGAAGAGTCGTTCCGTGGGCCGTCAACGAGAGCAACGAGTGTGTGTGCAGGGTGAGAGGCGATGTCTTTGAAGCAACTTCTGTTTTTAACCCTGGAGTGTCTTTCTTGAAGAGGTCAAGCAAAGTTGTTCTTACCAGGGAAGGCTCCTCGGGCTCGGGGGTGCGTGGCGAGCCGTCGGGGGAGGAGGGACAGCTCCGGTCACTGGCATTGGTCACGTCCCCATCTGCCAGGGCCTCAAACGAAGGCAATCCGTCCTCATCCACCGGGATGCTGTCCAGGGTCTCTGTAAGCACTGCCAGCAAGTTGGCCTCATTTTCTTCATCTATCTTCTTGGGGGGGGGGGTAGACGGGGAAAATAGGACATTTTAGTTTAGAAGTTGCATTGCTTTTTTTTCTTTCTTCATTCTAGGGAAGTAAAGGTGGTGGGTGGTTGCATGCAGGCTTTCATTGTTAGCAGAGTGGGACGAATTTATTTTTCCTCATTTTTTTGTTTTGCAGCAGAGCTGGCTCTGTGTTGGCAGTCTTTTTATAAAAAAAAAACAAATTCTCTCCCTGTGCAAGTGAGTCAAGCCTGTCACTCATATTTTAAGCATGCAGCTTACTGGACCAAAATAATATCTCCCCCCAAGAAACCCATTACCAGGGCTGACAAGTAGCAAGTATCTCGGGGAGACGGGTCGGGGGGGAGGGGGAGAGAGAGGGGGGGGGCGTTGCGGTACGGACGGTTTGCGGGGGTAAGTGAGACAATGAGCGGAAGTGGACTCTCCTCTCTCTCCCTCTCTCTCTCTCTCTCTCTCTCTCGTCCTTCGCGGAAGCGAGAGACGATCCGAGCGCCGACAAGATGTTCGCCAGCCGTCCTCAGATAAGCCGAATCACCGCCCGCTATAACGCTAAACGAACGTGATGTATTTAAAATATCGGCGTGACAGCTGACGCTCACAATGGGCGGGAAGTTGTTTCAACATTTCTTTAAAAAATAAAAAAAATAAAGCTTGTTCTCGCTACCCTGTTCCTCTTTGATGTACCCGAGGAGTTGTGTGATTGCTGCAGCTGGCTGTTTAATGGTAGAGATAATAACTGTGTTGTGAGAAATAAACAGACGGAGAGATGACTACACTGTATGGAGATGGATGGGGGGGGGGGGGGGGGGAAGAGATAGGAGCTGCCGACTATTAACAATGAAGTTTCACCGGGGGGATAATAACTATGCATGTATGTAGTGAAATAAACAAGAATACATACAGGGAATAGATATTAAGAGTGAGAGGAACGCAGCCAGCGTGTGTGTGTGTGTGTGTACGGCTGCTCCTTTCCACTTTGACAAGTGACAACAGGAACTGTAAGTTCCAGGGCCATTAAAGCCCGGGGGACTTTAAGACAGCGGAAAGATAAACAGCATCGTCACCTCGGGATGTTCTGTGGCCAGCCCAACGAGAACAAATCCCTTCATGCACACGGTAGGATTCTCCTCGCTCGTCATTCTGCCAACCGGCTCTCAGATACCAGCTCCAGACCTCACAACATTCACCCGCCCACTTGTTTCTGTCTACCCCACTGGTTTTACATAATTATACACACCCAGGTTTTTGGATTCACAGCGGCCATTTTAACGCCCTCCCCCCTCCCCCCTCCCCCCCTTCCAATTCTCATTCATAGATGACAGAGATAAAGAGGTAAACGTTCAGTTAGTTAACTAACAGCGAGGGAAAAAACGTTAATCTGATGTTCATTGAGTAGATTTTCTCCTAACAACATGAGCACTCAGTCATTATTAAAAAATGATAAAGGGGACATATTTCACGGAGATAACACGCCGTAGACCGGGGCCACGTCGCATTGGCAAAGCAAATGCCTCGCAGGAAATTGCTCCGTATGAGGTGGCATGCTGTTTAATTACTTGCGAGGAGCTTCAAATCCACTGTGCTGGAACCCTATGCTACTAAAATGTTCCACATTTCCAGCATCCCAAGTTATTACCTGAGCACTAAGCGGGTGGGTATTAACCGCTGATAAAGACGGAGCCTTTTCTTAGCACCCACATACATCCTCGCATGAGAAATTGAAAGTAGGATCATTTTAGATTATCACAAATGAGTCTTTAATGAGCCCGCCATCTGTTTAGGTCCCAAACTCACGGAACATCAAAGCAGCGCCGTGTTTGGACGGGGCTTTATTCACCTCGACAGGTAGTTCAAACCTACACATTCTGGAGGTATTGCAGCGTCACACTGTGAGATGAGGAACTTGAGGGCTGTGCGAGCTTCATTATGTCACGGTTTGGAGAGGATTGGGGAATTTCTCCGGCTGCGGCAGGCTCAAATGTAGCGATTTCAATCCCCGTTTGAAAAAACCCTCTACCAATTGGCGAGCTCCCACCGGCACAGTGTATCCCCGAAGATAACCCAAAAGGGACTCTCATATTCTGAAAGAGTCACTTGTAAAAACCTGGAGTCGTGACGATCATGCTGAAGCTGCCGCCGCGGCTCTAGTGGAGGCACTCGGAGGCCGAGTGGGGATTTGAGGAACCTGGGTTAAGCGCAACCTCGGTGATTGTTTCTACCCTGGAGAGAGCGTGATCTAATACCCCCGTCCAGGAGGGCAAGCGTTTCCATGCCAGCTTATGGAGCACACTGAGTTTCTGCACTAAAGTCAAGCTTTGACCAACGACTTGGCCCTTGTATATATATATATATATATAAACAAAACCTCCGTTCCGGATGACTTTAGGAGCTACGGCACCCAAAGGGGGTGGCGCCGGGCTAACCTGGAAACCTCCCGACACGTCCACTTGTATTGATTACTACGGCAGCTGCTGGGAGGAAAAGAGGGCACAGGGAACAAAAAAGAGAGAGGAGAGGAATCGTCTCGGTGGGAGCACTTTCTCGCCCGTCCCGCCTAATGGACCTCGGCGAATTAAAGAGATCTTAACAATCCCGAGCTAATTGTGGGATCACAATATATTAACCCCGCTCCAATCCTAAAGGGTGCCATTTTGGGACTGTTTTATTCCAAATGCTTCAATTAGCCATAAAACATGCCGCTGGGAGAGCTCCCCCCCCCCTCCTCAGAGAAGACAAAGCCAACTCCAGTTGTTCATTATTAGGCGAGGCCCTTTTGCTATCGGTCAGGCTGTCTTTGAGGTTGTCCTTGCCTTTAACTTTTTGTTTTATTGAGTTGCGTGGCACAGCGTTGTGTTCCAGGAGATACTATTCACACAGCTGATAACGTGAGGTGAAAGTGCCGTTTTAAACAAACACCCACTCCTGCACACGGGGGCAAATGGACAAATTAAATCGGCTAATTGCTTTTTGAGGATTTCCGGGGATCACGTTTTTAGGGCAACGCATCGTTTAGATGTTAAAATGAACCAAATGTGGCAGAAGGATGGACCCGATCGCTGAATAACAGCGAGATGAAGTTTCAACGGACTAAAAGCGCCCCCCCGCCGTTATCAACAGACGAGAGGCAGAACATGGAACAGACACTGTGGATGTGGGGAGATACAATATCTCCCATTAAATGGGTCATCTGGTATTTAAAGTGCTGTTTATGCTCCCTGTCTCTTTTTTAAACACTCTTTTTCTGTAGATATAGGAATAGCATCTGTTTAGTTCAGACGGAAAACATTCCTAATAAATTGGACACCCAAATTGCGTGGCGGGGTTAAATCTGTGCCTTGACAATTTAATTGCATTGCTTCATCTCAATCTTTTCTTTCCTTTTTTTTATCCTTCTCCTCTGCTCTGTCAGATTTGAAGAAAACATTCCCTTGGAGGGTAAGCGACTAGCCAGACCTTCTAATCATGGCACAATCAGAAATTGCGGGGTGTGTGCGTGCGGCAAGTGTGTGTGTATGTGTGTGTGTGTGTGTGTGGGGGGGGGCGGGGTATCAAGTCGTCACATCTCGAGTCTGCCAAAAAAAGCAGCCTTGGATTTTATAAACAAATAATGCCATTCTGTGTTATTACCCCCAGCCCCCCGATTTCAGAGGAAATAAATCAACGTCAACCTTGCCGTTAAGGCGTTAGTCAGGCCTGACACGTCAACCGGTCACACAGGCACAACATATGGCAGCAGGGAAGGAGGTGTGTGCGTGTGCATGTGCGTGTGCGTGTGTGTGTGTGTGTGTGTGTGTGTGTGTGTGGGGGGGGGGGGTTAAGGTACGGCACGATGCACGGCAGAGAGACAAATCACGGCAGCCGCCAGAGACGTGTGGTCATTTAGCATGAGCTTACTGAGATGGAGAGAGGGTGATTATGGCCTATGCGGAGCAATGAAGCCATACATAACACTGTTAAGTCCCTCTGTGTGTCTGCGTCTGTGTGTGAGGCGGCGGGGAAACACTCTGGCGATGTTCCAAATCATAAAACTAAATGTTAAACCTCCATCGTGAGCAGGGCTGTGATTGGCTCCTGTAATGCATAGAAGCAAAACTGAAGGCGCCTGTTGATTCCCATCCGACTACAGAGTCACTACGGCATCTTGTTATGATAAAACTATTTCCCTCGCAAAGGTTACTACCGACGAGATATCGAAAGTCTCGAGAGATACCGAGAGCCCCCCTGCCTAAATCTTGTTCCCGCCTAAATTCAGACCAGGTTTTCCAGTCTGAGCACCAGCCAGCTGATTTTAGGATTCTCCATCCTGCTTAGCAATAATACCACGACTTGTCTTGTGATAATCCCTCCGCCCTGGCAGGCGTTGGCTACGTCGGGCCTGCGCTTGAACAAAAAATGGCAGCTCTCTGAATGAAGAAGAAGTGCCTTTGCAGAAGCTGACAGTTTACATGCCAGATGTCTGTCGGAGTTTTCGAAGGCGATGCGAGTTGCACATCAGTGAGGAAACGCTCCGACCACATCGATGAGGACCAGTGTGTGTGTGTGTGTGTGAGTGAGTGAATAAGTGAGTGTGTGTGTGAGAGAGTGAGTGAGTGAGTCAATGTGTGTGTGTGAGAGTGTGTGCAGTGGTGATGCATCTCCTGGGAACCATTTGAGACCATTACAGCCCTATCTGATGAGCTAATAAGGGAAAGAGAAAGGGAAAGAGAAAGTGAGAAGAGGAGATATCTGTGTGTGAGTGTATGTGTGTGTGTGTGTGTGTGTGTGTGTGTGTGTGTGTGTGTGTGTGTGTGTGTGTGTGTGTGTGTGAGCCGAAGAGAGCAAGATAACTGTTGTTACACTTCCTGACGCAGGCCAGATCCCATTTGAAACACCAACCCAAGGGATGTTAGTTCTTGTGAAAAGCTCCTCTGAGCGGTCACCCTGCTGCTGAAGGTAACCACCTGAACTCCGTCACGCCACCGCCCAGTTCAGCCGAGGCTGCCGGACCCCCGCGGACACACCGGGCTCTTTCCGTCTCACTTTAA
Organism: Liparis tanakae; assembly: GCA_036178185.1. Taxonomy (NCBI): domain Eukaryota; kingdom Metazoa; phylum Chordata; class Actinopteri; order Perciformes; family Liparidae; genus Liparis; species Liparis tanakae. The sequence continues at coordinate 7,447,228 of CM070111.1, read as the reverse complement.
CACTAAAAATAAACATAACTAACAATTAATTTCAATACAAATCCGTTATGACTCATTTGGCTTGATTTTGAATGGGTGGGTCATTATGACCCTGAACAGCACAGGTGTCTCATCTCTATTTATCTACATACCCCCATGAATATATTTTTTTTACAAAATGCAAATAAAATTTGGGAGAAAATACATGTTATGGTAGACTAATGCAATTTAGATTTTTTTCAATGTACCTAAAAAATTGTTTGAACATGTATTTTTCATTAAAACGAGTGAGTGCTCCTAATTGAACTCTGATCTATGGAGGGGTAAATAACTCAATTCCACTAAAAAGTTATTTAATTGTTGATGTACAAACTAAAGTTTTTAGATTTCTTTGGTTTCTGACCACTTTTGGATGATTCAACATTAACCGGATCAAATTGACCCGGGAACATCACGGCGGTATGTAAGAAACAAACACAACAGGAGGGTTAAGGAAAAATAGTTGTTCGTTTCGTGTACTTTCTTTTTACAAAAGTGAACCGTTTGCGATGGACGGGAACAACGCCGCCCCGATGAAACCTTCCCATCCACGCTCTCGTGTTCATATAAACTCACAAGCCTTCACACACAGCTATGCAAACCACCAGGAGGATCGCGGGGGGTTCCACATTCCCCCCCCCCCCCCCCCATCTTCATCTCTGCCCCGAGCTGCTGTTGTTTTCCTCCCGCGGCCGCCCAACAGATGGTCCGAGCGACCGTCCGCTCACGGCGCCGAATCGCACGCCGCCGTTGTGATTGGACTCTCGCTCTTTTTTTTGTTTTGGCAGCAACTTCCCAAATCGGCTTTGGCGTGAGAAAACACTGATTGCTGTGATTGTTCTGACTTGCTTTGACGATCATAGCGGGAGGAAAAGAAACTGATATTCGGAGGCTTGAAAAGAAAAAAGGAATATTCAGCTGGATGCAGACGGGATGAAGAATGGTGCTTCCCTCGGCTTTTTTTTTTTTTCGCCTAATAGAATGCAAATAGCTATTTGCTTAAGTCGGCAGCTCTGAATGTGCACCACTAAGCAAGGGGGCCTTTGAACATACTGTTACATTGTTGATAATGTGTTGGAGGAACACAGGGAGGGGGAGGGGGAGGGGCGGAGATCATGCAGAGAGAGAGAGTCAGAATAAAAAGGAGCAGAGACTGATTCCAATGTCCATCTTGATAAATGGACACTGCCACATTTTCGGGCTGGAATGTAAGTCGACCATCAGCAGTCAAGCGCAGCTGTCCATAAGACAACACACACACACACACACACACACACACACACACACAGAAGGCTGGTCACTTTGCTTTTTGACATTTACATTGATTTGCGGGGGGAGTGGAAGGGACCACAACTCGTTTTATCCCAGCGAGGACTCAATGTTATCATCTACTGCTGACACCACCTTTACGTGGAACCACACACACACACACACACACGTGCACATACAAACACACGCGTACACACGCCTGCACCGGCACACAAACACAGCTCCTGACCTTTCAGGCCCTGCCAAGCCCATCGAGGGTTGGTGGCGTTTCATTCGTCACAGTAATGTCTTCCTCGGAAAGATGCCAGCGCAGAGAGAGTCAGGCGGCGGTGGACAAGATGGAGCGGTCCACGCCGCTTCCAACAAAAAAGCTGCGTTTCGGTGTCAATGTCCCATTCTACATATGACGGGGGACTCAATATCACACATTTATGGTAATTGAAATGGCAGAATCTTTTTTTGGGGGGGGGGAAATGCAGTCGATTCGATTCTGCGGCAAAAAGGTCACCCCGTTCAATTTGCACTCGATGCCATCGGCGGCGCGACAGGAAAACACCTGAGAGCAAACGATGTTATCGCGGCCTCACCGGCGTCACCACTTACCCACGGCATAAAAGCTATTTGCTGATTACTAAATAAACGCATTATCTTTTACCTTGACTTGTGCGTGCGTGTGGATCCAGGTGGGAGGCTGCGGCTCTCAGCCCAGAGTGACTTTGTCAGCGTGTTATCTGAACGTTTTTTTTTTTTTTTCTTTCTTTCTTCTTTCAAGTGTCGTATGTGTATGGGCCGCACGTGCGGTAGCAGTGGTCGAACACGAAGGACTTCACAAGGCGTTGCGTGATGCGCTACTGGTAACGATGTTGGGGATGCGTCGATCTTCGCAGGTAAAGAAATGAAGAAAAACAAAAAAAACATCAAAGGAATTGTGCACTTAAGTCGATACAACCCTTACTCGTTAGGGGTTGTGAGGATACTATGAGAAAGGATGGGGGAGGGGGGGGGGCATGAAAGCTCTTTGAGTCTTTCTTTGTAGCACCAACATTGAACGTTCATCTGTATTTCATCTTAATCTACGCTCTATTCTCCGTGGAATACCGATCACGTCGCCTTTATCTCGGGATGTGCTCGCCTTTCCCCGCTTTACATCTAGCCGAGTCTGGCCAGCAACTAAACAAACAACTAGCCTGTGAAATGTTTGCCAAGAGCACTTGATGACAAGTGTTCAATCTGCCCGTCCAGCTTTTATACAACACAGCCCTCAGCCGGATGGAGCGGGGTCTTGCTGCTCACTGTGCAGCCCGAACCTTCTGGAAAGAGGCAATTTTTTTTTTTTTTTTTTATTTAAACCGTTATTTAACCAGGAAGTCCCGTTGAGATTAAAAATCTCTTTTTCGAGGGAGACCTGGCCAAGACAGGCAGCAGCATAAAAAAACACATGGTTACAGACAGAAAACAAAGCCCCATTATGTAGTTTTTCCCTTGTAGCGCCCCCTTCAGGTATTTAACGTTTACTACAGTGTCGTAAATACCCAGTTACGATAGATCAGGGGTCGGGAAAACATATATGGCTCTTCCGGTGACGGCATATGGTTCTTTTGAGTTTGAGTTTAAAAAAAATAATCTCCGCAAAACATGCTTGCTTTGGCTATCGTTGGCCAAATAATCACGTTGACGTATATAGTAAGCAAGAGTTCATTAGTCTTTCATCAGTCCGCTGAGACGGACCGTCCTTTACCTTCATACGCTCACAATTTGTGTTTTCCCGAAAAGGTTGAGCGGAAGGAATGTGTTGGATCTGCAATGACCGAATATCTGCAAAAGCTTCTGCTTCGAGTTTAGAGTCAGGCACTACTGATTGGGCAGCGAGTGAGTCATCCGAGCATCCAGTCACTCATGCATCAGCAGAGCCTAAGAGAGCCTCTTGAACTATTTGAGGCCTGTGCAGACTTAAATATTTCAGGGGGGAAATAAGCTGGAGCTGTAAGAATGCAGTGCACATCATAAAGCTTAGTTAGAATGGGGAGGGCTTTTTCTGCATGGACGACAAAACTCATAAAAATAGACTCAACTGGGGAAAACTAGTCATTGACATGTAGTGTACAATATTGAACATCAGTCGGGCGAGACTCCAGAGCACACTTCTGACCAACGAGGCCCCGGCTTTGACCGGAGAGGGCAGTGAATTGCTTGTGTTTAGCAATAAATCCCTCTTTACTGACAGCTCATCCCATAAATGAACTCATATTTTTTTATATATTTCTTTAATTAATTCCTTAAAGGCACAATTTGTTCTCTGAATTATTAATTATTGTTGAGAATCAACAAAGTTCTCTGGAACACACAGAGATGGACAGAAAATGGCAAACTACCAGAGCAGAAGGGCTGGCTGAGGCTACTGCCACTGCTGGGCACGCTGGCACAGGACACACACACACACACACACACACACACACACACACACACACACACACACACACACACAAACAACTGGGATCGATTGGCCTTTCCTGGAGAGGGGAAGCAGGCTATCGTCCAAGACTGATAGCGCTTCGCCGTGAATTGCGGCGCTCACTGATTGACGCTCCTCTCTCTCTCTCTCTCTCTCTCTCTCTCTCTCTCTCTCTCTCTCTCTCTCTCTCTGTCAAGGCTTCCCCTTTTGTCTGTTTTTCACACTGTTGGCTATACTTCTCACGACTGGCCATAGTTCTACCTGTCACTCTTTTATCAACTCGCTTCATCTATGCAAACACCATCTTGTGCTTCCCCCGTCTCTTTTTGTTGCAAAAGGAGAAGAACATAAAAAGCATTCGAGGAATCCAGTGTTTATACATCCCTCCTACTCCTAAATAACACAAGGCAGGTTGATCTTATCGCATAGCATCGTTGAAACGTGTTGCTGTGTGTGTGTGCGAGTATACGTGTGTGTGTGTGTGTGTGTGTGTGTGTGTGTGGGGGGGGATTATTGGCTTAGTGTTTTGGCCAGGTTTAAGTGAAACAGCTCTGAAAGGCTCTTAGTGGAGATTACCCCAGGTACTAAAAATAGTCATTCCTGTCCAATACACACACATGAACACAAAGCAGAAAGCGATGATAGGGTTGTGTCTAGCCAGAAAAGACCACTATCTGATCTTTGTTAGGGTGTCTCAATTACACAAAAGACACACACACACATGCACACGGACACATCGGCGGCTCCGGTGTGATGAGAGAGATGGGTATCCACGGGGGGGCGGGGGGGATCAGCTGGGGCAGGAACACCAACCGATGCCTCAATCAGCAGCAGCGGCCTACTGGGAATGTGGCTTGAGTGTGTGTGTGTGTGTGAGGGGGAGAGAGAGAGAGAGAGAGAGAGAGGGGGGGGGGGGGACTAGAAAAGCAGCCAAGAAGCCACCGAAGACCAAAAGATGTTCCCTTGCTCTCAAAACATTCCCTGAGGGGAGGGGGGGGAGAGAGAGAGAGAGAAAGGGAGGGATATATCCATCCCCTTTCCTCTGCTCACTATCTCTTTATTTTCCCCCTCTCCTTGCTCCCTTCCAGCCCTTTTTGCTCCAGAAGCGATTGTTGGAGGCCAGCATATATTTGTTTTGCCGCTGCAGCTTCAACTTCCCCATCAGCCGGGAACAAATGCTTTGCCTTGGGAGCAAAAAAAAAAAAAAAAAAAAAAAAAAAAGACAGCGGGATGGAGAGAGAGAGAGAGAGAGAGAGAGAGAGAGAGAGAGAGAGGAGGGGACGGCAGAGCGCAAAGCCCACAGTGTTGCCGGGCGGAGAGCTCTTGTTGTGGAGTGGATCTGACAGACGCTCCATGAAGACACAGGCTTGGACAGCCTAAGTCTGCATCTCTCTTTCTCCTCCTCTTCCTCCTCCTCTACGTCTGCGCCTCCTCGTCTGCGCTCCGTCTCATTTGTGTATCTTGAAACGGCGTCGCCGCGGGTCTGAGAGCGCGCTTTGCCTCGCAGGGCTGACAGTGATGGAGGATTTCTTCCATCACACAGTGCAAACAATGCATCAGCAACAGTAACAACTGGAGGAAACTTGAGATGAGGAAAGCATGGCGTATTGTAATAAGACTCACTTGAGAAAATCATATTATACAGGGGAATATGATAATTCATACACCCTTTGCTGGAGCGGTGAACTGGTGCGGGTGGTGTACTTTCAAATGTCAGCATAAATTTGCAAAATAAACGCAACCGGCATTCAGCAGGGAGTAAGAACAGGGACAATAAGGGTCTCTGCTGTCTGTGCCTGTGTGTGTGTGTGTGTGTGTGTGTGTGTGTGTGTGTGTGTGTGTGTGTGTGTGTGTGTGTGTGTGGGCAAGACAATTCCTTTCAGAGAGCACAGGGTCGATGACTTTGTGGCGCACTCCTGTTTCCGCTCACGGGCCAACAAGTGTGTGAGCTAATCTGTGCTTACACGTGTTCGCAGTGGAAGGAGAGAAAACACATTTCATCACAACATGTTTCATCAAAGCCTCCTAAAGATCACCCAATCAACTTAATCTGCCTTTACTTAAATATAAGCGCCAGAGCATCTGTCCAAAAACGCTCAAACAAGCGAGACAAAGCAGGGTGATGCCTCGCAACGTCTGATGCCAACACACACACACACACACACACACAGCATCCTGTTGGGAGTAATATAAAAAGCTCTGGTAGCCCACATATGTGCGCTCAGATGCGTTGCAATACGAGTGATGCCTTGAGCCCTGCTATCTTATTTTACTACCTGCAAAGCCCACAACCTTTTACTTCCAATCCATGAGCTTTAAATTTTGTCTGGCACAAGTCCAAACTTTTGCCGGTACATTTGTCTCTTTCACTACCCGTCTGTCCCCCTGTGTGTCTGTCGCGTCATCTGTTGGCTTTTTTTTTCGTCTATGGCTGCTCCTACTTTTCGTTTTTTTCTTCCATCTATCTGAACTCCGTCCTTTTGTCCCACCTGTCCATCCATCGCCAGCGGGGACGGGACAGGTACGGCGGCGATGACGTCTCGGAGGGGGGCGGGGCCTCTGCGCCGATGTTTCTGCGTAGTCGCTAAGCCGCGTTTTGGTCTCCGTACGTCCCGAATCCGCCCGGGCTAAAACTAAAACCAACAGGACCCGTTCCCAGCAATCAAGCGGCTGAAGCATGACATGAAATCGGAGTGGAGTCCCGCGGTGAAGAAAAGGCTTTGGGTCACGCGTCTGTGCTATTATCTTTGGCAGTACATCGGGAACTTATTGGAGTAACCAACCCCTTAACAACTGCAGCCCGAAATAGACTGTGGACTTTCACGGTCGGCCCGTTTTGAAGAGGTGTCAAACACGCGGTGCCAGGAGCGACAGCTATTATGTGTGTGTGTGTGTGTGTGTGTGTGAGAGTTACAGGGGGGCAGGTGAGGGGGGGGACATTTTTGTCAGTGACAGTTGGGACGGTGGCAGGGAATGGAGCAAAAGGCCAGCCAGGGGACAGCTTGTGATCTCGGACCGTATGTTGCTCACGGAACCGAACACACACACACACACACACACACACACACACACACACACACACACATGAACAGATCGAAACACGGGCGTATTTACATCCAAACAAACGCTTACACTGCTCATACAGGGTGTTAACAATGAACACCCCCCCCCCCTTCCCTTCCCTTTCTTTACCAAAACAGACGTCGCCTGTGCTTCGGGTTCCAGCTGTTGAACCGAGACCGGCTCGGCCTGCTCATTTACTGCCACCTGAACACGAGCCCCGGCCCGAGGAGAACAGTCGCTGTTTGTCTTTCTTCCCGAGCTGCAAATCATTTCAACAGTTGACTCACTTGAACCGAAAGGCCGGTTCAAACTTCCGGGCAGCGCGTCGTTTGATGGGGACTTCTAAAAGAGAGGGGGGCCTCTCGGCGGGACAGCTGCACCCAGCTGTTACACGTGTAACTCGGAGCAGGCGTCGACACCTGCCAGACGGTCGGTATGACGACACGCTTGATTTGTTGAGTCGACGTATACGTCGGAGAGGAAGGCAGGGTTCTTACACATTTTGACCGATGGATTTCCATGACTTTTCCATGACTTTTCCATGACTTTAAACCAAATGTCCATGACCAAACTGAAATCTTGGGAAAACATGAACAATTTAGAAAATGTTATGTATTGAGAGCGTATGCCGGCTTATATTTTGAGCGTCTTTCTTTAAAAAACATATTAATTATTTCAAACTCGGCGTAAATGAACACGTGATCATAACAAATTTCCATGACTTTTCCAAAACTTTTATGATTTAAGTTTTTTCCATGACTTTTCCAGGCCTGGAAATGACCATTTTAAAATTCCATGACTTTTCCAGGTTTTCCATGACCGTACGAACCCTGGGAAGGGGGAATGAAAAAAAACAGCGTAACTCTGCCCGGTTATTAACATGTTCTCTAATCTTAAACTTTTGATTGGTTGTGTAGAGGCCAATCAGGGGGGGGGGGGGCGGGGGGTGCAGGAAGTACAGCTGCAGCCCCGGCTTTGTGATCCTCGCCGAGCGGCAAACTTTCCCCCTGTCAGATTAAGTGGGATTAGCTGGGTCCTGCCGTACGATGAACTGAGCACTTCATATGGCGACTTGAAACTTTTTTTTTTAAAGATGGAGAAAGAAATTTCTCAGTCAGGGAAATGCAGCGCTTCCTTTTGAAACCCCAGTTTCCACTTCTTCATTTGAAGCCTCTCCGTAAGCTCGGCATCGCACAATAGCTGCTAAACATCGCTCGCTCACTGCCGTGTACAGCAGGAACACAACATACAGACGGGGAGTCACACACGGCTCCTCGCTCAGAGCTAGGTCCCTCACGAGGGTCCTACGTAGGTGCTAAGTTCCTTTGTATTTTAAAATTACACACACACACACACACACATGCATACACTCTCATTGGTATTTTTATCCATCCCCAGAGCCACTCAGTGGCTGGAAGCCATATCACTCTCAGACGCCAGAAAAGCCAAGGCCACACCAACCAGTACTTAAGGCGCCCCTTCCTCTGTGTGTGTGTGTGTGTGTGTGTGTGTGTGTGTGTGTGTGTGTGTGTGTGTGTGTGTGTGTGTGTGTGAACAGAGCTAGAATGTGTGGTGATATAAAGAGAAAAGGTGGCAGCAGTAGCGAGGCGAAACGTGGAAAGAATTCCGTCTGTTATCAACTGTTGCCTGCATGACCACTGTGGAGTCACGCACACACATTTCACACACTCCCACACACACGCACACACATTCACACACACACAAAAGACCAAAACAAGAGACCCTGAAAACGTGACCACATGACAGGGCCATAGGCACACACGCACTGCCGTCTCAGACAGGCTTTTTGGTCCCGAGGCGAGGCTAAAGCATCCAATCTCAGTCTTTCTTGTCTATCTCTGGCACTGATAAAGGCTTATAATGAACTGGGGACTGGAACTCAGTCCCAAGACCGATGGCTTTATGGCCCTGGCCAGATCATCACCCTCTGTGGACTTCGTTTGTCACCGAGTGAGGACAGAGAGAGAGGGAGTCAGATGGAAAGAGAGGGATGGGAGGAGACAGAGAGATTGAAATAGGGAGAGGGAGAGAGAGAGAGGGGGGCGGCAGGGGGGGGGAGGAGCAAAGATTAAAGTGTTACACTCCAACCTTTGAGAAGTGTTTTGCAATACAGTGCCCAGAGTTTACTACCGGAGCGCTCCCTCAGATGTGCGCTGCGGTACTGACGCTCGGCTGAAATAAACGCTCAACGTTTTGATAAGAATGCCAAGATGCAAACAAGGGAACAAAGGTTTTCCTGGGCTTATCATTCTTGTGGTTATCTCCCCTTTTGTACTTGGGAGCAATGTAAAAAGCGTGTTTGTCAACTGGTGGACATTTTGTGTGTCTGGCGTTTCGAGATGTGCGCATTGTAATCATTCCAGCTCGCTCCTGACCCCTGGGAGAGCGCACAGGAAATCACTTACGGATGCAAAGACGTTCCATAGCGCTACGCTGCTTAGGAACAGCACGTTCCCCCATGCTATACATATTGATGAACATAATGAATATGAAAACATATGGATGCGGGGGATTCAAAAACCAAACTGTGAGCTTTTACTCACCTCAAAAAGATTGGATGCATCGTTGCCATACTGGGTGGAAATAATCTCCGATTGGTCACTGTACCATTTGAGGCCCCCCAGGAAGCTGTCGGCATCTAAGTCACTCACATCCAGCTCTGACAGGTCAAGTTCAGGGAGGTCTGGGCAGAGGGGCTGGTCTTCACCAACCAAGGCAGCACACTGGAGGGGGGGGGGGGGTAAAGAAAAACAACGAGGATGGTCAGACAAAAATCAAATTTTTGTTTCATATGCAAATTATATGATACATTCTTGGTGCCAAGTTTGAAAACAATGGGGGAATCCAAATCTGGACATCCGACAAAAGTCTTCTGAACACTTGCTGTTGAATCATGAGTTTGTGGAACATTCAAAGCATAAGCTTCTCATCTCAATAACAATTGTAATTTCACATTTCCTCATTTGAAAATGTGGAATATATCTGCCACCTTCAGCAAACTGCTTCTTTTTTCTTTCTTTTTTTACGACGTCTCTATTGATTATTGTCAGAATAGTTATGCGGCTCATCAACAACATGCAGACCTGCAGCCTGTTTCCGCTCCGACCCGCAGAACGCCGTGCCCTCCCACCATCCCTCCCCGAGCGCTGCCGTAGGCGCAGGCCTGCTAAATGCTGCCTGTTGACATTTCGTTATTCACCAGCCACTTTTGTTATTCGAGCCCATGTGTACTGTATGTAGCAGCTGTCCCCACTTCCTCCCCACGCTAATCATCCGCCGCAAGTGAAGAGCTCTGGACAGGAAATCGATATGTGAAAAGGTGTTTTGGTGGAGGCGGCAACAATTATGAAGGCTTAGCTGATTTTGCATGTTCATTTTAAATGGAATATTTACAACACCGTCGGTACAGTGCGATCCCTATTTCTAATTGTTGCACAATATTGATTGATTTTGTCCAGAGAATGACAGCCCACTCACCATGATGGATAATGCACTCATTTTAGTGTTACATCCATAGTCTGAAACATACACAAGGCAACAACACAGGTGTGTTTACACTCTGACTGTGCACATGCAAACCCGGCCCAACTGGCTCCTGTCTGGGAGGATGAGCATTCTGACTTGTGTCAGCCATGGATACACGCCACCGTTTGGCCTCAAGACAGATAGATATTAGATAGATATCCTCGGGGGGAAGCCGGGAGTCATTTGACCTGCAGACTGACGCGAGGGACGAGAGTCGATTCGGCTCAGGGCAAAGCTGGGACAGGATGCTGTGCCAAGTAGGAACAACCCGGCCACACGCCGCTGTCACCGCTCATCCCGACGTCGACGCGAACGCACGATGACTTCGACTAGGATTCGCTATGTTGCAACCGCGAGAGCGATAGGAAAGGGAGGGGGAAGGGTGGGGGGGGGGGATACGGTAGCAACGATGTGAGGGGATGTATTGAGGCTGTACGTCCTATGAGCCATCTATGCCCAATTATCTCATGGACGTCTTGGTGGACTAATGAAAATAGCGCCGCCAGAGCGCTCCGGTGATTTACGCACGGAACGCACAGAGAGCACCTGCTAGGAGGATTAGGAGAGGGAGCGCTGACGTCCTGGACGAGTTTCCCGGGAGAAAAAAAGCGAGTCTATACGTGCATGCGTTTCGTGCGAGTGTGTCGAAAAGGAAACGCGTGCGTCTGTGAGACTGACGCCGGCAGATGTCTGGAAAGCGGTCACGAAGACTCTCTCCTGAAGCCCGCGTGGCTGAAGTGACAGCGTGTGTGTTATGCCCCGCTGATTAAAGTGCAGCGGGAGCGCATGCGAATAAAACGCAATCCCTATATAGGTTGTGAAATAAAAATAACACATCATTACTTTACACGTTTCTTTTCAAACACATATGCAGCTTTCTCTCCCACATTCTCATCACGCGGCGTGGATAACAACAGCTCTGCAGCCAGACTGCAGTCACACCGGGTCGTTACAGAGAAAACCTCTGAAGCATCACGGATGGTGACTCCTGTGCTGACAACTAAGTATTACCAGGTACACTTTAATGTCCACAAGCTTGGCGCACTCGGCACATTAGGAGGAGCTGGACCAATAAGTATCCCTTCGATGTGCCGTATTCAATCAGAACCGTGGCAAAGGTATAAGAAGCATTTTGTTTTAAAGACGACCGGAGCTATTTCATGGTCAAATAGAGAGACAATTACGCAGCAGGTAAGAGGGAATTGGCACAAACGTGAACTGATCAAGTCTGGCTGGATGCAACGCTGCTCTCCAGCCAGCGCACCACTCCACCACCGGCCGGGATGTTGGCATACAGACGTGCCCGGTACCGGTGGTATTATGATGCTCCTGCGCAATGCCAGATAGTCCTCGGCGTGGACAACCTTTGCTCTTGCCTTCTCCCCACACAGCACATCAAAGAGAGCGTTATCGTCCGCGGATTTCACGCCTCAGCGAAATACCTGACTTTGAGACATTTCAGTCGTTTGGGGCATGAACACCTTCTCCGCACCGGAGCGCGTGCAGTCCGCGTCTGGAAGGATATCCGCAAGCTTGCAAACACTCGCTCCGACTGAGCAGAGATCATATGGGGAGGGGAAGAAGAGGAATGATCCTGAGCCTGCGCACGCGTTACGACAACTACATCTTTAACTGAGGTGAAACAGGGGATTCCGCACATCCCCTCCACTTGTCATATATTCCCGTGTTGTATATCCCCCGCATCCTCAACTGTGTCCAGACGCGCACTACACCGGCACGCGGCCGCCAGCAGCAGCAGAGCAGAGGAGAAGAGAGAGCCGCAGACTTAGAGTGGGAACCACTGTGTCGGATAGCCAGGGTCGTCCAGCGTCTCCACGGCGAAAAAACAAAAAGAGAAGAAAGTCCAGGGGGGGCTAGACAGATGAAAGAAGTGCGCTCACCTCTAATTCTCTCCACACCGAGTCCTGGTTACACCTGTCCCACGCCATCCAGCCACTGAATGACGGCCACGAAAAAAGAAAAAAAAGAAGGAAAAAAAAAAAAGAAAAAAGAAAGAAATCAAGTAAAAAAGAAATCCACACACGCTTCCCACTCGCTCTCACACAGCCTACTGCTGCCCCTCGCCGAGAATGAACCGAGGGCACCTGTCTTACAACTGCTTTCCATCACATGACAAAGCTATTAAAAGTAGGCAGGGGAGTGACTCCGAGTCCACACTACTCGCCAGTGACGCGCGGGGAGCAGGCGGAGTCTGGCTGCGCACATAGTAAAATCATCTCCGTGCACTGCAAAAAATGTCCATCTGAAAACCATATCAGACTTTATCAAATCCACCCAGTGTTGTTTCAATGTGTATTTAAAAAAGCACACGACACATTCTGCTTTTAGATATACCGTTTTCTGGGATTTGAAGCAAGAAGCTTGATCTGGAAATGAATTCAAAATACTGTAGTTGCAATATTTTCTTGATGGAATTCCTGCAGAATCTCGTTTCAAACTCAAAATCGTGATTTCAGCTTTGTTGTGACATGTTTCACGAATAGAATCACATGATTTGGGTTATTTGGGAGTTTTTCCTGGTCCGATGTGAGGTTTTGGGGCATGGATGTCTATGTGTACAGATTGTAAAGCACTCTGAGACAAATTTGTAATTTGTGAAATTGGGCTATACAAATGAATTGAATTGAAATTGAATTGAATTGATTTGGGGGGTTAGTTGCTCTTATTCCCCCAGTGTGAACGTCACATCGTAGCAAATCTAACTAAATGGGGTTGAATCTATTGTTGTAGTTTGTACCCCTTACACTAGAAACATGTCAGAGATGTGTAGCCTTCGACATTCAGCATCAATGATATTTCTGGCGAGGTCCATTCGTCAAGGAGTGACCGCCCATCATCAGTCATGTATTCGCTTTGGATGGAGTGAGCAGATGGGACTTTACACCACCTCGGAGTTTAGTGAGCGGACGCCCCTGACCTTGTGTAGCTCCCCAATAAGTGACAGCAACATTCTCACAAGGCTGCTCCTGTAAATATGTCACCGCGCCGACTGGGATTCCTGCACAACTGTGCAATAAGCACAAGGAAATGTCATTCGTGCCATAATAATAACTAGTCTCATCAGGGCTTTCCAGGAAGAATTGTCACGAATTGTCACTAACGTAAAAAAGAAGAGCTTCGGCAAATGAAAATGGGCTATATTAAAGTGGATGTCTACCACAGTTACAGTGTTTTTGTTCTCTCTCCGCACTAACGATAGTGTAGGTTGTTTAGCAATTTGTGCGAATAGCTTTAATTAAATCATCGTACTTTCCCAAGAAAATGTGTTTCTGTTGTTTCCTCCGTTCCTGAATGAACTCCAGACGAGATGGTAAACTCAAATGTTTGGCGCGTAGAGTATCAGAGTGGGTAATTCAGCCTTTCGGAAAGTATTTCTTTGTCCATTGAGAGGCAATATAAAGGACAGGTGGCAGTATCAACCATGTATATAGTGTCAACAGGACGTGTATAGGCAACACCACCTCGGCGAAAGTAAAAACAAAAGCTTTGTGGACATTTCAAACACAGTGGGGCATGTGTTGGGTATACAGCAAGACTTATCTTTCAATGCCAAACGCCATTAACTTCCTCCATTCACACATTTACCTGAACCATTACGTAAATTGTCTTTGTCTCCGGGATTTTCTTAGCAAGTCCATGAATAACACGATTCTGACGTGACACCGTCGCGTTAGATCATTCGCGGTTGCTTTTCTGTTCGGACGTAAGAATTTCACTCCGTGGAACTTGCTAACCCAGATCCAATTTTCAGTCTTGTAAGCCTATTAAGTCCACCTGAGCATGCGAGGAGCAATTGTCTCCCTAAATTAGTGGACCGCGTACAGTAAGTCTCATTAAACACAAAAATTGCACAAAAATCTGTAAAATGGTTGCGGGGCGGGACTGGATATGTAAATTTGCGCAGAGTGTGTGTGTGTGAGCATGCCAGTGTATGTCCTGTGTGTGCAGTAAGACATTATGTGTGTGTGTGTGTGTGTGTGTGCTTATGGGTGTCTGAGGGCATTTGTACCACTCAATCCATACATCTGCCTCTCCACCCGTGCCCAGAGATGCTACCCAGAAGCAACAGCGACACCCGATCCGAGCAGGTGGCGTGTGCAGTGACCTCATAGAGCCCAGATGGACCAGTACCACGGAGACATAATATAGGGGGGAACACGGGAGTGACATGCGGCTCGCGGTGGCTGGCTTAGTGACTGCGGCAGACATAAAAACACTCAGACAACAGAGATTTAATGATGAAAAAGTGGTTAAACTAACCTTCCCGGTCTTTATGTGGTGTTTATGTGTCCAACAGATGTACCCGACTGCCGGTACAGTAGCAACTGGTCAGATAGATTCTCCACGACTTGAGTAATAGCACCGTGGTGAATACAGGCGTGCCAAAAAAGATTTGAAAAAAAATAAAAAGAGAAAGAAAATCTTGGCAGAAGATGCATATGCTGCTAAACTATATTCCTCCCTCTCCTGAAGCGGCATGCGAGTCACAGTCAAAAGGCTTATCTGATTGTACTCTTCATGCCAATTAAGACAATGGAAGCTAAATATAGATATTATGTTATGATTTCCTTTCTTGAATGGCCTTTGATTCTTTCTTTTTCTGTTTGCTGCAAACACATTCATGCTCCAGGCTGGATATTTACGGGTGCGGTGGTAGAGATTTGTAGATATAAGAATCGTATCAAAAGGAGGAACAGGGGGGTTCTCCATCCCCGCTGAAGTACAGGTAATCTATGAAAGGCCACAGCTTTTGTTTCCGTCGCATGGAGAGATGCTAATGAACGGGTAAATATGGCGAGATTGTCACAGACTGGTGCAGAATGAGAAATAGGGGATGTTTAGTAGCGCCACATCAGAGGAGGTATTTGGTCCAGTGCTCTGCCGGCTAAACAATGACCTTGGGTCTTGCTTTCACACCGCTGTTGCATTCATCCGCTCTTATAGATATCATGTCGACAGGGGACTGATTCTATAGGTCCAAGTGCAAAAACTTGTTCACACCAATCTAATGCAGAGCATGTTGTCATGTGCGGGAGCTGCACACTTTGAATCGTAGAGCACAACCTGGCAGACACATGTACTTCACCAGGAAGCGTTACATCGCAAATCAATTAAAAGTGACTGTTGATTAATTGCTAAATGTCTCACGGCTCAAGAATAATGTAATGTGACAACTTTTCTGTGTGCTCGGAGAATACGGCCAGCAACACGCGCAACTACGATCGGACCTGCTCGAGTCGGAGGGGTGGTGCCGGTGTTCTGTCATTTCATGCTACTTGTCGAGAACTGCCACCTTGTGGTATTGCGCATGCGCCGAGTCGATTTTCCGAGTTTGTTTGACACGCCCATAATGTTTTGCAACCCTGTCGATGCGCGTCTGATAACGGTGAGTGACGTCCTCAAAATCCCGATTATTTCCTTTTGGCCTAGTTAAAAGTACATTCAGCATGTATATTGTACAATGACCGTTGGCTTATTCAAGTTAGATAGCATATAGGTTAGTTTTGCTCTTGAAGTTAAAGATAAACACTTTAACAGTGAAAAGTGAAACATTGAACTTTGAAAGAAAAGCATATTTTGATATATCAGGGGTAGTATATTTTGATAGTACAATAACATCCTATCAAATAATGCACATATTTTTGTTTATAGAAAACCATAAAGTAGCATTTTTTGATAGGGTAGCATGAATCGGGACACACCTATCGGTTTATGCAGCGCTAGCAAATTCTGACAGGGCTTTCCTCAGAAAACAACGGGTCTTCATGATTAGAGAACTTCTCCCATGAATCAGCTGACAAGTGCAGCTCTCCAATCCAAAATGGGGCTAATCCAACGATAATGATCTTTGTTTGAATATTCTGACTCATTGTAAAGAGTCTCTCATTTTCATTCGCAGTCTCCGATTGAATCTGATATTAAAATCTCTGCTGGAGAGTTGATTGTGTGCCTACATGTTTGATTCCAATCCAGCCTGACAGTGTGTTTTTTGTGTGTTAGTTTTTTTAACAGTGTCGTTTTTTGACAGTCCATCCAGACTCAAGTGGCTGTGTCTTGTTTTCCTTTTTCCATAAATTGTGTCACTGGCCCTCTGAGACTGAGCTGCTGCACAGCATGTGTGTGTGTGTGTGTGTGTGTGTGTGTGTGTGTGTGTGTGTGTGTGTGTGTGTGTGATGATTCATATCACTTTGTTGCATGTCATTGCTCCCAACAGAATCTATCCTAGCATCTGGCCATTTTAATACATGGTGGCTGTATTCATAGGAATTAATTGAGGGCAGAGGTATAACAGAGTGTTACATCTAATCATTTGTTGTCTCAGACTGCTAAAAGACGGCTTATGCTTTGTTTCTCCGGCACGTCATTTGATGTGCTTTCCGTTCTCTGGCGCTCGGGCGATTCTTTTCCCTTTGACAAGTCGTATTGTTTTCTCCTTATTAGGAGGAAGCGGAGGAAGTGGTCACATTTCACAGGAGTCAAACGCTCTGCAGGAACATCGGATACAACGCCGTACAAGACGGGCAACAGGAAATGTAAGTGGATACACAACAAGGCAAATGTAAGATACTGATGCAGTGTCAAATAATCACACAGGACCACTTCAAAAGTACTCTTTAAATCGACTCGATCGACCAAATTCTACTGGTTAAAAAACATTATAACATTTTAAATTGGTTCTAATTTTGACCTTTTTCTTCTCAGTGCCACACGAAGATCTCTCACTAGGTCGGTACGTTTACTTGGCCTCCATAGGCTCCTAAGATAGATAGATAGATATAGATAGATGGATATATACTTTATTAATCCCCAAGGGGAAATTATCAAGGATGGAAGAATACAGCATAACATGAGGGGAGAGAGGAGAGAAAAAACTAAAGAAAAAAAATAAAATAACGCGTGCATTACAGGCCACAAGACGAGCGATGTGACGCCTCACATTAGGCCGCCGCTCGCCCTTTGACGCCCGGTAAGCCGGTTCACGTCTCCTCTCTCTCTGTAGGGCCCTTCAGGGAGCCGGTCGCCCTGCCACCCTGCGTGAAAGCCTGTAATCCTCTCCATCAATGAACTCCACTGTGTCATTTAGCCACTTTTGGGGATGGCGGCTACTCCTCCCGCTGAGAGTCCAGCCCCCATTATCGAGGCAAATGGCATGAAGGGGCCAGGGCCGGTTAGCCGTGGCGGAGTCTTGGAACTGAAAATAGCATTAGTCCCATGCAGGGGCAGGTAAACACAAACACACAAACACACACACACACACAAAAAGAGCCAGGGGCGCAACACAAGACGGCTCCACCCTCCCCTTTCTTATTCCAGCTCTGTTCTGGAGGAGCCGGGGGAAAGCGCCGGCTTTGCTGCCTCCCTCGCCACAGATGTATAATATCACGGTCGTATGGTGATGCGAGTCGGAGTCCCCCTTCGGAGCCGGGTGTTGTGGGGCTGCTATTGGGCTTGTTTAAAAATCACCAGCGAGTCACGCAAGATACATTTGAGAAATGGGCGGCACAGAGAGGGTGAGCGGTGAGCACAGGCCTCTTGGTGGAGAATTGTGTTTTTGCTTGGGTTTAGCACTCACCTGGAATATTAAAATGCACGTGCCATGACGGTTTGGGCTGCAAAACACAAATACTGTCCATAAACAAGACTTGAAATGCCACTAACCCAAACTTTGAAATTAATGAAAAATTCCAACAGATGCCATTTGCCCAGCACTGTAACTAGAGGACATGTGACATGCGTGTGTGGAGGAAGGAGATGGAGGTAAATATGCTTCCACTCAAAAGACACATGGAAATAGTGCTTGTTGTCATGCTGAATTTCCAGTCAGGCACTTTAAAAGTTTAGTAGCAAACTTAAAACTATTGAGTCAAAATTCATGGCATGTTAAAATCACAGATATTTTCACCTGTATAATCTAGACAAAAGCATTATATTAATTACCGTTTTTTTCTGACATGCTCACGCTTTTTTAGATTCAACTTTATTGTCATTACACATGTACAAGTACAGAGCAACGAAATGCAGTTTGGCATCCATCCAACCAGAAGTGCAACAGAAGTATCCTAATAAATACATGATATACAGGTTATAAAAAAATGCGGATATAAATATACTACTCAATCATGTTTGGATTGTGATCTCCTTGTTTAAGAAATATCTGTAATGCAATTAATTGTTGGACTAAAACAGCAGCAGGAGTCTAGATGAACTCCAGAATGAGAGAAAAGTACATTCATGAGATCTCATCACCGGCTACGGGCACATTTTGGTGCATCTTTCTGCAAACTGCAGAAAAACCTCCCGTGAGTCACGAGGATGGCCCAAAGCACAACAGATGTTGCTTGATTTCTGAAATAATAGAGAGACGGGGCGGAATACCTTGACAGTGCAGTCCTTATGTACTCTTAGCACTGGAGGAGCGCCAGGGAAGAATTAGGTCAAGTGCATTGTGCCCCGTGGAACGCCACGCTAAAACAGCACCAGGGGAGAGAGAGTGTGTGGGGGGGGGGGGGCATAGGTGTAGGGGGGGGGAGGTTGGTGACACACAGGTAGGAATTTCTAGAGCAAGCACAACCGTTTCAATTTTTATTTTTTTTTACCTTTTTACTCTTGTATCATGGAAACGTGAGCAGAAACGTTACACCCCTGAGTCCAGACTGCAGTCTAATTATTTTGAGCAATGAAAAGAGAAGGAAAAGGGGAATGAGAGAGAGAGAGAGAGAGAGAGAGAGAGAGAGAGAGAGAGAGAGAGAGAGAGAAAATGCATGCGAATTGCAATTCTTTCATACAGCCTGCATACGGCGTGTGTAACCACAAGCCTGAAAAAAATCCTTACGGCACAATAAAACTGATTGTATCATCACCTTTTCTTTTCCCCTTACAGGGTGCATTTCTACTACTCTTCACATCAGGCATGTACAGTGTTGGAGTACATAGTGATGGAGGGGGGGGGGGGGGGGGGGGCATTAGCGGGAAAGGAAAGCGGAGCTGGGATGAGAGCAAAGAAAAGGCACAGTCAATACCCATTTTTGCCAAGGCATCCTCGTGGAAAAAGAGCAAAAGAGACAAAAGGAGCAGATGGATGGAGATGGAGCTAATGGTGAAAGAGAGTGTGACAGGGAGTAACAAAAGCAAGAGGGAGTGAGCCGCTGTGAGCGATAGAAAGATTTGGACAAAGACAGGGCATGAATTAGAGGCAAATATGGAAGGAGGGGAAGGAAGATGGAGGCTAAGTACGCCGAGGAGTGATCGGGGACAGGAAGTGTGGACTTCAACAAAGGGTTGAGAACGATGGGGAAGGCTGCAGCCTCCACCTCGCCGCGCTCCTGGGCTGCTCCACCACCCGCCTGAAGATGGACCACCCGCCTGTCCAGGCCGCTGGGGCTGACCCCCCGGTCCCCCCCGTGCCGGTCCGACCTATACGTCCGCTATCTCGGCGTTCGTCTGATAGCGACCGCTCCCCTCCCCTCCCCCCCGCATATTCCGGTCACGGTCTCCGATCTTCCTGCTTACGATGGGTATCTGGCGCGCACGCGCTTACGTATTCATTTACAGGAAGGCCTCGATTCTCACCACACACACACACACACACACACACGGGCGCGAACACACAGATTCGGCCAATGTGCCAACATGACCTCCCCCTCTCCAATACCATTTCCGTTTTGGAAAAATAAAATCGCGTCGCAAACGCACTCTCTCCCTCTCCCTCGTTAGCAATATTAAAGTGGGAAGAAATAATAAAGTGCAGATGCGACGATGATGTAAGTAGTTGGTTTTGATGTGAGGAAAATGGTGATTTCAATTGGACATGATATTCAAATGACTTGGCAGCCACCCATCATCAACATGAACGTGTGTGTAAGCAGATTGCAGATTGTGCTGAGCAATAATGTTGGCTTTTCCTCGTGAGTAGGCAATGTCAGTGTTTTTGGAAACTAAAGCTTTTTTTTTTTTTTCTCAAGTGAAATGTTGTTATGCCTCCAGCCATTTCCACTTTCTGGATTTCCATCGCCTTTTTTTTGTATTTCTCGCGCTACCCGATGTGGTTCGTGGTAGAAGGTCTCGAGTCCCGCTCCCGATCCCCTGTTGCGTGTGTCGTGGCGCTCCGTCCAGCGGGACTGTCATCGCCGCCACAATAAACAGGATTAATCAGTGCTGGCATTGGGCACTTTAGTCCAGATGACGCGTGTAATTAAGGAGTAATTGGCATGTCATCTGTACATGAGAATATATGACATGCGTGAGCCAGACGTACGCCTCGTGCCGCCCGGCAACAAGCGGCGCTTTAACAACTGTGTCCTTTTTTTTCTCCTCCTCCATAGAGATAACTTCCTTTGCACTGCTGACACTCGCTTCCTTAATGTCTTTATTCACCCCGCGAAATCCCTTGCATTGTAATTCACTCCCTTATTCATTTATTTACATGCTAACACACTTAAACACTAATTTGCTAACTTATTCATTTATTTACATGCTAACCCACTTACTGCCGCATGCATTCAGCAACTTATTCGTTTATCCACATCCAGGACGACACAGTTACTTTCTTAAGTATTCATTTATGCACGTAGCAAGTCACTTGCATTCTCACTTGCTTAATTAAGAGGTCGCTCTCTTTTCACTCCGCACAAAAGGTTGGGTTTATGCAGCTCAATATATACTGTGGCTGCACACAATGGGAGATGGCCGAGATGCCCTTTCATGTTTAGGGTCATCCCGGCTGCAACAATAGGTCTGAACTGCCCCTTATCTCTTCTTGTAAACGTAAAGCTCCGGGATAAGTCAGGGCGCAATTTCATGGCTCATGTGGGAGATGTTAGGATGACCATAACTGAGGGGAGAGTTTTTTTTTCCGTATTCGCCCTTGCACTATTTCCACGGTTGTTCGGAAAAGTCAGTAATAAAAAATAAATAAAGAAATTCCCCACCGGGCGTGAGGACGATGCTTCATCTCCCTCGTGGACGCACACCTATTCATTATTACTTCATAGTTATACTTTGAGTATCCGCAGCGATTTGTCAGCGTAAATGTAATTTTGAAATTACATTACCTTCGGAAGCAACATTAGGAATGCCCAACTTGCACCGCCTCGTCTTCATAAATTCAATTGACTCGGCGAATATTAAAGGCGTGCCAAAGAAAATTATTAGAATGGATCATGCCTTTTATTTCTTATCATTTTATACGTAGCAAACAAACCAAAAAAAGCCCAAAGCATCACTTGAAACAGAGTTCGGGCTGCAGCCATGGGGCACGGAGCTGGTTGCAGGAGGGGTGATCTTGGCAGGGAGGGAGGTCAGCGGTGCACTTGGCTGGTAACCCCAGATAGCTGCTGGCTAATTTGCCGTATGCCTCCAATCGCAACAGAGAGCCCAGAGTCACGCTAAGGGGGAGAGAGGGTGGCCGTAACGGCAAAGCAAATGGCTCATCGAGATATCCCGGTTGTTTTTTTCATCACATCAATTTCACGCCTGTGCCAACAGTTTTTCAGAAATGTGACAAGATGGAGACAGGGGGGGGGGGGGGGAGAGAAAAAAGTAGAAGAAAAAAGAGGCGAGTAAAAGAGGAGGAAAACAACGAGCTCGGAGATACGTGAAGCCGGCGACGTTAATCTCGAGGCTGTCATCGCCGTCTCCTGAACAAACAGATCAGAATATCTCCAAAGCTCATTTCTACACTGACAATATTGTTCACCCACTTCTCAACTTATTGATGCAACACACAAGTTCTTCCGGCAACTCGGTTGACTTGTTTCTGGAATGTTTTGCAGGGCGTCAACGTAAGTCATTTGTTTTTAGTGCAATAAGGCTTTGGAATGAACTGAGCCTTTTATTGCAGCTTCCCACAAGCATACCCTGCTGTGAATGAGTGATACAACTACAGCTGCTTTTAGCTCCGCTGTTACATTTAGGCGGTGTGGATGTGTCGTGCCTCAAAGGGAACCGCATTTGAGCCGCGAGAAAAAACTTCCAAAAAGGTGTTGCAGTCACTGGAATTTTCTGTATAGTGCATGTGTGTTTACACAGGCTGAGATAGCAGATGTTTAACCTGCCGATTGCTTTATGGTGTCCTGATCAAACACACTTTATAGCAGTTTGCTTAATTCCACTCTTGTATCTGTTAGAATCTGAAATGAGCGGTGTGCTTTGCCGCATAATGACTCAACCGTACGGCATCAGCTGATGGAGCAGCGACGGGAAGAGAATACAAATGCGTTATTGCAGGTAAAAATCATCTTAAAAATTACAGGAATGACGTACTTTTGTGAAACTATAAGATAGATTTGAGTTATATGAACAGCAGGAAGTCCAGGCCTGGTAAAACTCTGAAGATGGAGCGGTGGCTCGAGAAGGGAATAGTCAACACGACTCCAAACTCAATGGACAATCTTCCATCCCATATAATTAATGACAGTGCATTTTTAATTACCCCTGTGTGGCGGTAGGCGCTACGGCTTTTGTTTATTGAGCCCCACTGATACCCATATTAACCAAGTTAGGTTAATGATAGAGGTATTTAACTTAATAGCATTTTTATTACTCCCGCTAAGAAAGAAGCAATTAATTAACAATGGGCGAATTAAGTTCCTCCCCTGTAATGGCCTACCAACACAGGACATCATTACCAATAGTCAAAATAATTCATAAAGCTAGGAGTCGGGTGGCAGGACGGCAGTGGGAACAATGAATATTCCCCAGCATACGTTTGATTTTTCATTTTAGACCGGAATAAATTATGAATACGGTCTGTCAGCAGACGGGTCGGTGGTACTGCATGCAGAGTGAGCCGCAGGATCAAAGATGCAGTACCTTAAGTCATACATTTGACATAGGCGTCTGGCGGGCAAAAAAAAAAGAAAGTTTCGGAGGACAATATGAGCAGGTGAGTGTTATTAGCAAAGATAAAGTGGTGAATTAAAGATGCGCGGATAAATGAGAAAGCAACCAAAAGAGGAGCGATGGGGAGGCGAGGGAGAGGACTGAACGTTCAAGAAATGACATCGAATAATGGACCTCAAAGACATATAGAGAAGCGCATAATCTTTTAAGCTTGCATTTGAAGGTAATCTTCCATTAAAAAAATACTAGCTACTTCTTTGTGGAGGAGAAATGCAAAGACAGCAGAACTGATGGGGACTATTGGTGTGACTTTGAATGGAGGAGTGACTGAAATGGTGCAATTTCGTCGGCTCTGGACGGCGTGGGTAAATTCTTCCATTCCAAAAAACTACTAAAACAGTGGCTGCGAAGAAATATAATCCCCCACCCCCAACCTCCCAACACCCAACACACACACACACACACACACTGAGCCCAAGTACACGGGCAACAAAGAGGAAGAGATTAAAGCATTAATTCAGTGAGAGGGAATAGGATACTGGCATAAATTTAGAGTGAATGTTTGGGGTTATCTTCTCTGCTGACTGCCGTTTCTCTCTGTACTCCATTGCACTCCACATGCACATGGAAATTAGGGTCACACCCTTATTCCTGTAACATATCAGACTATAAACTTCTTGTTTCTCTTTGATAAGCTATGAATCTGTGTGTGTGTTTGCAGCAACAACAGGTGCACTCTTGTGTGTGTGACCGTGGAAAAGTACCAAACAGTCCATGTGCATAGTGCTCTGTCTGTATATGTGTTTTACTGGGTGTGTCTGTGAATGAGAGTATGCACATCTCAGACAATGCCTCTCAAGCTGCACCGCTGCCTTAAAACAATTAGAATTAAATTAATGAAGAGCCTTATTTTTTTTATTTTTTTATTTTACCTTTATTTAGCCAGGTGAGACAGATTAAGAACACATTATTTACAACTGTGGCTTGACAAGAGGCAAAACCTCTTGAGGGAAAGGAGAAATAAATAAATAACGAATAAACACGGTTAAAAAATAAAATAAACATAGTTAAAAGGTGCCAAAGAGCAGGGGAACCGACATGCTAACAACCTGAGAAACAGCTGCATTTGTTCTTTAACAAGTCTGTGATCATGGCTTTAAAGGCCGACTTAGAGACATAGCTCTGTAGTTGCAGCAACATTAAACGAACACAAACCAAGTGCAGAGAAACTCTTAGGGACATTCAGCAAAATACAGTTAGCAGAGCGAGTGTTGTAAGCAGGGGATGAGATGTGCAACAGCTGACAAAGGTTATTTGTTTGCTTGTCATGGCTAGGTGGGATGTAGCTTCACTCTGGACACGAGCTGGCGGGAAACAAGGCGCCACACAAACGCGCCAGCGTCACAAAAGGACGGGAAAGTGTTTCCTCATCATATAGAAAAGTAAAGTCTGGCAGCCTCCAGTCCTCATTAAATATGCACCAACGCTGAATGCTCCCATTAATCTAAGCATGCTGTATTTAGCGAGGGTAGCCTTGTGTACAGTCTGTACAACAGAGCAATTAAAGCAGCTACCTTTGGCTTCATCAAGGCCCAGCCGAGCGCAATGGGCCAGAAATGTGAAAAATTCCTCCCGCAGCCAAAGCCCCGTCTGAGCCAGCATGTATTCCATAGCGCGAAGATAGATATAGAAGTGGAAGATGACATGATTTAATCTTGCTCCTGCCTGATAATGAAAAGGAAATCTGTTAATGTTCCATTTACAGCGTTGCAGATAGTCATCTTTGAGGTTTCAATTCTTATTTTAAGACATCAGTCATCCTAATATAGACTAGAACATGAGATGTATGGGATATCGCGATAAGTGATACGAGTATATGGTGCTAATTGCCACCGTGATAACATACACGGAGAAATAATTCCACATGCGTAACCACGGCTAAATAAAATGGTGCTTATTTGTGTTGTATCATGTGAGTAACATGCTTGTTGGTGCAGTACAAAGCGGAGGACATTCGATAACGACATCTGTCATGACATCATTACGGCTGCCGTCGGAACTTCTAATAGCAAAGGGTTCAAGGAGACGCGCTAAGATGCAAGCCATCGAAGCATGCTTTCAACTGCAACCCGAGTAGGTTACAACGTGGGGAGATCACATGTGCAGAGACTTTGATGATTGCTCAAAGGGACAGACAGAATAGCTTGCATCGTCCCGTCCCATAGCAACAGCCCTTTGCTTCTCGGGTTTAAAGTTGGCACGGGCGTATGAATGCTCGTGGATGTGTGAAATAATTTACAGAACTGTCTTCAGAAGACACACAACATTTTGGGGGTTTCGAAGGGTCAAAGGTTCCAGTACTCTGACTCTTAAACTTTATTGACGTGACTTCAATGCTGAATGGTATCGTGTTTTGGTCCACATGAGCATTCAGGCTTAAAGCGGCGGTCACAGCCAGACTATTGTTGTATCATGTAATGCTGGACATATAATAATTACTTATATCTGCTCTTGTTTTTCTCCTGTCCACTCCAGCCCACAAGGGTTATACTGCATTAGCCACATAAATGGATAATGAGGCCTCGCTCATAATGAAAGGATGCATCGTCCACAAAGTATTACAATCCCAAGAAGTGAAGGATCAGATGCATTAGGGAGACGGATCACCCAAACAGAATGAAATCACTCCAGAGACCCCGGTCCTCGTTGGATTGCCTCCCATATAAACAGGTGAGAGTTACTGAGTCACGGTGTTTTCTTTGCCAGTATGGCGGGCTCGGCTATGTCACGCTGTCCACATTTCCAAATCCTAATAATAATTACCCTAATTTTACCCTGTGCCCCACAAGCAACTGGAGTAAACAGGCCAAGGATATAACCACCTCCATGCTAAAACGTGATTTCTCATCGGGAGGTGGCCACATGGTATGGAAGATAAATCATTGTGTACAGTATATGAGAACCACTGTGCTGCCAGGTGTAAGATAAGAAGTCCACTCAGTCCACTGTTGTTTACAAGGTTCCTTTTTATGGATTATATTTATAGTGGATCATGACCTTGAATAAGATTAGCAAGTCAATAACATAAATTCTGTAAATTGTTTCGTTGATAGGAACACAATGCAGGATTCGCCCACTTGCAGTGGATATGAAACTAGTATATAATTAGGTCTTACAGTGAAACCTTAAAATCTAACTACTGTATAAAGATGAATAGCAGTGTGATTTGATGTGTGCCCCTGCTACTTAGAGACACTTATACACATTTGCTTAGTTAGTTCCCTTTCTTTCCTCAATAGAAAAGTGTGCCATCCAATCTGGGAGTATTGAGCATGACAGGGCTGTGGGATAAGGGAAGCCACCTATCACCAATGTTGAAATATATGTATTCTAGGAGATAGTGTTGACTACTTTCATGGCTAATATGTAGACTGCCACTTCATCTGTTTTCAGCATTTAAACTACACACAGAGTGTAAACTTGACCTTTAACTTCAGCTGACACTTCAACTTCTTCCAGTAGCCGCCTTAGAGATTGCATAATACTGCCGCACAGAGATTGCACAATCCTGCCGGAAAAGAAGATGCTCCATTACGCCGGCTTTGCTTTACCGAACTCTAACGCCTGGAGCAAAAGAGGCGTGACGCTTTACGCAACAGTGTCGGCGTCAAGTGTGATGAATATCACAAGCGTCGGGGCAGGGCCCTGTGTCCTAAACAATGATGGCGGGTGAACTGAGCGTTGATGTCCTTTGGTGGAAGGGTAAGTTGCTCCCGGACCTCGTTGTCGGCCCCGATTTGCTGCCGTTCTCGATCGCCTCGGGTTAGCTGCTAGCTGCCGCGAGCGTTTCATAAATAAACATAACCAAAACGTCACACCCGTTCCACCGCACAGGCTATCCGTTTCACACAGACGGCGGCTCAGCTCTGTGACTTTACCTTCTCTGCCGGCTCAGCAGCGGAACCACTCTGGACCCCCCACTCCGCCTCCGTATCTCTCATACAGACAAGCGAGACGGGGGGAAACGGTGCCAAAGGCCCCTCGAGAAAGGGGCTTCCACTTCAATTGCTACCCCAATGTAACATATTAGGAAAACAACAAAGACACACTTTAATATTTCATTTTCAGAATTTGTTGTGTTTCGTATCCGTAAAGAACATTACGACTAATAACCCGTTGAGAACTCTGTTCTGCAACTGGTGTCCTCTCCCAGTTTAAGCTTTTTGATACTTCCACAACCTTATTAAGACAAAGTGGTTATACTGACATGTTGCTTTCAAGTGATGAACTAAATGAGACATGGATACTTTGATAGTTTAAGTCTTGTTTTGAGTGGAAGTAAATGCATCTACATCATACTAAAGATGCAGTAGGGTCCGGATAACTTGACCAACAGTCAAGTTATCCGGACCTTCAGTATTAGTTATCCGAACCTTCAGTATTATAAGCTACAGTTGGTTACATAGAGGACACACCTTAAATGTTCCTGCATTAAGGCACATGTATGACATCACCAGGCCTGGGTCCAAAATCTTGCAGAAATGGTTGTCCACAGTTCTGCTATGCTGCAGGTTCTGGGTTTGGGAATTGAGGTCTGGAAGCATTTGTTGAGGAATAAAGAAGATAATACATTTGTCTATGTGTGTTTCACTCTTATGTTCTCAAAAACACATCCCCTTAGGGACTGCCAAGCTCAAACCACAACTGTCCCTCCGCCATGTTCACATTCTGTTGGCCCAGACTGGAGCAAGGCAATTTGGCACTCGGACCATCTGTACAGTGCCTTGTCTGGGAATGGATTTAGTGATTCTGATCTTTTTTTTGTGCCTATGCTCTTTGTCTCCATTGTCAAGACTCAGGGAAAGAGCGAGAGAGAGAGAGAGAGGGAAAAAACAAGTTTGACCGAAGCCCAGTCAATTATCTCCCAGGTGTTTGACTGAAGTGATTGTAAGCGATCGCGGCAGTTCCCACGAGTCCTGGACTGAGACGAGCTGGAATTAGCCAGGAACAAAACCCAATTCAGCAGAAGTGAAGAAACAGCAGTTTTGAATAAAACCAGGCAGAGAATGCAGAAGAATAGACACCCTGCAGAAGATAAAGTCGAATCTTGGCTCCCTTTTTTCCCTCTTCCTCCATTCCCCTGTTACACAAAGCCTATCATATAGCCTAGTCTTTTAAAAAAAAACTGCGGGGCTGGAATTGTGTCTGTGGCGCTTCCAATACTGTATTGTGTGGAGGTTAATTACTGGCAAGGCATGAGAAAATTACATTCTCAAAATAAAGTATTATGATTGGCCCTTCCGCTGGCTATTTTAAGTAATGCCTGGTCTTCATACAAGATAGCGTGGAAGCCAGATTTTTAGACTTGTTCGATATCAAGTAACCTTGTTTCAAGTTCTCTATTAAAGCGACTATTCTGACATGCAAATTAGCTTTTTTTCCCAGGCCCCAAACACCATTTCCTCACGAAGATTAAGTTATAGCCCGTACTTGAGTGCACACAGTGTTGTAATAACACAGGACACTTTTCTATTGATAGCAGTGAATTTCCTTGTGTCTTTTCACATATCTCCCTGGGAGAATTCAGTCATGCTGAAGGGAAGCATTTCTGGACGGGGAGGATATTGTGTGAATTGACATTTAAAAAAATCGACGGGGAGGAAAGTGATTTCTGAAGCACGACCCGCGGGGTGTGAAAGCTAACATACGTCGGTCTGACCACAGCTAGCTGCTATACCAGGCGCATTCCTGAAGTCGTTTCTCAACCTTTTAGAGAATGGTTAACCGAGTAGGGACTCTGACTCAGCATCAATGAAGAAAATAAGCAGGAGCCTGCTTAGGTTTGCATGAATCTCGGGGTGGAAGGGCCCACTTCCCGGGCAATGATTGTGCATTTTCCTCCCAGCTGGAATCTTATTTACTCTTGCCTTTCCACTAGAGATGGCCACGTCAAGCATGGTTTGCGTCCGCTGCACATTCGCTCGGCTGCTCGTGCCGCACTCCAGCTCATAGACATCAGGGCTTATGAATATGAAGCTTAGGGTAAATGGGCCTCGCCTGGCGCGGCGAGGCTGGAGGTATATCTGCGTGATGGGCAACCCGGAGTCAAAGAGCACATCCCGTGTAAGTTGCCGCTGCTCTGGACTGTGATGAGCATGTAATTCGCAAACTGGGATACAACTCCAGGGGCTATGAAGCATTGTGCTTCATTACCCCAACAACCCCCATACTCCACCAGCATATACTGGCACACACATACAGCCAAAGCACATGCACCCATAACCAGAATATGACATCTAGATAGTCTTTTCCAATAATGGGTGTGCACTCCCTATGTAATTATCATTTTAAGACTAGCATTTAGTTTGTTTTCTGTCACATTTTCTTTAATTCATAATAATCCATCTCCCTCTTCTCAGTTCACTGATCAAACACGGTTGCATGCTTGTGTGCGTGGGTTCAGTCATACGGTCAAACCCACACACACACACACACACACACACACACACACGCAGCCAGCCGAGAGTGCATGTCTCGGCACGAGTTTGCAAATGAAAGCAACACAGAAAGTAACCCAAAACAAGAGCTTTCCCAAATGAGATTCCAAGGTGGTCTCACACTCAGCGGTGGAATACCCTCTTAGGGAAAGAGGGTGATGAAAGGTCCAAATGTCCCAGGCAAAACACCTCCACAGGCTGGATGTGGTTCGAGGACCTCCTGTGAAACATAAATGCCCGGGCCAGGCGACACCTCCGCTTGTTGGTGGAGTGCGACATCCTGCAAGGAATGAAACTCCTTCTCCTAATGACCCTCTCGTATGCAAACTAGGCTCGAGCATCAAGCTCATTTGTAGCGTCACCTCCTGCCCTCTTTTCTGTCAGCTTCACACTAGATCACATGACAACTACAGGTTAGCGTTTTGAAAAAGCTCAGGTGTACCTGCACACACATGCAAATTTAAATCGTAGAAATCAGGTAACATCTATTAATAATATCTAGCGACATTCAGAGATACTCATTTAAATATATGTATATATTGTTGCAGTTCATTATAATGCATGCTTTCAGTAACACCCCTACTAATGAGCAGCCAGTGCCACTGCGTTGAGCATGGCATCTGCCAGTGATTACTTTAGAACTGGGTTGCCAGTTCTTTGACATCAATGAACTGACAACAACTCCCACATCCCAAACCAACAAGCAGGAGACGATCTGCTGAGACTTGTGAATCTCCTAAAAATGATACAACAACCAATGAATGACCATGTTGACACACACACTATATACAGAATGACAGTTATGGTACAGTTACAGTTTTTCTGCAACTTTAATGAAACTATAGTGAATATATAACTGATAATGTAAGAATTAGCTTCTGGTTTGTAGCTTTTTATAATAATTAATAAGCTATTTTTAAAGAGATTAATAAATGGACTGTTATTGCAATTATCTGTGACACATGACAAGTGGTTCTATAACTTGCCGACCGAATTGCCTGGCAAAAGAAATGCACCTTTTGCTGCCACACGATGCAATGTACAACTGTGGATTAATAATGTTCACTGTGAGACACAGAAACCATAATCATAATTATAAATCTTGCCTCAATGACCCCTTACAGTTTATAAACAATGAGGATGTCGGCAGTAAAATGGTCTTAAGTAATTTCAAATGCTGTGATGTGTTTATGCATCTGATATAAAAAACATATATATTACTGCGACAACTGGACTTCCCAGATCACATTCCCCACCAGTACCTGTAACCACCCCACCCCCTACACACACCATCAACACCACTACAACCCCTTCCTTTTGATTCAATCACACCATTTTTAGTCTCAACGTCCACACATAATCCATCCTCCTCGCTTCCTGAGCAGTGCTTTTGAGGTCTCAATCGGTGCAATAAGCATTAACAATTCAAATCAAGTGGTGCTTGAAGTCAGAAGAGATGGAACAAATGCAATAACAACAACAAAATATATTCCTGCCGTCCACCTCTATCATAGCAAACACCTTCGCACAGGTGCTACTAAAAACAGACAATGTTGACGTCTAGTCTCCTGCAACAAATGGACAGTCTGATAGAACCCAAATGAATTTGGAATTGCTGCGGTCGCGCTGGGACTTGTAGCCCAGTTACAAGGCGCGAGCGAGTGTGTGTACCAGAGACGAAAAGAGATAAAAACAGGGCCATTAAATAAAAACTGCCTGTACTTTAATACACAGTGGAAGAAACAGCCGCTTGTGTGTGTCAGCATGCAAGACAGATTGACAAAGGCATCACCGGCTGAAGCTCAGGGCTTTCATAGCCATACCCAAAACCTGTTTGTAACATCTTATTTGCAGCATGTGCCCAGGGGCCACTTGCGTGTGTCTCAGAAAGCTGTGCTTTGCAAGCCCCACTAGCGTGAACCCCCCTGTCGGCCGGCAGAGCCCTCTGATCTGGCTGCTCACACTCTGGTCCACACTCTGGGGATCAGGGATAAAGGACCCTTCTCTCCTCTCAACCCGTTTTTTTTTTCTTTCCCTCCCCTCCTTCCTTTCCGAGCATCACTCCAACCACGTCCGTTTTAACAACCGCCTGCCTCCATCACTCACTTTTTTGTTAACTCCCTCCTTTACCGCTCCTCCTCTCACACTTCCTCCTCCTCCTCCTTTCTTCTCTCGGTCCTTCTTGTTTCCTTTCTGCCACCAGCCATTGAGCGCAGCCGAGGCTTTTGTGTGCCGAGTGGCTCTTTATTGAGTGTCACGCTGGCCGATAATCGCTGTTTAGCGGTTATCGCCCCTCCACACCAGGCCCATTAATTAGGCTTAATAGTCGAAGAAGCAACTTTTAAAGACACGCTTGTACAGCAGCGAGGCCGCGGTTATGAGACGCCACTTGTTTGCGCGTGACTTCTGAGTGTGTGTTTTTTTATTAATGCCTGTGTGCAGGCTCTGTTATTATTAGCCTGTTGAGCTAATCAGGGGTAGCCAATTGTAAGTGACATGTCCGTGGTTTATCAAGCCGATGATGTGGCGGGTGAACAATGGTGGCGCAAACAATGAGCGGGGGAGCGGTGTCAACCGAGATTACAGACGTCTCGGGGAGCGGCGAGAACCCTCGAGGATGTCAGATCACCATATTGCGGGGCTAATGAGATGGCGACACACTGTACACAAAGGTGTTGCAAGAGCCTTTCTCTGTGATGGCTCAGCCCGCTCGCTGTGACATTTCAACAAGGGTCATATTGAGGTGACGCACAAAGACAAGGTCCTCACCCGCCTCACGAAAAAATGTACGCCAAGATTCCCTTTGAAGAAAACGCTGGATGGATTTCTGAATGTTACTCAGATAGCAGAATAGCATTGTCAATTTAGCAACGTGTCGGTTGTGTTGCCATTTCTAGTCGGCGTAATCGAGGCGTAAACATGTCGGTTTATCAACATGCGCGAGTAATGTGTTCTTTTAAATTCACGTTCCCATTAAAAAGCCATGGGCCCATTTTCAAAATATGTGTGTGCCTGGCATCAAAAGGGGCTTACGTCGCAGACAGCACGTCCTCAAACAAATATTGGCGAAAATGTTGGGGAGGGATTTGGTTAATTGATGCTGTCCTCTTCCCCTTTTAATCACATAAGCCCTGGATGAATCTTAGTTTAATTCGCTGATAGAATGCCTTTTTTTTCCTCCATCCTTCCTCTGCCTCGTGCTGAAAGCTGAAGGGATCAGGTCTAATCCAAACGTCCCCCTCCCCGGCACAACGTCCCATGGCTGGTCAAGTCTGGGCTGCTCGGGTGGCAGGAAAACTGGCAGGCAGAGGTGGGGGACTGTTTGTCGGACCTCGTTATTCCGCTCCGTGGATCCCATCAGGCGAGTCGTGACATGTCTCGTCTGAGACCACGTCCCACCTGAGCGCCGTGCAGGGGGTTGGACTGCGAAGGAGAACAGTGTGTTTAACTGTCTCATCTGGTCACGTTCAGTCTGCATCCCTGGAGTAGCTGGTTTTTATGAAGCCCAAATGTGCCAAATCCTTTTTTGTTTTTAAGTGGTCGGCCTACCTCTGCAATATTTTTATTGTATATCATTTTTTTGTTTGCTTCGACGTTAGAATGGCTCAAACCAAGACGGGCTTATCGCCCCGGAAGCCTTACAGCTGCAGCTCAATTTCCCATATCTCTCCCGTTTTCATCTTCATTCCACAATTTCTTTTTGTTCTCGACTCTCCGTTTAATAAACTGAGTACACGCTCCATTTAGAAAAATTCAACCTCTCCGTAGCCTTGAATATGAATACGTCAACTTAAGCAGAACCTGTATGCCAGCCAATATCTCAGAATCCTCCGAGCTCCAGTGACTGTGATTCAAGCGCGGAAACCGCATCTGTTAGCCGTTCCATGATTAGGTTGGAGAGCAGTAGGTGTGTGTGTGTGTGGGGGGTCCATCCCTACAACCCCAACTGCCCAAGCCTGTGAGGCGTGAGAGCACTTTGAGCACCTCGACAGGAGACTCCAGACCCCCGAACTGAACCAAAAAAAAGAGGAAAGTTCACCCACAGAAAAGCTAATCTCCCCGGTAACCGGCACTTGTTTGGTGTGTCGTGTGTACGATATTCACCAGGAGAGGAAGTGACCAACGAAAAGACGAGAGGACAGGACTAAAGACAAGTCCATGGGCTGACGAGTCATGTGTGTGAGTGGCACAGAAATCACGTTGATTGTCATTGTTTCGGACCCACGTGTAGTATTGCACGACAGTTTAGGTGTTTGACAGCATATCTATCTTTGTAAGACATCTCCGAGCATGTGCGCTAGCATGTGTGCTCATTTTTATGTCTTTCTTTGTATTTATATTCACTTCTCTCACTGTGACATCCGGACCATAGCTCGAGCGCCGCTGATTACAACCGGTGCTAAACGTCACTCCTGCCTCAGTGACCCACACCCAGCCAGTTGTCCCTCGTGTTTCACATCGTCTGACCCGTCTAGTTTGACCTCCATGCTGCGAGTTCAGCTGTCAGCCTCATGAACTACATTGAAACCCAGCATTGTTCTTGCTGTGGATTTAACCTTTTTTTATTAGATTTTTTTAGGATAACCAATTTTTAAAAATGTTTTTCTGAATTCATTGTTTTAATGAACACCAATGATAAGTCAGCAAAATGGCACAAACAGTGGCACATAAAAAATGACCATCAAAATAACAGTAAAAGGCATTTGTATCCCAATTAGACTGCTCAAATATATATATATATATATATTCTGGAACAATATGAAAACCTTTTCCTCACCATTTCTGCCCTTGTTCAGAGGACATGTTCCTATCCCATCTTATCCTTTAATAATAAATATATCACATTTTGTCGGATAACTTCACGGTGACTTCTGTTCAGCTGTCGGTTTTGCTCGTTTCTATGTGCATGTGTCGGCAGTGGGATGTAAAGAGAAATGGTGGTGGGTGTCGCAGGTCACCGCTGCCAATTGGCCTCGGAAGCGTGTCTCCCTGCGAGGACACATGCGGTGCTCCACTATATGTGCACGTAGTCTGGCAACATGTGCAAGTGTCAGAAGGCAGGTTAGCATTCTGAGACTTTGATACCGCTATCGTAAAGTCCATATTCGCATGCCCACATGACTCCACACGCAAACCAGAGCAGGCACGTCAGAGTGTGTGTGTGCGCTCCATATTTAAAGAACACATCTCAGTTTGTGTGTGTGTGTGTGTGCACGTGTGTTTGTGTGAATGTGTTAGAATAGAAAGGGTTCAAGTTGACAAACTGCAGACGCCAACACTACCCAGAGCGAGATAGAGACAGAGGCTGGCCTGAGCAGTAAGGATGCAGGAGAGAAAAAGAGGTGGGGGTGGAGGGGAGGGTTCTAAATCTGTGAGAAAATGTCTAATCCCTGGATTGCTGAAGCTTTGGAAATCCTGGAAATAGATTAGGAGCTTCGCTGGCCCGGCCGCCTTTAATAAGAAAGCCCGTTTGGCTCCAAAGTCATGGCACAGCACTTGCATAATGTGCAGAGCCGCCACTTCTTGTAATTATCGTTTCCCCTATTTGGAAAATGATTCAATAAACACTGATCCACGGCGTCCCACGCATACTGACAAGCTGCGGACGGAACGTGCAGAAGCCCTGGGTACATGTGCGAGACCCGCTCCGGCCACTAATCCAAATACAGGAGGAGGATGAGGAGGGGTGCGCTAATCGAATGAGGACTGGCCGTATCGACGGGGGAATCTTAGTGCAGTTTCTCTCAAGCCAGACGGCCACTGAGCCTGGAAGGCTGCCGATACATTTAGATAGGTCCGCCATCAGATAAGAGAAAGTTGAAACACTACTCCCGACATTATCTGCTTTCACACATCGGAAAACTTTCGTCCTTTTATCATTCTCCTTTTTGGCATTCCCCGCCACCGACGTTGTCTCCGATATCTTTTTGTAATGAGCGCGTTCTGAGAAATAAGTTATCTTCATCCATTCGCTCGCATTGATATTGCATTTCCCTCTCCACTGGGAGGACACTTGCAGTGGCGAATGTGATGAAATCGGGATTTGATTTGGGTTTGCAAAACACAAGAAGCAAATTCCTTGATAATGAAGAGTGAAGTGTGAACACGCACAGAAGAGATATCATGTTATCATGTTCTCTAAAATGCTACCAGCTATTGCATCTTCCAGCATCCAGATTTGTCAGTGTAACCAAACTGTGACAGCCAATAAACTTGAAATAGAACATGACCTTGGCACTTGTTGAAGTCATACCAACGCCATTCTCAACCAGCCTTCAAAGGGCAGCGGGCCAATAAAGAAGTTCAAGTTTCTTTCATCTTTTACTGGTTGTTTTTTGACTTCATTGTCTAGAACAAGCGGTGGTGAGAAGCATTATTATGTACCACTGAAATAACAATATTGAAGGTGTTGCTTTCAAATGAGCCACGCAACTTGGACATCCGTAGTAATTGCAGTACGTAGTTGTAGTATTTCAAAATGTCCGTAATACCAGACTCAAGGGTCCTCAGGGGGTTGTCAGACGAAAAGCTCAGTTGCCGGCTATTCATTCTCATCTATTGACACATCTGAAGCTCCATTGGACAAGTCTCTAAAACCATTATGTACGTGTCGAAAAGAGAAATATTAGCTCTCCTTGCCCTCAATCAATTAAGAAAACGAATCAATGAGGGACTATTGATGCTAGGGCCCACGATCCAGGGTCATTTAAAGAAGTAGGAAATTTCTCTCCAGTATAAATAACTGCCTCCCTTCTGTTTTGCTCTCCTGGCTTTGTGCTGTCTCTCTCCTTTTTGCCAAAATGAGGGTAATGTGCTATGAAAGGTATCCCAGATTTCACACTTCCTGGGGCCCTGAGAGAAGGAGCGACCAGCTGTCCATATCACAGCACCCGTGTTCCTGGCTACCCCCGGCCAGAGAGAGCCACAGGCAGCCAGAGAGGGGGATATGGAGTGAGAGAAAGAAAGAGGGAGAGGGGGAGAGAGCCAAAAAGGAGAGAATGAAAAGGGCAACCCAACTGGGTTTTGCCTGGTAGAACAAAACCTCTTTGAAAGTATGTTAATATTTCGAGACGATGCGGTCTGCGAATAGAGGCCTCATCAGGTGGAAAGCCTGAGGAGTTCATCAAGGTCTGCCGAGTAGAGGGGACAACGTTGTGCAATCCAGGGTAGCTAATGACTTAGTGCTCTACTGAAGGGTTCATTAAGTTTCAACAGTAGATTTAACCTTAGCTGGGATTATCCTACCAGTGGATACATACTTCGTCAACCCTGTCTCCACCTTTGTCCTCAATGACAATACAGTCATATACTGTTTTGTTCACTGTTTCATTCACACTCATTTCACAGATTTGTTGACAATGACGTAGCTACAGCTGTCGAAGAGGTTATTACTACATTCGTCCTGAACATCTTTGAGGTCATCAAAGCCAAGGATGAAGGTCTTGACAAGCAACAGGAATAGCCATTGAGGGAGCAGAGGTCCTTTTTGGTATTTACAATGTGCATGCATGTGACTGAAATTCACCCTAGAGCTTTTCCATGGGAGTTTTCTAGAGCTAGAGCATGCAAAAGGAAAACATATCAGGATTGGATAAAGTCTATGATTGTATATGATTTCAGTAAAATCATATTGGCAATAAATGGGTTGTCTTGATTTTTTACAATAAACCGTCAAATTGATTGATCGTTGACGTCATGACTTTACCTTTATACTTCTTCCTTTTCCTTTTATGTAATAACTTGAAACCCATGATATTTGACTGACACATGTTGTGCTTAAACTAATTAAAAATAAAGATTGGTCTTTGTATAAACTAATTATTTATATGTATGCAAAACATGATTTTTGCATACATATAAAGATCATTTCTGCAAGTTAAAATTGACTATACTTTACCTTACATTAAATAGTCACATACTTGAAAAGGTTGAGATGAGCCAGGACTGCAAAATACCAGAATACAGTGACCTAAGCATCCTGAAAATCTTGCAATATCATGGATCACAACAAATAAGGCCGACCTTGTAAGCAGCCTATGACAATGATCAAAAAAAGTGTCCAAAGTAAGATATCCTGTGATATTCTCTGTGAAACTGCCTATAAAGCTCTCCCCCACCCGCACCCAAACACCACTCTTAAATGCGGGTGCCATAACACTAGTGTGGTGTACTGCTCTAGGGCACAATTTTCCATAGACTTGCTCTATATTATCATCTGAGGGAGCTGGATCAGAATGGCATGGTTTCAGCTGGGAAGTCTGGATATTATTGTAGAAATAATCATAGCAAGAGTTTGATTTCAGCCAGCTATTGTATTCACGTCACAGTGGCGGTACACTTACGCCTTTGGATCTCACTTCTGCAGAAACCTTCCATGTGTACACTTTTTTTATGTCTAAAATGCCAGTGACAAGATAGGAAAGACAATGAGCTGCTTTGCATGTAATTATCAAAAAAAGGTCGCAAAGTGTTATTTCAATGGAGACACAGTGCTGCATGCACGAGTATCACTTTCAAATTGCATATCCTTCAAGAGTACTGGGGAATTTGTGTGCAACTTGAATCCGTTTTCAATAATATCCCCACAGAATGTGTCAGAAAGCATCAGACTCAAAGCGAAAGCGGCCTCACTTGCAATCAAATACTCTACTAATACTTTATACTGAGTTTGGAAAATCAAAACAAAGGTTAATGTCCCTCATCTACTGGGTCTTTTTAAAGCTTGACGAAAGAGTTTTGAATTCAGGGTAATGCATGTTTTCAGTTTCTTGCTGATAAAAGTACCACTGTCAGGTCCGGATATATGAACCGACCTGTAGCAGCCTGTTAGCTTAACACAAGGGATGAAAACAGTTAGCGGGGTTCTTTTCAAAGATAACATTATCTGCCAACAAGCACACGAGTGGTATCACTCCTCTTAGATAACTTGGAAAAAAGACACCATTAGGCCTATTTCCCCCTAAAAAAACAATCCTTTATCTTGCTATGAAGCGAGGAATTTCTTTCCGTCTGTTTGCATTTGCGTTTGTCCTTTGCACGTCTCAAGAACGGTTCACCCGGTCCACTTCACATTTGGCAGGTGTATTGCAAGGAAACCTGAAGAATTGCAGTGTGGCATTTAGTGTAATTTGGACCCAAGACATGTTCAATATTAATGAATGTAAGCAAACGGCGGGGGAGGGGAATCCAAAGATATGCAGCTTTTTCTTCAACGACTCATTTTCCGTGCCGTGTTGTGCCACGTAGAATACGGTTGACCGAACCAATCAGGCTTGAAAGGACAACAGGATTGAAGTGGGTGATCAAATCCGTGGACAAGCACATTTTATCATGTGGCATCTAAAAGTGGTGCGACAAAATAAATCGTGTCCATCAAGCCAACCCAAAATATTCACATTATATTCTTTAATGATATTAAAGGTATTTGTGTTGCCCAAGACCACCATACATCACTCTAATCCAATTCACACATATTAAAAGGGCATATATATATATATATATATATATATATATATATATATACACTGACACCACATGTCAAGGGTCACAAGATGGATTCTTCCTGGATTTTCGACTTGTGATTTCTAAATAAGAGGAAGTCTCTGCGGCAGGTCGGTCCGTGATGCCCTTGCTGAGCACTTTAACTTTCTTTTCAGCATAAATAATCCCACATTACTTTTCAAAGTGCCGGTTTCAGAGACCGTCAGTGGTTGAAATGGGTGGCGCTGAGGTCACTGGCGGTAGTAGCCCTGAAGGTTTTTACCTGGAGGGAGCGGGGCCATTTATTGATTGAGAAGTGTTCATTGGACTATATCAGTGAATGATTGACTGCATGCTAATCCCGCCCATGAATGTGGTTCAGTAGCTTCATTTTCTCCCTCACTGCTTTCTGGCGGTGATCATTTATGCTTCATTTCTGACAACACTTTTTCTATGTGAGGAAAAAAATGGAGTTTAAATCATGAGGATTAAGTTTGTAAAGTGAGCGAGAGAGTAAGAGACAGAATAAAAGAGAGAGAGGGCACAATACTATTCCAATCACAAGTGCCAGAAATACAGAGCAAATAAGCCACAGCAATTTATTCCCAAACAACACAAATCTTGTTCTTTTTGTTCAAATGAGCATTGTGGTTTTTGGGCTCGTGAAAAAAACAAAAGGAGAGAACAAACACAGTTAGAAGACGAGGAAGCAATGCCAACAACCCTAATTATATGCTATTCATGTTCTCTCTCATCACTTTGCAGGAAAACGAGAGCTGATGTAGCCGCTTTGCGGACATCTAATTGCGTGAGCAACAGTGTGCGTTTCCACTGCACGAGAAACTCTCACACCCGATTGCTGTGTGTTCGGAAAAAAATATAAAAATAAAACGTGTTTTGCATTAGTGCTACGGTAGCTCTTTATAGCAGCTGCTCCTCAGCACTTCAGTAGCTATAAGCATGGGGCGCTGGGTTGTTTCAACCACCCGGGGTGCTTCCTCTGAAAGGCCAGGAGTCCCAGTGGCCTGCCTTTCATATTTGCACTGATTGTGGGGGCTATTTTGATTCCCTGGTTGCTTAGGCCAGACAACCTGCTGCTCATTCCAGTCACACTCAGCCCCCGCCTGATAGAGGAGGAAGACGGTTTTGAAAGAGTGGTCACTCTCAGCAAAAAAAGAAAAAGTGGCTTTGATAAAGGTGGAGACACTTTCTGGA
Source organism: Liparis tanakae (assembly GCA_036178185.1). NCBI lineage: Eukaryota > Metazoa > Chordata > Actinopteri > Perciformes > Liparidae > Liparis > Liparis tanakae. The sequence continues at coordinate 7,406,827 of CM070111.1, read as the reverse complement.
ACATTTCTTCACTTTTCTCGGCCTTGTCCACTTTAGTCTGTCCTTGGTGTCTCAGACGATGTCCCATCAAAGTTCTTTAAGCAGAAGTTGATGGTGCGCACACAGTATGAAGTGCATCCCTGAAGTCAATGTGATCCTCGGCCTCCGTCACTACTCCCGCAGTCTGACGGGGCACCGGACCCGGATTCCAACCCGAGACTGCCAGAGTTTTTAAGTGGCTTTGAGATGGGAGAAGTGATAGCGGCTAAGCCCTTAATAGCCATTTCTCTGTAATCTTTCCTATGAAAGGCTAAACTATGAGGGTATTGATTTGTTTGAAGAAGGGTGGAGGGGAAAAATAGAAGAGCGGGTGAGAAAAGTACTCCATCAGGACGGGGCATCTTAAACTGTGACAAAGTTGTTCAGCGGCTGCAAAGATAAGCTCAGATTGAGCCCATTTTATCCGATAAATGCTGCACGGTTTGCACCGTGAGAGCAAAACAAAGACAAATTCATCAACTCCAAGTTGACAAGACTCACAAACAATAGTGCTCTTTCTGTCTCGGCCCGGTCGGCACTCTAACATGTTGGTGGAAACATCAATGGCTTTTCTTTTTCCTTCTTTTGCCTCGACTGCGTTGGCTTCAACCTTTAATCAGGCGCTCCGGTTAACAAGCGCATCCATTGTCAGGAAAAGTGCACGCGAACCCTGCGAGGAGGTCGGGGAGGGAATGTGTTCCTGGTGGCGTGTTCTGGTACTGCATATGTATCATAGGTCTCTTAGTACCGGTATTGTTTAGATGGCTGCTTTTCGAATGACGCTAAGCAATGCTTCATGCTATATCTCACTGCACACGCCAGCACATGTCTCCCCATGGTAACAGCCCTGAAGGATATGGTAATGGAGCTATTATTAGATATGGCAGTGATAGCATTGTTCTCTTTGTAGTCCCAAAGAATACATATTCCTCTGTTTGAAGTATTAAGATAATGTGGAATGTAGACTCCTGCTTTATGGGCATGGAGCATGATTTAAGAATATACATAGTGCAATCCTATTATATATGGTGCACATATAGAACTTTTGGGGTCATAATTTCACAGCAGCCTCACTCCGGTAAATCCGCGCCACCAAGGAGACGAGAGCGGCCGCCGCCAGAACCTAGCACTGTTTTCTGAGCAGGGGAGAGACATTTCAGAGCTATGTTGGTTCATCTGTCGCCCGAGGGAGGGCAGGTGGTCTCAGCCTTATTTCTGGGCTCCATGTTGATGTTCATTTCACCTGGCCTCCCCCCCCCGTCCCCTCTCTTCCTCACCCTGTCTGTGCAAAAAAATAACGCCAAATCTTTCAAAGGTTCAGGCCAAAACACACACTTCACATCACACCTTTGCCATAATGAAGACAGCTTTAAAACCAACCCTGCTGTATTCCAGGGAGCTGACAAAAAGTTAGTTGATGTGTTCAGGTGTGTGTCTCGCAAACAACAAAAACAATCTGAACTCTGTTGGTGGTAGCCTTACGTGCAGAAGATCGTTCTGCATTTTATTAATTTATCATGCAAAGACAAGCAGAGCAAGGTTGTTTTTTTTACCATCTGGAAATGCAACAATCGTATATGCACAGCCATGAAAAAATATATGTTTAGGGGGTCAGAGAGTATGCACTCCTCTGTTGCTTTTTCTCTCCTGTCTTTCCAACAGTCATTAACCCTCATGTTGAGTCCACTTCCAGACACACTCTAGGTTCTTGACCCTTTGACCCCCAGAGGTTACTCATTATCGCATGTCTGTTTGTGGCCATGCGTGTGTGTGTGTGTGTGTGTGTGTGTGTGTGGGTGGGTGGGGTGGTGGGGGGGGGGGGAGAGGAGGAGGATTGTCTTTCTACCAGCCATCAGACTGAGACTAGTCGAGTCAATAGGCTCCATTGAAAGCCATTGAGTGGACTGAAAGGGGAATTAGCAATTAGTCATTTATTATTGACAGTGCATTAATCCAGAGTATGCAACCAGGCCGTTGGAATTGTATTCCAGCCTTAACAAGAGAGAACATATTTAGAATTTTTTTTTTCTTCCTAAGTGAAGATTATGTGGAGGAATTTGTAGCAGTTTGAGGCACTGTAAGACATAAAATAGATTAAATATTCATAAAGCCAGAATATGTGTTACTATTTATTTTGAATAGTCCCAAGACATTTCTTCACAGTCCATTCCAGAAGAAAACAGACAAATGGTGTGTGTGTGTGTGTGGGGGGGGGGGAGCCCTAAGTAGAACATGCAGTAGAGGTTTGGGAGTTGTTAGCCTCATTTATGCAGAGTCATGTGTGCGAGCTGGTGGGTGGTCAGGGGTTGAACGTCCCAGTGGTAAAAGTCCATCGTGGCAAAAGTCCACAGTGGCCTTTCGTCCGAGTTATTGGCTAACGGGTGGTTTGGCTGTGAGGACTAACCTCCGCAGACGTCACTAGTCCCAGGCTTCTGCAAACACGATGGAGTGATGAACGCACACACTGTATGTACAGTGGAGGTGGAGTAATACCAGCCAATTACACAATCGCACAGCACTGGACGTAAGAGGGAAGAAAATCATTTACACTCGCTCCTACCCGCCTATACTGTCTCACACACACCAGAAATGTTCTCTTGCACAAACCATGAAACACACACACACACACACACACACACATACATGCACGCACGCACATACTTTGACAGGACAGAAAAATCGATACCGATCATAGGGCCAGCTGTTTTGGGCCTATCACTCCATTGTGATGCCGACTGCGAGGTGATTCATGACAGGCCGCGCTCTCCCACTCCCACGCCTCACAGAACGACTGATGGATTCCTCCCTTTCTTCTTCCCATCCCTCCATTCCTCACGCACTACCCCCCCCCCCCCCCCGCTTTCCCCTCCATCTCTCTCTATCTCACCCACCTCTTACTCTGGAAGGGTCCGAGGTGATGGGAGTGACACCGCACAGAAGGGGTCTTTATGCAGATTTGATATCCCCACATCCTAAGCCCATTTGCAAAATCCATGCGTTATGGTGAGACGGGACCGACTGAGCGGACTCTGCCAGAGAGATTTGTTTTTTCAGCTTGGTAAAGAGTTAACATTAAAATCAAGCAATAAGCCATGAGAAGCAGTCTTAAAATACATTTCATGCATGGATTACAGCTTCTATAAAACAAAAGTAACAAAGGTTACGCGATGTAATACAAACATATATTTAGAGAAAAACATGATCTTTTATTTTGAATCAATCATCGTCCCGCAGAGTAATATAATTATAGTAGTGGCATAAGACATGATTTCTGGTGAGTGCATTAATATTTAAATCAACTATTACGCGGTCAAAGGTAAAGCGTTTATTCATGGACGTTTTACAACGGATTGAAACGTGACCAGCCAATCAGATGAGACCGAAACTATCCGCTTAAGTAAAGACGTTTATTCTCCTCCCCTCCCAGCTGGAACTTGAGCTCTTGTTGTGTTCCGTTATTGTGTTTTCGAATGTCAATGCTCCGATGTCTTGTTACCCCATGCAAAGCTGCTGTAACATAAATAAAGGCCTTGAGGTATGCGCATGGAAATGTCACGATATAGCAACAATAACAGTTATGAAATAAAGGAAAAGGCAATACTTTGCCACACACACACACATACACACACTCAATCCCTAAATGGCCCATTGTTTTGGTAGCAACCCAGTGTGACACATGTGCACATAAACTTGCAGACATTTGTTCGCATGTGTGGAAAGGACTGACACACAAACACACACTACTTTTGACATTTGGGGATTGTTGTTGTTTTGGTTGACTTCAGGCAGCAACCCCACCTGTGGCGATGGCTCTGTTTTGGGTCCTGACTTGTCACACCGAGAGGCATCAGGGGAAGAAGCCCAAGGCAAAACGTGGCCCTGTTTAGCCCCGCAGTATGCCCGTTTGTAATTGGCCAAAACACCAGGCGGCCTGTGGCCATTTGTCAGTTTGAATAATTGATAGAGGGAATGGTCACACTAGTAAACACGCTGGCACTTTAGCTCACATTTATTTTCACGCAAGCGTTTCCCTCATTTTCAAAGCTCTACGCACATCGTTCTCACAATTCATCGTGATGTTATGAATTATGTATTCAGCTTTATTCCGATTAACATCTAAAAACACACACCCGTGTACCATTAGTCCAACTAATCAATTATGAGATGTATAGAAATGAGTGAAGATACAAGCAAGTGAAGATTGAACCGGGGAGATAGCTGGTCAAATTAACTCCCGCTTGTTAGGAAGGAGAAGATGAGATTCTTGTCTGCTGTTTTCTTGTTAATACAGGCTTCATTAAAGACATGTTGACTTCAAAAAAACAACGACTCTCCTATTTAGCAAAGGATCATCTGCCAGTCAAAACCCTTCAGTCGTTGACATGCCCTTTTCACGCCGCGCAGTCGAGAGAAGGGATAGTTTTGATGAGTGCCTTTTGTTTCACTCACTTTTTCTACATTCCTTTTTTCTCATGTCCTAATTAACTCCCTTTTGTCTCGCCATGTTTTCCAAATGAGCAGCGCCGTGATTCGCTATCTTGGTGTTATTTTTGTCGTTAATAAATGGAGGTTGAGTATGCATTGCCTTGTAATTAGTTTGTTGGAGGAACAATGCAAAAACGGCAGCGTTTCTGGCCTCGGTTTGTTTTGGTGTGATTCAGAGAGCGTGAGAGAGAGAGAGCGAGAGAGAGAGCACAGCCAGAACCCTATGACTCCCTGTTGCGAGAACATAAGCTGCGTTGCACGACTGAAAAATATGCTGCCTGGCTTCTTATGCCAGATTAGCGATGGCAAACCATTGTGTTGCGTGCCATGGCGTCAGTATGAGACCAGTGTGCCTGCATGTACACCGCCTAATGAATCCGTCACTAAGTTTGAGGCGGTTGAGTGTGTTTTTTTCAAATTAAATCACAAGCCTCTGTGTTTAAGGTCCAAATCGTTCAGAACATGTACTTTATGTGCAGTATTACGCTGTTGTTTTTATAGTATGATGCATATGGGATCAATGTATGGTACAATTGTCTTCTTCTGAAGATTGTCATCTAATTCTCTCTGATTCAGGAGAGAACCAGTTAACTTGGATTACGCATTCATTTTTCAAGCAGTCAAAAAGTCATGTCAGACACTGACTTAAAGGAATAGTTTTGTATTTTGGGAGAAATTAATATCCGCTTTCTTGTTGAGACTAAGTTAGCTCAGTTTGGGTAAAGACTGAAAGCAAATAAAAGTCAAAGCTCGACTACCCGGACCTCCAAAGGTCACTAATTGCGTGCTACGTGCTTTTTTAATATGAAAACAAAGTATCAAAATACCAATTGTTTTTATTTATAAAATAATAAAAAAGAGATAAGTTAATTAACTTGGAAGGCAGATTTTGGACGGAGTCACAGTCGCTAGACTAGCTTCCCTCTGCTCCTCCACTCTCCGCCCAGCTATCTGCAGGCTGCTGGCTCGCCTCATATTTACCTCGGGACGTTCTCTCATCTACCTCTCGGCAAGAAAGCATAATGCGATGAAACCTTTCCCGTCAATCATCTAGTTTTTAGACACTAAACATACAGTTATTTGCGAGGATGCTGAAAATACACGCGTGGTTTGAGTGCGCGTCTTTGCTCATGTCGGGTGACAGAAAGCCTCACTGCAGGTACCTAAACACATTGTTTAGCTTCCACATAGGCCTTTTCTATCATGTGCATGTGTGTGTGTGTGTGTGTGTGTGTGTTTAAGTGATGCACGTGCAAATCAGCATCCAAACCACATTTGCAATTCACAGCAGCCTCCCTCGCGCATTGTCCACATCTCTGCCTACTTACACTGCTTTCTTTTTCTGGTTTCCTCTGTGCATTGTTTTGGCCCGCAGCTATTGTGTCTGTTCAGACCGACTGGTGGCTCTACCGCCGGGCATCAGGAAGGGAAATGGGGAAAAGCAGAGAAGGGGGTAGAAAGCAGAAACCGACGGTATCCCTCCCCTAAATATTACTCCACAATGCACACCCCTCCCCCCAAAACAAATAGACACGCCTTCATTCCCTCTCCTCTTTATCTCCTGTCTCTTGCGATTCCCCGTCTCTCCTTTCGCAGGTATTCCCTGCCACTCAGCACTCGTTTTTTTTTCTTCTTCTTTTTCCTCTTTTTATCTAATTGCATATTCCTTGATTATCGCCCCGAGTCTCTCCTCATTTCCACCCTCTCAGGTTTAGCAGAGAGGAGGAGTGCCAGTGATTAGGAGGCGTTAGAGAGAATGGACGTGCTGTTCCCGTGCACCGCCCTGTGCTGTCAACACCAGCTTTGGGGGAATGGAATCACTTTTTCTTTTAAGTGTGTGTGTGTGTGGGAGAGGGGTCAATTAGGCGTGTAGCTTGCCAGCATCAGTGAGACACATGACTCTCTTGCCCACTACTGTAAAGTCAGTTTGCCCTTCAGCTGAACTTTGGCTTACTTAAGCTCTGCAAAGTCGGGCCAGACGGAAATGAAAGGTGGGGAAAGGGAGAGGAAGAAAAAGGACAGCGAAAGGACCGACTCACAGTGGTGGAATTAATACCCCAAACCTTCCTCCCCATGCACTCACACACGCACACAAATATTTGGCAACATATGGAGCGAGTGATGGGACACTTTGGCAGGGGTCCGGGATATGGGGACGCGGAGAGTCTGCCAGAGACGACCAGGGCAAAGGGAAGCAGCAGTTCCAGTGACATTATCAGCTGCCTGCTGGGACTCTCCTTCTCCTCTCTTCTCGCTCTGTCCATGAACATCATATTTTCTCTAAACACGCCCGTTGGAGATTTTAAATAAAATCAAATTCAGAAAATTAACTTACTTTAGTCTTACCCGACACTTAATTTGAAGTATTCAAATAAGTGAGGAAAAAAATCATTTTCTTCCTGCATTTTTCAAAGGCTGCTTCAAATTGCAAACATCTATTATAAATTAAATCTAGACACTATTAAAAGTGCACTCCAGTTAGAGATAATGCAGTGTCATAATGTTACAATATTAAAGATACGTGTTGCGTGAAACCACAAACTGTCACGTCACCTTTTTAATTATTGATGTTTGGTGAACGTCAAAGTTTGAGCAGAAAATAATGGAAAGGAAGTGACATCACTTCCACGTCCAGCTGTGGTCACCATGCAGATTAGAGCGATGCGGCCTCAGAGGTTCTTCAGTATATATACGACAGAAGGCAGGGATGTCTATGTGTACAGATTGTAAAGCACTCCGAGACAAATTCGTAATTTGTGTAATTGGGCGATACAAATAAACTGAATTGAATTGAAAATTGAATAAGCTTTATTCAGACCTGACAGGGACGTGTGTGAATATGGGGATTAAATACACTTTGATTTGTTGGGATTTGTGTGAGTGGTTTACTTCAAGGTGTAGCACAGAACAGAGTATGAGAACAGCCTAGAACAGGGGTCAGGAACCTTTTTGACTGAGAGAGCCATAAAAGCCAAATATTTCAAAATATATTTAATTGAGAGGCATATAGTTTTAACGTATAATTGTAATTCTTCTGGTGACTTTTTATTATTATTAGATTATTTTATTTTTTTACTCAAACTCAAAAGAGCCATATGCCGTCACCGAAAGAGCCATATATGGCTCGCGAGCCAGAGGTTCCCGACCCCTGGCCTAGAACAAAATAAAAAAAATACTACTTAGCCTTGATGTAATTTAAGCCACATATTTCTATATTTTCCTTACACATAGCTTTCAAATAAAATGTAAAATATGGGAGGAGAATGTGAAATAAAATGATGTATAAATTCACATTTGAACAAGTCTCTCTCTTCCACTTTTATACGTGTCCTTGATCCACAGGCAGGCGGCTGGCTAAATGTGCGTAACCGTGCGTGTTTTCTTTCTGCAGATACCACATGTCTGCCTGCCTAGTGGCCCAACTCTGTGTTCCCTCTCAGGCAAATTGTGTGTTCGCTACATATTCTCATTTGCAGTGGCCACGCATCATCTGCTTAGAGAAATCAGGGTGAACCATCAGAATATCAAAGAGGCTGACATTTACTTGGGAAAGTAGTTGTGTGTGTCTCTTTAGTGTCTACATAGTGTTCCCTGCTTTGCACTCCTGGATCCGTCCTCTCCCCCGTTCCTCTCTCACACAACAACACACACACACACCTATTGGTGTTGCATTTTGAGCCGTTGTTTTCGGGCCGGTGTTTGGCGAGCGTTAGATTCGCCGTGACTGGGAGAGATGGAGGGAACAGAATGAGAGGAAGCAAGAGAAGAAGGAACAAAAAAAAAGAAAAAGGATGACAGAGTGGGGAGCGATTCTCTCATGCTGAGTGAGTGGGGTGTCAAAACAGGACTAAAGTGTAGTGGTGTCATGAAAGATTGAATGCTCAGCGAGACTCCATGTCCCACATAGCATGTACAGACAGACGGGCGTCGCTAAGATAATGTATTTTGTAAAAAAACACGGAGGGACGAGAGGAACACATCCTCACTGCGGGTGAGCTTTATAGCACAATGGATAATAAGGCTAATATAGTATAGCTATGAGTCTGAGATTGGCATCTTAAAGTAAAGCCTACACTGCAAAAAATCAGCCTCAAGAAACAAGTAAAAAAAGTAATAAAATGAGGGAATATTACTTGAAATAAGCCAAATTATCTGCCAACAGAACAGGAAAATTTGACTTGCCAAGATTACTTAAAACAAGTGAAATGCTCCAACATTAAAACTGCCTTGTAAGAAGAAATATCTTGTCAGTCAAACAACAAGCATAGATTGCCTTAATTTTAGATATTTCATTTGACTTAGATTACATTTTTTGCGGTGTAGCTATCACTCTCTCCATTCCACGACCCCCCCCCCCCCTACTTGCTATCGCTTTACGCCCCTGCCACATAAAACTGCAATACAATAAGAATAATCATAGAAAGAAAAGATCATCAAATAGTTATGGATCCTCATAAGCTCAGAATTCACTAAAATGCTGGAAATGTGAATCACATGTGTAACCCAGATCACTAAAAGAAACTCCACCCGTCCTCCTGTGGTGGATGCTTATACCTTCAGCCACTAATTGGCAATTATGGGGAAACCTCCACCACTCCTCACATGCACACGTATACACACACCTAGGAAATGGATTGACCCATTCACAGGGCTTGGGGGGGGGCATGTTAAAGGGTCTCACACTCTCCCTGGCAGATTGTCAAAAAGCGGGTGGTCAGTATAAGTGAGAATCATGCCCTAGTTTGGCTAGCTCTGTTGGGACCCAAGTGGTCTTTTGACAAGGCTTTTAATGGATAGGAGTGTAGTATGTGGATCAGGACCTCTGCAATATATTGAAGCAACTCTCCGAACCTTTAGCTCGGTGGACATTTCCTGTCAAGGTAAGGAAAAATCATATTATTCTTCAGAGATTAAATACTTGTGGTTTGGGATTAGGCCTTCAATTGAGCATCGGGGAACCCCATGCATATCTCTTCTCCATTTTGTCAAGCCCTCCACTAGAGTTCTGGACATGTTAGTCTAAATTTCTAACCCTGACTCCATTATGTTACCTATGTCCACGTTATCTTTTGCTCCTCAAGCTTGCCGTGTTCGTGTCGGTCTTCTTCGTTACATATTTTAGATAGACTCATGATGCAAAAGTGCTGCGAACTTGCCAGTTAACCTGCACGCAGGCATGCCAAGAAACACACATGAAAACAGAGATGCCCACACTCAAAGAGCACGCAGCCATAAATCATTTAGAGCACAGGTCTTCCCTGAGAAATGCTTCGGATAAAAACAGCCCACCTGAGTCCAGCAGCACGCAGATCAATCATGTATCAAAAGAAAGTCGAGGGAAGAGTGGGATAGCAGAAAGAGGAGTAGATGGGGGAAGAGCTGCCTTCTCAGCTTTGAGCACCCTGAGGCCCGCGTGGATCTCTCGATGGGTGCAGCTCTTTGCATGTGGGGGGAGATATTACATCGAACGGTCATGAAGCATCGTGCGCGTGCGACTTAGTATATGAGGGTCCTACATTTAAAGGCCGGCGCTATCCGAGCGCACATTGCATAATGCATCGGCCGCTCAAGCCACCGTGCATTTAGCAGTGCTTACACGCAACCAGTGCACGCATTAACCCTCGGCTATAGGCCACTCCCTCCCTCCCCCCCCCCCACTACTACCCCTAGCTCTTTCTTCTTCTGGTCAGCGAGAAAGGAAGAGAAGGACAGAGGATAAGATAAGGCTATTTGCTTTGGTTTGGCCTCCATTTTAAATCGGCAATGTGGTATTATGCAGAGGAGCTGTGTGTGTGTGTGTGTGTGTGTGTGGGGGGGGGGGGGGCTATCATAAAGCAAGCTTGTTTTAGGTTCGCAAAGGGCGCTCAGTGAAAACAAACCAGTAATCCTTCTTTCCCAGGCCTAGAGGGGACAGAGCGATATATATATATATATATATGGGGGAAAAAACGGTAAAAGAAGCAAAAAGTCTGGCAAGGAAAGATAGCTACCGATATATTGGCTGACCAGGCGCGAGGAATATTTTCCTTGAAAATTAGCGGATTGATTTTTAGCACTTTTTCGCTTGAGGCAAATTGACAAATTATCTCAGTGTTCTTGACAAATAACCCATTGGCAGGAAGACAGTGGAGCCATCGATAATCAACCTCTTCTTCATGTGATAGGCCCGTGGGTTTTGCCAGTTTCCAAATCCCTTAAAAACAGGATGTCATCGTTCCTCTTTGACTCTTTCCACCGACCCCTCCGGGCTTGAACATGTCCGGGGCTTCATAAAGAGAAGGCGTCTCTGTTCTTGGACTACTGGAGAAGCAAAGGAAGCGTCCTTTCAAAAAGCCAGGTCGCTGCTGCCTGCAATCTTTAAAATTGCTGTGGAGGATCAATCTGGGTCCGAAGAAGGAGCTCCAGTCGGTCTTCCCCTGAGTAGCAGGGCTGTGTGTAACCTTATCCCCTGATGGATGTGGAGAGGGCAGGCTTTAATCCTGGACTAACAGCCAGTTCTCTGGCCCTTGATTGCTGCGCAGCACAGAAAAACAGCCCAAGGGGACAAATATGGTCTTCCTTTGATATAAAAAGGGACCCAGCTAAGATATATATATATATATATATATATATATATATATATGTGTGAGTACGGACTACATGAACAGAACATGCGCAAACATGGGAAAAGAGACAGGTTTGTTTTTTATTATTTGTTTGTATTGGGTTTTTTGCTCAAACGTAAATCTTGGCCATCAATAATAATCTCAGTGAATGATAACGAATGAGGAGCTCGACCAGACGGAGCGAGGAGGCTTTGATTTCACATAAATGTCACCACGTAAACTTTTCAGCAAAAATAGTTTGGAAAACTCTCACAAAATGCTCAGCTTTTACGAAGAATAAAAGTAATAACATTCTCTTATTTTTAATTGGTAGGCTATTGGCAGGCTTATATCTTGTGAGATGTGTATCAAATAATGGCTTTTACAGCCTTTTACATTATCAGAATTCTTTATGAAAAAAATAATAAATGTCTTGAATGTATTTCTTACAGACAAAAGAGGAGTAAACACACCACAGGCCTCCATACCTAATAAAGGCGTTCCCACTTTGGATCACTGATGGGTTAATTGAAGATTTATGTTCTGTCAAAGACTTTTTTCCTCCTTTCTAAATAAAAAGTATTCTTGAGCAAGAGCATCCGCATAGACCTGTATAAATCCAGGTAGTGAGAAAGACCTGACCTCAGCTGCAGCGTGGGGAAACAGCACAACATAGGCTTAGCATTGAAACAGATTTAAAAAGGACATGGTGGTGCAGTGGGGACTCTCAGCATGGGGGCTCACACATAGTTATGAACACTCTCAGCTGCTTGACCTCTGTCCTTGTGTCCGTTTGTTTAGACGTGGGGTGCACAGACATGGTGATTATCATGATGGACTGACAGCAACAGGTTAGGGTCCCGGATTGCCTGTCAGCTTTGGCTCATTTAAAAGGGTTCGGATGGGGTAGAGATGTTTTTTTTTCTTCGACAAAGACGTCATTTGGAAGACTCGCTCGCTTCGGGCGATGTTTCCATGTCATGTTTTTATGTCACGCTGTGCAATGTAGTCTAATTATTTCAGGGTGTAGAACAAGATAGTTGTGAGGTTGCATTTCGGATTACACGAAGGCCTTGATGTGGGTTAATTAAAATATGGTGAAGGTGAACCGCATTTCAGGGCAGTGAGAATTAATAATGTTTCAAGCGATGCTTTCAGGTTGAAAAAAAAGTGTTAAAAAAAAAGGCCCTCCCTCCCTCCCTCCCTCCCCCGTGGTGGTAGTGATGCCCAAGTCATTGAAGGTGGCAGTGCCAACTTGGGCTGGCGCTGTGCCCACTGTGCCTCTCTGGGGACCACTTGTGGCATGCGCCATTGCACGTGGGTTATATATCTGTTCCAATGAGCCACGCCACCGCCTGCCTTTGCCCTAAAATATGCCCCTTTAAATTGCACTCACCTGCCAAAGGGCCCTCATGCACAACGGCCCGCGCAACCTTTAGAAAGCCTCACTGTCATCTCTCCAGCTCACCCAGGAGGGCATAAATGAGGAGAATATACATTTTAATTGAGCTACTTAAAGTGCCTTATGCCCTTGTGCAGGCAAAATGAATAACTTCTACACGCACAAAGTGTACAGTGTTCCGGATCATCCATCTCTGCTGCCGATGAAGCTACCTTGCCCGAGGGTGCAGCTATACGCACCGCAATGCCTTCCTATGGGGACGGGGCCAGCGACACTTCAAGTCACCTTTTCCAGTCCTATTTCTACTTCTCTCACTTCCACTCCTCCTCTAAAAGCTTTCCTTCCTTCTTCATGCTGCTGCAAATAAACAGCAAAAAGGGCTTAAGGGTGACCGAGTGGGTGATTTCTTTTTTTTTTTCCTCCACGCTCCTTCCCATTTCCTCTAAAGTTACGGTCCCCAAAAATGGGCTTTAATGGGAAACTGAGGACAAGGTAAATGGGGACTTTATCTGGCCATCAGTTTGGCAGTTAGAACTGCTGCCGAATGGGCTTTGAAATCTCCTTAAGGCAACTCTGAGGTGAAGGGAGGAAGAGAAACAGAGAGGTGAGGTCAAAAGTAGAAGAAAGAAGGAGAGAGGGAGATAAGGGCTATATAAGGGAAGAGGGAGGGAAGGAGATTGCTAGTGATGGGAGACAAGGGTGGCTGAGAATGAGAGTGGTAGAGGTGGAGATATGATCGGTCAGTGAGGACTAGAGGAGGTCAGAGTTGGATTAACCTGCATTAGGATTAGACAGCGCTGTAAAGTGAGCCTTGGGCCCACAGCAGCTGTTGCCCAGGGTGACAGTCACTTTTCATCACAAGAAGTTAGCGTGTGTCACACAAGTGAGGAGGATGTTGTTTTAGGAGATTTTATATAATAATATAATTATAATAATAATAACTTTATTTATATAGCACTTTTAAAAACAAGGTTTACAAAGTGCTCTACATATAAACAAAGCATAAACACAACTTAAATGGCGGCAAACAAAAAAGAACATGCAATAAAAGCATTGAATACAACTAAACCAAACAAATAGCCAATTAATATAAAAACATAAAAGGACGACATCACTTAAAAGTAGTTCTAGAAAAGTGGATTTTTAAGAAGTGATTTAAAAGAAGTTATTATGTTGACTGTTTTCCTTGAATGGAGAAATGACACAAAATCACTTAATCTGAGTTCAAGAAGTAAATTCAGTAGAATGAAAAGAGGCTATAATAAAACTACCTCTAGTGTTTAAAAAAAAATGTATACTTTTGGAACCATAAACTGGCCACATTGCTTCAAAAATATAACACGGTAAGAAGTCAGGAGGTTTCGGTCTATTCATGGGATTTTATCAAATTAAGCAAAATATACAATATTATTTAAATAACATCACCTTGCTGTAAAGTCAGCCTGCAGTGACTGGATGCCCTACTTTGCATTTGACTTTACGCTTCTGTCAAAATGCATGTGCTTAAATATGCATGTACATGTGACCAAGTGTCATCCCTTCACACACATAAACACGGCAACAGTTTTACCAGCGCTTCCCGCCATCTGTGGAGCTGCCCATCTCGCTTTCCCTCTTATCTGTTTGACTCGGCTGCAGAGGGGCTCTGGGCTATGTCATCTTGTCTCTGTACACACACACACACACACAGATCCTTCCTCCATCACAGTAGGAGACAGTGGGCTTGGCTCTCGCTCTGATCTCTCCATGCAGCCTCCGTGCCTTGGAGATAGGGTCAGCTCAGCGAATGATGGCCTTCCAATCCGTCTCTGACACAAACAATACACGCACGCACGCACGCACACACGCACACACACACACACACACGCCACCTGAACATACACAGTCTCAGAAACTCACACATCACACACAGCACGGGTCAATAACCAGGGTATACCAACAGCAATCACAGGCCCGCTGGACGTGGGGGGCTGTGTATTTGCGTGACATTCGATCGGATGGATTCTCCTTGTTCTTCGCCCGTCTCCCGGGAGAAGAAGCTGAGGGGAAGCGATCTGTGGCGTTCTTTCAGGGATGATTCTTTCCTCCGTCTTTCTGATGATGGTGGCTTTGGCTCACAATGGGTACACAACGGGTCCAGCGTTGAAACAATTGCTCCTCCACTGGCTCACTGTATTCTCTGTAGACCCAGAGGGGGATGGTCTGTGCACCGTCAAAGGTTTGGGTTTCATTGTGCGCCTGTGTGTACACAAGCACGTGGAAGCCTTCGTGGTGTATCGTCTGTGTGTGTGTGTGTGTTTGAGCAATGTGTTTGGGAAACACAGGGAGAAAGAGAGAGAGAGAGCTTTTATCTGTATTGTCAGGGGATAATCAGCAGCATACCCTTGAATATCCTGTGTGATCAAATCTGATGTGACACTGTGGGATTGCAGGGATGATTGAACTCTTGTCTTAAACAAATCAAGCAAATCCACCGTCACTCTGCTTGAGATGGGGATACAACACAACAATGTCAAATGACAATGTTTGGAGCGCGAGACAATCAGGGAAATAGGATAGCGGTTACAAGGCAGACCGACATGAAGCCTTGCTTACACCGGGGATGATTCATCTCAAAGAATTAGATCTGAGAGCGTCTGTGCGCGTATGCACTCCTGAATCAAAGGAAGGGGATGCATCGTGGATATTCGACACACTGAAATAAATTGGATTTAAATAAAAGGCGCAGACTTGAAATTGATAATTTATGAAGGTGTTTTATAGATTGTTGTTTACATGTTGTTGTTTTTTCACTCTGAGGGCATTCATCTTTTTTCTTTTAAAAGTTTGCATTCACTATAAAACAGCATCCCTAGAGCTGAGGGGATGCAGTCCATCGCATACATACACTTGATGATGCATTTTAAAAGACTCGGTGGTTAAACATTAATGGGAGTCCACATGTGAAGCGAAGCATCCATATGTGCAACTCACACCGATTTAAACCTCCATTCGGCCATCATTGACTTCATTCACTTTTTCTTTTTTTCTAATAAGACAAAAGAAAATACATAGACATAGCACCTAGAGGACAATGAAACAATGCGGACGACAAAACAATGGACATAACATCATAAAGTCAGAGTATTGTGAAAAAAGAAGAAAAAAAGAAATAGGAAAAATAAATTAGTAATAATTAGAAGGAGAAGAAGAAAGTGACAGATGCATGTGTATGTTTGAGAAGAAACATAGGCTTCATTACAAGCATGCAGGAAGATAAACTGTTGGATTATTTGGATTCATCAATTCTATTTCCGTGCGGCAGGGTGACTGAGGCGTTGGAACGAACCATTCCCACACATGTTCTAACACACTGATGGCAGAGGCTAGGATGCAAGGTGCCACACCTGCCCATCAGGACCCTCAACTAATTCACTTTCACATTCATACATAGATGGATTTGCAACACTATACAGAACATGAGCCAAAGAATGAAACAGCTACTGTTTTTTAGAGCGGATAAAGACATGCGGGGGGGCCTGAAGTGTCATGCATCACATGTGCATGTCTCTGTGTGGATCGCTGCATTTGATAAAATGGCCACTTATCTGTTCTACGAGACGTGCAAGTGACAGCCACTTGAAATGAATCTCTAGGTGTGGATTGCCCTTTGCTCTTTCTGTTCTGTAAACCCAATTGTCCATTTGCTCTATTTTTTAAGCTCCTCAAGCTGTGTGGGCCATCTTTGTGGCAATACGATGTGGAGATGGGTATTGTTCAAATCTGGACTATTTCAATTTTAAGCCTAGCCAAGACCTATGCATTAGCAAGATAAAAAGCACATTGGATGTGTAACATCACGCACAGTGTCTAAAGGCTTACATTTGAGTTAATTGAAAAGCTATATCAAAAAGACATTTGTATTTTAACATTTCATTGTGTAACTGTACGCTAGAGCTACTTGATGAAGAGACACTGAACAGTTAGAAGAAACATGTTAATAAAAAACTTCACATAACAAGTTAAATACAAAATAAAAAAAAACATTGGATCCAGTTTGAAAGTTTCTAAAGTTTCTAGAGAAATTAGTATGTTTTCTATTAACATCTTAGAGGCAACAAACGTCCGCCAGCGACCATTAGCATCCCAACTGCAATGCGTATAGAGATGTGAGAGAAGCCAAGCTCGTAAAGCGTTGCCTCTCTCAAAGATTCTCCACGCTTGACCTTACGAATGATACTTCCAACATATTTTGGAGTGCTTAATAAGTAATATTCTGCTAAAGGCCAGCAGGTATTTGGAGCAGGGAATCATTATTGAATGAGGCTCAGACCCGGTTTATGGTCCCAATTATACTGGGCTATAAAAGTGTGATACCGGCCAAGCAAAAACTTTCGCAGAGTTTCCGAGTTGCTGAGGAGAATTAATTTGAGAAAAGTGATCTGCAATTAGCATCGTTAGATGGGGGGAAAAAGTTGCATCATACTTACACCATCTTTTATCTCTGGTCATATCTTGGCTAATATCGGTTTAAAATATGCAGCTTTTTGGAAGTGATTGCAGACAGACATACAAAAGCTGCATCCACACACTTAATCTACACAGAGCTTTAATTTAAAACATCGCTTTTACAAATCTCAACAAACATATTACATTGAATTTATCTCTGAAATATTAGTATCTAAATGTGTATGAATATATTTCACCCAGAGACAGAAGATACACAGCAGATGAGTAGGAAATATTAAAGTTTTAATTCTGGGATGAGGTTTTATTATTGATGATAAAGAGGATGTGAAGCTTCTCTTGCGTGGAGATGATGATAAAAAATGGATATAACTCCTACTGGTTAAGATAAGAGCACGAATGATACAAAAGTTCAGTCTTCCATCCTCTACTTATATAATATCACCTCTTCCTCTTTCTTTATTCTGTCATCTCTATTCCTCTCTGTTGCCCATGAACCTGAACCCACACCCGTTCCTTTTTTCTCTGCCATGGTATATCATTTGTCTCTTTGCGTCTCTCTCTGCCAGTCTCTGTCACGCTTTCGCCCTCCTCTCATCTCACAATCCACCCCCTCCCAGGAATGGATTCAGGTGAGCCAATTTTATCCCGGTCACGCCTCTTGTTTGCAACAGTCAATTCGGCATCTGGGGGAAAATGGCCTCGTCTCTTCATCGAGAGCCTTTTCATTTGGACAACTTGGCTCTTTGGCCCTAACCCTGAAATTACTTCTGGGTGGTTGTGAAAGGGGTGATGCGTTAGTGTGATATGCTCCTGTCTAGTCTTACTGGACTGACACCTCTGTCCAGTGGCAATGGGTTGGTTGGACTCAAGCCAAGTGTGAAGAGCAACAAGACTAAATATGGAAAGACTATAAGCCAAAATGCAACTTTTGGGGATATTAGTCACACTAGCAAAAAGCTTGAGCAATCATGAATAGTTTAAACACCATAGGAAAAGGACGGAAGGTCCTTCTATTTTTATTTACATGGTGACAGAAAATGTGTGTACAGTATATTTGCCAGTTAATAACTTATGGAGAACGAAGGGAGTAAGTGTACAGTGTGTGCCAAGACAACTCATCTGTTGGCCGGTTGTTGATTCAAGAAGATCAAGTTATTAGGGTCATCATCCCGATGAGAGTATATTAGGTATACGGTTCTTCTCCATTTCTGCCCCCTCCCTCTGGAACTCTCTCCCCAAAAACATCCGAGACTGCACCAAACTTTCATCATTCAAATCACAAATTAAAACCCACCTGTTCAAAACTGTTTTTAATGTGTGATTGTTTGCTCTGCATGTTCTTATTTGCTTTTATCGTTTGTTTTATCGTAATTTATAATGCATAGCTTTTAGAATTGTTTTAAAATTATGTGTTGTAAAGTGTCTTTGAGTACCTTGAAAAGCGCTTTATAAAATGTATTATTATTATTAAGGTATCTGCCAATTGAGAATAAATTCAAATTTTTATATTGATCTACATGTTGATTAAATATGTATCCGATACATTGCAATGACAGCTGTACGCATTATAAATATGACAGACCTCATGACACACCTCATTGTCGAGGTACAAATACTAGAGATGGTGGTTAAAAAAAAGAAAATGTGTATTTATTTTGTAAAGGCGGTTCTAACAAACACAAGAGGACCATACCATACAAAGGGTTGAGAACCCCTGTGCTAGAGAGAAGACTAACTACTCTGTTGGACTATTTCTTACCAGGATAACTTCATTTGTGATTGTAAAGCTGTAACAGAGTGAAGTCTCTTTCCTCACAAAATATCTTTGGATGATACAAATCCTGAGGCTCAGCTCAGGTCATCGCTACTCAAAACCCAAAATGTCAAGCGTACGATGACACAATCTGGAAATTAAAGGGATCACCAAAGCCGTTAGAATGCATCGCCTGCCCCTCATGATGGTCTGTACACCAACATGCATATATCCATCTGGTCTATGCTGAAATATAAATACTGGATAAGTGATAATGTCGGCCTCCCCTGACCCTGTGCGTTCCCTGGCTTACCGGACACTAACGCATTACTTTGCCTGACAAGAAGGATTTTTCGTGTGACGTGTGATCCTGCGTTCTTGGCGTGAACTCGTGACCCTCGTTCCAGCTGCCATGCATGTAGAAGTTGACCTACTGGTGGCACTAAATCAAATGTCAGGGGACAGAATAACCTGACACTAGCCCTCCTCTACGAGGGGCCACGAGTGTCTGAACAATCCATCAAATAGTGGAGTGGAGATATTTCCGACTGGATCAAGGCGGTGGTCGAAGTGACCAAAGAGAAGACCGCCCGACATTGCAATCTCTCCAGCAAAGCCCCCCGACCACGTCTGAAAAGAAAGGTGTCGCTCCAGTTGTTGTGCTTCTTCAGACACTTCATCTTCGCCTCCCTCGTATGTTATATTGCCAGATAGTAAAGCTACGTACACACCATGGAAGTATATCCAAATTGTAAAACTGCAAACAGTTCAGGTGTTGAGTGAAAATGATTTAATGAAGAAATGTTGCTGCGATGCAAATTATTACTCAGAAAGCTACAATGGCATACAAAGTAGGCGCGGATGTTCCCTTGACATAGTTCTTTAAAGTTAGAACGATGCAGTCAGCAGCTCATTAATGCTTTGTTAACATTTTGCGTAATGGGAAATAAATTAGGCACAAGCAATATGGCAACCTGTGTTCTAAGCACATTCTCTCACCTGTTCGGAAAGCTTTGACATTTCCAAAAAGAGAGACCTCACCAATCAAGTTTCACATTATGTGACATCAATATAACCCAATGATGCTGATCCAAGTGTGCAAGTATTCTTTTGATGACGCTCCTCTCGCCGCCTCTCTGTTTCACTCCCCATCTCTGCCTCTTTTTTCTCCTTTTTCATCTCGCCCTCCGAGAGATCACACTCTGTCCACATGCTCCAGCCATTAGCTAATAATTCTCTCAGATCGTGAGCCGTTTACTTCACTCACTCACGCACTGCCAGGCTTGTCTAATAGTGATGACCCAGGTGTGTGCGTGGGGCTGAAACTTGCCTGTGTGTGTGTGTGTGTGTGTGTTAGCCTGCGCGCATTTATGCATACTTTGCGGATGCATCTGTTACCTGCGCTGCCTTCACGTGTCATTGGCTGTAGGAAATGAGAAGCCTTCGCCTCCCATCCTCCCATCCCGAGGAATAGGAGCAGGGCACACAGCTCTGACCGCAGGCAATCAGAGTTAGCTTTAATGGTGGCGGCTAATGAGAAAGGGCTAGCGTTGTGACTGTGTAAAGAGGGGTGCGGAGACACGGCTAACGCAAACATGCTCAGTTGATTTTAAAGCATTGCGCACACACACACACACACACACACTAGAAACGGTTTAGCTTTTTGAATTGTATTGGCATTTAGATGGCAAACAAAGTAAGGAGGGGGACATACGAGCAGCCTGAGCAGCAACTCAAATACCTTCCAAATGTCTTCCAAATGTTCTGAGTTGCGTGAATTGGACACATTTGACGGATTATAATGCAACCAACACGCAACAGTTCCACATCATCCCCTCATTCAGACAGTAGGCTACATTACGACTGCATCCTCGAGAGGAATCAGGCCATGTTGAGGCAAATGTCACGTGTTGACATTATAGCCTTATCATTGCATGGCATAGGAGTGGAATTAATACAATGTACCATTAACATTCAAAATGGCATCTGTTGAAGAAGAAAAAAACAATGGACATTTTAATAACGAGTGAGATATGCAGACAGACAGAGAGTGAAGCTGAAGACCAACAACACCCAAACACTCCCTGGCTCTCATTCAAAGATAGGATCACAATCAGATAACAGACACACACACACCTGCTTGTTTGTCTGTTCCCCTCCTCCACCCTCACTGATTCTTCCAGTAAAGAATAAGGGATGTGGAGAGAAAGACAGGGGAAAGGAGGGAGAGAGGGAGGGAGGAAAAGAGGGAGGAGTAGAATGGCATTATGTCTATCGGTGTGGATAATTGAATGTTGGAGCGTTTTTCTCCAAGCCTTTGTTGTCCAATCAATACAGCAGTTCCCATGGGAGCTAATCTGTATTAGCAGAATTAGCCTGCTGGCTAACTCAGACGTCTCAACCAGAAGCCCCCCTGTCCTTGTCCAGCAGAGTGATGGGGGGGGGGGGGGGGGGGATGAGGTGAAGAGTTATCTATTATAATATAGAGGTAAATGTACCTTTTCATCTGTGACGGTTGAAGCAGGTATGTTGGTTCTCCCCTCAGTATTGAACTAAACGTCTGTTATGTGCAGAAAATGGCCTGCTTAAATAGGAAAATAGGAAATCAATAAAATATTGAGGAGAAATATGAAGTGATGCAGGCTGGAGTTTGATGGGTAAAGTGATGCCAACAACGTAAAACATCACCGCCCATCTCTCAACATTTTGCTGGTGGAACTTTAGCTGCCTTGAGAAAGAAAGTGAAACATCAGCCCACCATAATTAATGCCATCAATCATGCAAGATGTAGTTCCAGGTATGATGCTCTGGATGTGATATAAAATGATGGATATGAATGGAGATGAACTGGTGTTTATCAGTAACACAAGTTACAGACACGGGGGAAACCACAGCGCCGTGTTTTCAGAGCTCAGCATGAAACATATGAGAATCAGTGGTCTGTGTGTGTGTGTGTGGTGTGTGTGATACACTTGACTGGGCTCTATTTGAGTTCACGTGTGTGTTCCACTCTGTGTCTGGCTCTCTGTGTGTGTGTGTGTGTGTGTGTATTAAGAATGAGCGGCCTGCTAGTGCTAATGAGAGGTGAAGGGAGACAGTAATTGAAACCCCGGGGAGAAGGGGAGACGGAAGTGGAGGGGGTGCAGCAAATGGAGGAAAAAAAAAAAAAAAACACACACAATCCCTGTACTACTATATTTTCACCATGGATCTAGGCAGCATGTTTCCCCAAGAGACACAGCCAGAGGGGAGAGTGCTCTCTTTCTCTCCCTTTCAGACGTTTCATGTCGTGCGGTTACACTGCGAAACACATTGTCAGGAGCGATGAATGAATGACATAAAGAGCTGAGTTTAGATTTGCATGGAACTTTTTTTTCTTTTCAAATCCTCAGTCTGCAATGCGTGTACACAGCATGGCTCTGGCCATCCAGCTGTGGAACACGCCTCTTCACTGTGTTGCATGGATGTCAAGTGAAACGGGGAACATGTCGACTATTAAGCGGTGCAATGAAAATATAGGGATGCAAAATGGGGCGATTTAGGGTCCAAATAAAGTTTTTTTTTTTTTTAAACAAACTTTTCTTAAAACGAAATTACTCAATAAAATTGTATTTATTATTAGAGCTAATGCCATGCTGAAGCTAACTATGATGGCTTCTACTCCTTTGCAATGCAATGGTTGCTAAGTATTGTATGTATTCAGAGTCACTTACCACCAAACTGTTGAAAAAATATATAATATCTGGAATAATCAAAGGTGATCACCATAACTCATACTTAACGGAATATACATCCACAGTAGTTTCATTAATACCAGCATGTTCCTGAACCTTTAACTATCTTTACCGTTAGCTCTCTGGCCCTTTCACACCGTTTCTTGGTCCAATATTAGCAGCATGTATGATTCCAACGTGTCTGATGAGCCAGAAGCATAGGTTTATTCGACCTCGGCCATATCTGGACACTGTGCACGCCTGCTACCGGGGGCCCAAGTATTGTAACACTGTCATCACGTGATAACTCACAACCTTTCGCGATGACATCTAAGATGCTTCACACACACACACACACACCGTTAGTGTCTGTACAAGGCCTTGGAAACTGTATGCATATCCTCCCGTACAGTTGCAGATGATATTTGAGTAAAGTATGTTGGCGGCATGCTTGAATTTGATCAATGCAGGATAAAAAAGATCAAGCCAGGTCTTTAATCAACCGACCACTCAGCAGGCAAAGGGCAGACACAAGGGCGACCTGACATGACACTCACTTACGAACACCGATGGACATCTTCCAGGGAAGCTTCTGTTGTTCCCCGTCCCGTTTTGCCACACACACAGAAACACGATCACCAACAAACGCATTGCATTTGCCGAGGCTGCAGCAGAGTGAGTTGATTGAGCTAATACCGGGAGTTGATAACAATGCTAATGCTTATTTCCCCAAACGCGACACAATTTCCAATCTGTTTTTTATACTTTAAATTACATTTTTAAAGACTTGCTTGTCATGTAAGCTGCTTTTCCACTGACCAAGTTGTATTTTAGACCCTGACATTATTCTGGAAGGACACAGCGAAACACTTTAATTTAAGTATCTCGCATATAAGTTTTAGAGCCGAGGTGCCAGCCACGTGTCTTGGAAACAAGCAATGAAGGTGATACGGACAAAGTAGCACCCCACTAAGCCAATCGATGTTCAGCATGAAGCCAGCCTAAGAGATGAAAAACACTCTAACATGTGTACCAAGTGTTAGGATCTATTATAGAGTATAGCTGTTATCGTGATTTCCATCATAGGAGACCACTCGCGCATACACACACTGCATCTAGAGCTTTTTCTAAAACGGTGCATGTACTTGAGCTTTAGCTATAGCACACTGTTTGTTGTAAGTTCTCAGCCTTAAACCAAGAGATAAATTATGACTTTTGGCACGAGCAATAGGACCTTTTGTCCAACTATGTCAGCCAAGGACATTGCCCGACTTGTCTTCTGGGCTCTTGCTGGCAACTGCACACCAACTGTAACATTCTATGAAAAAGGAGACTCTCATAAAATAGTGGCTGCAATCAAGAGAGAGGTGTGACAACACATCAAGGGTCTTATTTTCAGAGGACACATCATGAGATATCATTCTAAGGATATTTTAGGAAAAGGAGTGCATGGCCACATGTTAAATAGAGAAGATGGCACACCCATGGACTCTTCCTACCACATGAACACCATTGATTTTGTATGCAGTAGCCTTTAAAAGGAAAATGCATTTAAAGCAGTTGCTAATTCCGAATCCTCCGATTTCCCCCCCCCCAACACAATTCCCCAGCCACAGCAGCTGGGCCTGCATTCAACAGATTGATCAGAGTCCCACTTGTACCGAGCCGGTGCACACTTCTGTGCATGTACGTTTTGCACGGTGGAATATGGTGGCGGCCAGCCAATGCAAGGGCTGTGAATTCCACCGCACATCCAATGGCAATTTATATGCCTGGTAACTGTAAAAGTTGAAGGCGACGACAGGATGTAGTGACATCTGCTGGATTCTGCTCATCCCTCCATAAAACAAGAAGTTCTATAGTGAGTACATTCCTGGAGATCTGGAGTCTCATGTAAAATGTAAAATGTTAAACCAAACCAGAGCCAGAAAGAGGCAGAGCCTTCCTCCCGAGCAAAAGTTGTGATCTATAAAAAAAGAGCTTGATGGAAGACCTTGCGGCCCTGTACGGCACACACTGCCGCTTCCAGTCACCTCACCTGGAACATCTTCCTCAAAGTGGGGAAATGAGGCCAGTTGCAGGTCTCGCATCACTACACTCCATATCCTAATTATCAGTCCTAATCATAATGTGGGCCAGAACAATACTTCAATCAATCAAATATATTGTGTTCACCTATCAAACTCCCATTTAGAAAAAAAAAGAAGATTGAAGGGTGGGGGATACCGCTGACCGTCGCAATCATTTCTGCAAGTTGTGAGCAATTAGTCAGATTGCTGTGAACATAAACACTGCGGTGACACTGGTGTGTAATGCCGCATGATGGATGGCTGCAATGACACTGCTGGAGGACGACGTGAAGAACGGAAGAATCGGGAGGGAACGAGTGTTCAGGGACTACCTCTCTTTCTTCAAGTTGCTTGTCGAAAATAAATCCTTTTCCTGTTCTTTCCATCAACGGGATTGTTCATTTGCATCAACGTTCACGGGGTGCTTTTCATTGCCCAATTTATGGTTGAATGTGGGCGTGCAGAGGGCTGGATATGAGGCTGGTCCAGCTGCACACGTTTCCAGTATGGACCGGGATTTATAAGGGGAACGTGGCCGGCAGGTTTTTATAATTTTGATTATTTGTTGGCACCCCCTCCCCCCCATTTCCACATTTTGTGACGGGTAACTTTAAGCTTCCGCACAGTCTGTCCGATCATATGGATACTAATCGTGAACGACCAGACCTTTGAGCAGTTGCTGAGACACAGAAAAAGAAATACCCTCCAGTCATAAAACATGAAAGTGCAGGAGCTGGCTCTCTGTCTTGGCCCTCAGTTAGCCATTCCTACTTTGAAAACAAGGCCTTAAAATACCACAGCCCTGAGGGGTGCGGGGTGTGTGCGTATGTGTGTGTGTGTGTGTGTATTTGGAAGGGTGTTAGGATTTATGTCCATTTGCAGAAGGTGAATGAATATGGGGCATATATAAAAAGAACCAGAAAGGTCTAGCCCATAAATTAGGACCAAGGGGTAGATGCGGGGCAGGCCCATAAAAGAGTGGGACCCTTTTGTGCAAGGTGTTCGATGACGCCTCATTGTTGAGTCTCTTGTGCGTTCTATTGCCTCCACTGACATGAGGGGAGAAGAAGAGGTTGCAAACAAATCACATGCTGTACATACACAGATTATGGTAGAACTTCGGTGTTCTGCCATTCAACAATTGGTGTGGCGGATTAATAACAAGCACACTCATCATTTCAGATTTACAGTGGACAAGAGGCACCGAGGTAATGAGTAGGCGGAAGGACATATAGTGAGGACGCTAGAGCTAGAGTGGAAGGTGCACCCCCCTCCCCCCCTCCCTTCTCAGAACTGATGAAGGACTTAATCTCTGCTGCTACTTCATCAGTCCAATAATCTAATTAGGGGGAAAGGAAGAGTGTCGGGACGGATTCATACGTTGGACTGTGCCGCGCCCCCTTACCTGCCCCCGCCGTGCACATTAATCAGAGAGGAACCTCCTCTCCTCCTCCTCGCGAGAGAGATAGAAGAGGGGGGCATGAAACAGACACTTTCCAAAAGGCCTGGCTTACATATTTCATGGCACATTACGGATGTCTTGCCTCAGCTCCGCCGACAACTCATTAAGACCTTTATGAAGGGGCGAGTGGAAAGGGTGGGAGAGGAAAGAGAGAGCAGGAAAGCATTCTTAATATGGATCCATATATCAGTCTTTTAGACTTTTAGCACAAGTTTAAATGGAATGCCCAATGGTGGGTTTAAGTGCAGATTTTTCTCTCTATATTTTAAAATGATGTACAGTACAACTTGTTCTACGAGGCAGCAGAGAGCCATGCACTTCCACGGCCAGCACACATGGAAGATGGCAGAACTCACGCGGAGGTTTAATGCTGAGGCACCCGGGTCACTGTCAATGCAAACGTTACAAGCTATCTGAGGCCACATTTACACATAGCCGGGTATTTACAGAAACAAATATTTCTGCCCCTCCGTTTTCAAAAATAACGTTGTACACACAAGGCCGTTTAAAAAAAAAAAAAATTCTGTTTATATGAACCCGCATAAATACGCCATCCGCATACATCCCCATAGGACGCTCACATGACGTGAAGCATTTTTAGTCGCGTACTGTGACGTTTGACTACCTAAAACTCTGTTAGACCTCGTTCACACGCAAACATAAAAACAGAGTTTTCGGAATTCTCCACTTTGGCTGGAGGTTTTAGAAATGATCGTTTTCCGTGATAAAACCTCAGTTTTTGTGTAAATGAAAGGCCAAAAAGCATGAAAATATATGCGTTTTCCCATCGTGTAAACGGAGTCTGAATATGAGCATACACTCTCACTGGTTTCCCACCAGCAAATATTGATAATTGTGTTTGCCGGGCCAACCTTGACAAAAAATTAAAGGGGTATGTTGCTGTGGTGCTCGTGCTCTGTGTCAGGACTTTGTGATGGGGTGAGGCTCAGGTGCAGAGAGACAGGCTTGACGCAAAATGAACAACAAAAAACTCTTTAATGAGTCAAAAGTTTCCACAAACAAAAACAAGGTCCAAAAGGGGCAGGCAGAGGATCCAGGTTCCACGGGCAGAACCAGGAACACGGACAGGCCGACGGGAAACGGACACAGAACTAGAGACGACCATAGAGAACAATACGACAGCAGACAAGGGAAAGACTGATATAGGGGGGGAAACACAGGTGTACGACAGACACTAACGAGACAAGAGTGGCTGAGGGCAGGTGCAGGGAATTAAACAATTAAGACAGAGAAGACAGAGGAGACAGGAGACACGGAACACAGGAGAAACAGAAACGGGGTGTTATACTGTGTCTAAAATCCAAAACATCAACTCTTGATTTCAATGGATTAAAAAATACAACAAGCCCCCTGTGTGGGATTGTGCAGATATGACCAAAATATGACACACATGTGATACATAACAAGATAAATAAAGTGGTAAAGGTGCTACATACGAGCGTAACCACCCCTTCATGGTGGCTCAGAAGGAAACACGTGGTCTCAGGAGGGCCCATTACTGCATGTGGTGGTACTTCTGTGATAAATGTGTACTTTTGGGTATAGAAATGTACCGTTATTGTGTTTTTGAGTTCACACAAACATTTGATTGCCGACTTGCACACTTTTGTTATGACGGCAAGTGTTACTGCATACTGTACATGTGACAGGCCCACTTCACCCCCCCCCCCCGCTCGCTATTTGAGCTACAGTTTATTCCAATAGCAAACAAGGCAAAGTATTCACACTTTGAGGGAAATAACTTCTGTCCGACATGAGTCGTTTGCCACTTTTCTTAAATAAACTGAAATGTATTTATATTTCCTTTTTTTCTGTATATTTTCCTGAGATGCGTTGGGATTCCAGGTGTGTAATTTCTCTGCTATGTTCCACAGTTGGCAGGACTACATGTCTGATCGAGATGATGGGAGAGGTGGGTGACGCACACAGAAGGGAGAGAGCTCAGCTGATGGCTTGCTGGTGGCCTGATTGCTCTGGCCCAGCGGCCCACTGAGCAGTGATTGCCACAGCTGGGGCCTCCGGTACAGATTCCTCCGGCGCTCCCATAGCTCAAAGCTGACACCTCCCACTAAGCACTGTCTGCCCAGACCAACCTCTCACGATGCCATTTGTCCTGACAGATGGAAAGACAGAGGTTTGAAACCATCCTATATCTTCTTCCACTGATTTGTCCTTTCTTTTGTCTCCCTTGGCTCACCCATCAATCATTTTCATCCTCACTTATTCACTTCCTGTCTCTATCTTCTCCTCTCCTCTGTCCCGCCCTAGTATCCTCTCCTTCCTAGTCTCTCTCTTCATCTCATCCTCCTGTTTCCAGGGCAGGGTCCCACACCTGCCTTTTCCAATACTCCTCCTCCAACTCTTCCACCTTTTGCCCTGGAGTTCACATTCATTTATTTGGATCGCTTCCACCTCGGAGGGAATAATCCGCTAACTGGTTCATTCATACGAATGACATCATCAAATCCCTTTGATGCCGTTGGCTGGATTAATCCTGCTCATTCTCTTGCACTGACTCAGTTCATTATAAAAGGCACAAATCCAGTCGGTTGAAAAAAGAGCAAAGGAGTCCGGACTACTACTGAACCAGCTCCAGGGGAAGAGTGAGTGAGAGAGAGAGAGAGAAGAAGGAAGGCGAGGCAGAAGAAGGAGCAGCCACTTCAAGGCACGGTCAAAGTGCAGTATTAAACTAAGACTATGGATTTTAGGATCTGCATTTGCACAAGGCTGAAGCACTTCATGTTCGACACTGTGTAGTTTTGAAGAGGAGGGTCGGGGCAGGAAACAGTCTGAGGGGGTTCATTTGTGCAAGTGTGTTATGCATGCTACAGGATGTGAAGCTTAACAGTGTTTATACATACACATATACATATATATACATACACACACACACATATATATATATATATATATATATATATATATATATATATATATATATATATATATATATATATATATTTTACTTATCACGTAAGGTGCTGTGGTAAGGTACTTGACATAGTTTAACCTATAATAGCCTAGATAGAAACTAATGGTGTTATAATATATGGGATATTATGGGATTCCTCTAATCAACTCCTCTTCTTCCTCCCAGAATAACTCATGGTTTAAGCCTAACGCTACAGGGGAAGATGTTCCTTTTATATGCTGCTTGGAGCTCCTGAAAGTATCATGATTGAGAATAACATCCCAAAAAAGAGCTATTGTGGCACGGGAAGTTGCGTGGAAGATTAACGTGGAAACCGTATTTTCTAAAACATGAAATGAAAGGCGTACTTTATCGTGTTAGTATTTACCTTTGGTGGAAGCCATTTCTATTGTGCAGTATTTTGAAATTCTTCCTTGGGAAATAAATAAAAAAAATAATTACTTCCCAGCAGTAAAGTCCCTTTAGAAAACCTTTTATTTGACTGCAGTAGGGTCTGACCGTGTGCTCTGTTCTGTACTAATTCTGGTTCTCCCGTGTCACCAGAGGGCCCAACAATAGGACCTGGGCTTCCAGCATGGTGGTGTTGGTGAGGAGGAGCGGCTGCTGCCATGTGCTCAGCTCTCGGTCGGACCTGGGTCTTTTTTTGGACTGATTTCATGGAGAAATTCACACGATGGTAGGCGTTAGAGGGGTAAGAGCCGAGATTAGGAGCATTTTGATTTCTCCTTAACGGCTGTCAACATGGTAACGCAAGCCGGCGGCATAGCATGGCCGGCCCGGCCGTCAACAAAGCAAGGAGAAGCTTGGATGACAACACGCAGAGAGACAGCGCCTTCATTCTCTGCTTAGGTAGACATTACTTCCCTATACCTTTTTACGTATAATGCCCTGGATGTTAAGCACACCTCCTTGAGAATAACATTATTGTAGCTGACGGTCTCGTTTGCTTATGTCGGTGATAAAAAGGCATCATTCGGGAATTGAGACGATTACATAACCAGTTTTACAGACACTACAGCTCAAACTAATTCATCACAGAGTCCATGTTTCTATCATAAAAAACGGATATAGCACCTGTGTATTACTGTAGTCACAATAATGTTGCAACAATTTAAGTTTGGAAAAATAGAACGGATTAATAGGTGAAAAGTTTAAAAAAACATTATACATTAAACATTATTAAAGTAGTGTGGTATCGGAACACGGGAGATAAACTTAGTCCGACCCTGCACTTTCGCTTTATCGGTTTCCTGGAAATGTAGACTATTAGCTGTTCTGCTGCGACTGTGAGAGCTCCACTCAGCTCATTTAGGTTACACAAAACTACATAGCTAAGGGCAAGAACCAGAGGGAGGAGGGGAGCATACAGGGGATGGAAACTTCCTGCCGGGTTCCACAGGTGCAGTGTCATAGCAACTTGTCTAACCAGGTCCATGTTGACTGTTGCGTGTCCAGCATTCGCTGGGAAGACTGTAGCGGATTTGTGAGGCTACACAAGGCTAGCCGGGCCAGGAAAGGGAGGGAGGTGCGTGAAGGGAGGGGGGGGGGGGGGGGCTTTAAGCCCCTGGTCCTTGCGTGACTTTGCTGATAGGATTGCTCTGACTAACGGGCATTTAAGTGCTAGTGTGACCCAGCGGCGGCTGGAGAGGTCAGCGATGAGGCTGCGGCCAATGACAGGAGGAATAAGCTCTGGCATTCCATTTATGCATTATGTATAATTGCTTGCCTGACTCCATGTACTGCGCGTACAGCGTGCTGTCGATGCGGTATAGGATACTCACGAGCATGCATTAATTACGTTTCTCCAAGTATCCCATTAACATACACACATGCTGGAACAACGTGGAGGAATAGTGAGAGAAAGCAGAGACGGGAAAATACAGTAGTCACTTTCTACGAGCGTATTTCAAGTGCTGACTGGGGAAGGCGATGCGAGGCCGGGCTCCTCCTTTTTAACTGGGTAGTTAACATGATTTATTTTGTACTTTGTGCTTTCTTCTCAACAACAGAATTTTGGAAACTTAGCAGATTCAACTATTCTCCCGCTGTAGTATTGGGCCGTTCCTCTTTTTGCTCCATTAGCGGTGGGACTCATTACGGTAGAACAGATCGGATTGCTATGAAATGTACGGTGAATATTCAAGGCCCCCCCCCCCCCCCCCCCCCAGCAGGACGGTGCAACATCGTTGATATTTCATCGAATACCGCCATGAGGCCAACACTTGGGACCATGCATCCAAGATGTAATTCCTTAATGGGCAGCTTTGCATGTTCCAGTTTGATATGGAGAGTCGTAAAATACGGCAGATTATTATAATTTTTTTGCTAATCAGCTGACCTTTTATCCAGGGTTATATTCGGTTCAAATGTTCTACACAAAAGAATAAATATGACAACAGATTTCCCTTATACACATGTCGTTTGGTCCAGCCAGAAGCTTTGTTCTGTGTGATACGGGAAACATTAAGGACACATAGTCTTCTGTCAGGCATATGGTTTTGCTGTCTTTGTGTCAAATAGACGAAGGGCCTCGAAATGCATCGGTTATTTTCTTCTATTTTTAGAGACCTGTAGGCTTGAGTGAAGAGTTATATTGAAGTATTGTTATGTAGGATGGATGTGTGTGCAGCCATAATACAAATAGTGAAGGGAGTTACCAAGGTGATTACCACAGAAAATAACACACAGTAATAAACAATAAAAATGCTAAATATATAGACCCCATTATCCGGGATGTTTTTTGTCAGTGTGTCCCTCCCCAAAATCCCAATAGAAACGTGTAATATTCAATGTGATATACAACATTTTAATCTTCCACTGAATAAACGGATGGCTGACTTTTTTGCAGACATTACACACCAAGATTAAAAATCCTGCGTGATATCCACATTCTAGTCTGGACTAAAATACGTGTCACGAAGTGTGGACACAACTGTCTGTGGTTGGACTGGTCGGTCGGGGGCGATGGAGGGAGTGGTCGATCATTCACGTCTATCTTCACCCCCCCCACACACACACACACACACACACACACCCCTCCCTTCCCTCTCTCCCTCCTCTAGCCAGATGACACACGTTGTGGCTGATCTGTCAGTGCGCCGGCATCGTCGGAGCAGGACATGCATGATGTGTCAGAGATAGAATGTCACGCTAGAGGCCCCTGGATTGAGAGGGGGATGAAAAGAGGGGAGAGGAGAGAGAGAGAGAGACATGACAAATGAAGCGCGATCGACAAGAGAGTGCGGTACACAAAAGAAGGATGGAGGGAAACAGGTGGATTGAAGGTGTTAGGCAGGAAGAGAGACAAGGATGGAAAGGAGGGATCAAGTGAGGAGGGATAAGCACACAAGGACAGATAGAAAGAGATTATTCCGAAGGCCAATGATGCACATTCTCAGCGCAGGCATACGGACGGCAAGGTGGCTGCTTACACACACACACACTCACACAGACACACACATAGATAGAGGTTGCCAAAAAGACCTGCTGGGCGCCTGCATAGACATGAGTCATAGTATCCATATCACTACACCACAACACATACAAACAAACATATTGTGCTGCGTGAGAACCGCCGTTACAGGCGTTTTGACGTTTCCCTGAAGAAAAAAACAGAAGATCTGAGAGTTGTGCTTGACTGTGTTGAAGGAGTGAGAGGAGAGCAGCAGCTTTGCATTGCTCTAGTTGGGTCAGTACAGGAGAGCCGTGAGTTATAGCTGGCCTCTTACAACAAAGGTATAGGGCCTGTGTGTGGGTACAGTTGGGTAATGTGCTCTGTGTGGGCTGGTGTGTGTCAGTAAAGACGTAGATAGCTAGTGGGTGTGTATACTAATGTGTGTGAGCGGAGGATGTAGTGTGTTAAAACAAGTGTGTGTGTGGTAGCGGGGATTTAATGGGATTTCCAGCTCAACAGAATGCGCCTGCTCGTCTCATACACACACGCCCCCCCCCCCCCCCTACATGTTCTGGCGCACACACACAGTCTTCGCATCGATCCGACCGCCAGCCGCAGGGTCATTCATCAGATCGTTGGACACACCCAGGTGTGTTTTACTGTTGGCCAATGCTCAGCAGCGCATTTGAGGAGCAGACGAGAGAGAGAGAGAGAGAGAGAGAGAGAGAGAGAGAGAGAGAGAGAGAGAGAGAGAGAGAGAGAGAGACCCACATGTAAGGTTTGGACCAGTAAAACACATGAGATTCGGTTAGGTAAGATTATTAATGTCATTAAATATTAAAGAAGTCAACGTGTTCCTGAGGTGTTAGCTGATCGTATTAAAGTCCTTTCAGCTGAGCGAGCAAACACAAATGATCATCATACTTTAGTTGGCAGGACGAGATGTTGGAAAAACAAATATACTCTCTGTGAACACTTTGCAGATATCTTAATTATTGATATTTCCATGGTATGTTAATACAAATCTAGTCTTGGAAGCATTACCCTTCTTAAACAATTCACCCCGCCACGGTTTTCTAAGAAGCGCTGACGGCTTCCTTTCGGCTCACATGTAAACAACCCAATAGGGACTGATAGTAAGCAGTGGATGGACATGTCGAGGTGTGGAATTGCCTATTATGGGCGTAATGCCAGGGATACGACCTGCTGAGGAACCTTCTATTTCTTCTAAAAAAAATACCTAATTTTGTGCCATTTTCTCTTTTCACGAGATTGACAAATACCAGACAGATTAATTCCCTCTCCATATAATTCTGTTGTCATGTTGAATATTTCCTCCAAGCGTGCTATAAATTACCTCCGTCACTATGCAGATGCACTGCCACCAACAATCAAGTCACACAATCGGCTAATTAGTCACCCCACAGTGATGAAGGCTGATGGCGCTGATGATGACTGTCACATGTCGGAGATAGCACACAACCCGACGCACCGCAGCTTCAACCTCCACCCCCAACGCCATGGCAACAACTCCGAGGCCTTGTCATGGTTGTACCTCTGATTCAATTACCTTGACCTCGGCGGGTACCAGGGCCTCCCTCCCAGTCTTGCTCCTGTAGTCGGGGAAGGTTAATTGAAACAGAATGCAACATTAATTTCCTTATTAATGAGAGCAGGTGACTGGCCGCTAACGGTAGGAGACGGTGACCTCACGGAGAGTTTTTTTATTTTATTTTCTGACTTTCCCCCTTGCTAGAAAAAGGCAATGTAGACACACACATATAACATACAAAACGTACCAATGTATGTTATATGTGTGTGTCGTCTGCATCGCCGGCCTTAGGAATGACCTATATATATATATATATATATATATATATATATATATATATATATATATATATATATATATACGGGGCACTTCGCTGATGGTGGAAAACAGGCTTCCGGACACACGGGAATTAAGTTATCAACATTTAATGACAGGAAGTGTAGAACAAACAATCATTTCCGGTCAAGTATTTTCACAATAAAAGTCCTGTCCATCATTGTCAGTATTAAAGTCACTTGTTATTGTAAGTCACGTCACGGAATTCAACCGGCTTCGTCGATCTATAATACTAACATATAGTCACTATCAGGCAACATACATTAATTCTTGCCATTTGCATAGAGTAAACATTCCCCCTAAGTTTCATAATACATTAATAACAATATCAATATTCTCCCTAATATTTTCTATCATAATATCTTTCTATATGTATTCATTTAAAACATAAGACCTCTGCAGATGTTATCCAAATAAACTATTACAACCTAACACTATATCAAGAGCTTTATTAGATGGAACTGGCATTTGAGCTTGAGAATGTACCGCTATGGCCCTCGCACTATATAAGGACACACAATCAAATGAAGCCTGGCACACAACCCTCTCGGCCTACTTTGGCCCCTGGAGGGCTTCACTTGGGTTACCGAGCGTTGGCACCGAGACCACCAGAGTTTAGCGAGTCCATTGCTTGTGTATTAAGAGAGCCCATTGTCAGGGCTCAGCCTCCTGCAATGGGCTTCTCTCTTAATGCATGAATAGGAGCTATGAGCTTCCAGTCTCTGAAAAGAAATGTCAAGCGGTTTTGACATCTACCGACGCACATTTGTGTGGCAAAGTGCATTCCTTGCGAGAATGTGCAGGCCGTTGATAATGGTTATGTGTATTTAAAAGGTCAGCGTCCCTGCTTTCACCCCACATCATTCAAAAGTGCCAGAAAACTTTACATCTAAGACTGAAACTTTAATTCTTCCGCGCAGCCGCACGCAACAATACTCCACGTGTGTGTGCGCGTTTGTGCCTCACGCCCGTCATCTGTCAACACATGATAAGATATAAAATCTCTGCGGTGACTGGAACAAGCAGCCTCCTCTTCAATCTCCTTAAACAAATACCAGGCAAATGAATGAATTTTGAACAGCCACTGCCGCCTCTATTGCGAGACGGATCTCTGCTTTATTTCATTCCGGCACCTCCAGACGCTTTTTCCGGAGGATGCGAGCAACTTGTTCTAATAGGATGCCTTTTTTTTTTTGTGTGTTCATTTTGTCTCTTCCACCAGCCTACGCCGACTTCCTTGCTTAATCACAGAGTCTATTAAAAAGGCAATTAAACATCATGCAGGTAATATGTATAATCCATTGAACAAATCCTGGATCAAATATGCAAATAGCAATATTGGAAGGTTGATTAGTGAGCCTTTTTGCCTGCACTATTGATTCAGTAGAGTTAGAGCGAGACCTTGTGCCCTTAAGTGGCATGTTGCCTGGTTTTAACGTCTAATATAAAATGCACCGGTATTTCTTTTATGTTCAATTTATGCGACACGGTTTTAAAGGGAATTCCACATTTTTGCTCAGAGGCTTTCTGCGAGTATTGCTGCACATTTGGCTGGGATGGGACTTCTTCCATGTGAAAAGGAGTTTGCAAGAAGTCTTGTCGTGTTTATCCCCCCTGAGGCTAACACCCCAGAGCTATGTGAAAATACACAGGCGCACGCCATGCTAAGGAAATATCACGGTAACCGAGCCGAAAAACAAATGCAAATTTGTATTTGGATATTTAGGGTTGTGGGAACCGGTCTGATTGCTCTATCTTAGGGTCAGAGGGACACCAGCTCAAATAATGTTTCAGGAGCACAAGTAAAGATTAAGTATTACAGACAAACAGGGATTACTCTGTGAGTGTGTGTGTGTGTGTGTTCAGCTAATTCCACACATTGCTACAATCTAGCTCATAACACTAGTTTAACTGGATGTGCGGTACAGATCAAACATCCTGAAAGCAATCACAGCATCCAGATGATTTCAGGGTGAACATGTGCTGCTATCGCCGCTCCATTCGGAAAAATTACAAAAATCAAAGTGAGAGTCACACGGCAAAACCAAAGCCCTCGCCTGAGTAACAGGAAGGCATTTAAAAAAGTGTTTAATTGACTGATGTACATGCCTGTCTGGTCAGGTCGGCGTGGTGGAGTTGACCGAGGCCACACAGAGCAGCAAAGATCAACAGGTTATTAGCACAGGAAGATACCTACAAATTCACATGTAAATGTGAAAAATGATTCCAACTTCAAAATGTTAAAGACATTTAAAAACACTGCTATATTACTTTCTCAGTTTAATGCAGTTTCTCTTAGGGGGCTTTGCTGTTTTGTTTTGAAAGATTAAAAGTGGAGGAGGAGGAGGAGCAGGAAGGGAGGGTGTTTGGTGACAGAGGATGGAGGGAGAGAGGAGGATGGTGGGGTTTGTGTTATTGATGTGCAGGACTGGCTCGGATAAAGGATTGGTGGGAGCCAACCAGCTCCTATCTGGCTCCTCCAGCCAAAGGCCTGTTTGCTTTCCAGGAGTTGCCGTTGACCAAAGTTTGCGTGTGTGTGTGTGTGTGTGAAAGTGAGCTAGGAGGCTGGAGAATGGAAGGAGAGATAGTTGGGACTGTAAGCATGTAGAGGCCTTTTTTTTAAAATTAGATTCTGCTTCCCGAACAGCAAAATTAAGGTACAATCGGAGAGAGAGGGAGGGAGGAAGAGAGAGAGAAATTCTCAGGGTTAAGCAAGGATGGTGTGTAGTAATGGACCGAGTGCAGTGTCACAGATGGAATATGATTACCATAGATCCATATCTGTCATGCTTCAACGAAAAAAATAAAAAAAAGAAGGCGGGAAAAAAAAATTAGAAACGCCCACGAAGCCGAAAATATTCTGAAGACGAATCAATGCGGTTAGTAACGGAGGGTCAACAGCACTTGATGAAGAGGCAGCTTTATCAAAAAGATATGTTCCATAGATGGGGCTCCTGATTTATAGAGACGGGGGCCCAATGATGCAACATAAATTACTGGCTGGTTAGAATGCAGGGATTGAGGAATGGAGGCTAAATGAAGCAGCACTGTGGGGGATGGGCCGGAGAGGAAGGACGTCTCCTCTTCAGCAACGTCTCAATGTCGGCGCAGAGAGAGCGCCACACGCTAACATCATGCAGCACGAAGGACTCAAGTAGTCAGGGGAAACTATGAAGGTACAGAAAACGGATAAAGAACTG
Organism: Liparis tanakae; assembly: GCA_036178185.1. NCBI lineage: Eukaryota > Metazoa > Chordata > Actinopteri > Perciformes > Liparidae > Liparis > Liparis tanakae. The sequence goes on along the minus strand of CM070111.1, from coordinate 7,369,457 downwards.
TTTTCAACTAATTCCTTTTACATATATCATTTCTTTAAGTGTAATAACAATGTATTAAAGCAATTACTTGTCACAAAGGGTTCTGTACTTTATGATCTTGGGCACATGGTAAGACCAGAATATATACAGTAGAGACGGATCATACTCCACCTACATCTTCAACTCTATGCCCCTTGTACATGTCCTATTCTTTCCAGTTATACTTCAACTCCCTGGATGGAGGTTAACCTAACTTTAAACAGAGGATAATATTTAACATTCAAATCATATTTTAAGAACTTGCAGAAAGACCTTGCTTTCGCATGCTATGCTACATCACGGCTTTGACTGCATCTACAGAGTTTATTTACAGGATCCAAAGTCCGCTGGTGCCAATCATTCACCGTTATAAGCCACACGACAATCATTGATGAGTGAATATCGGAATTCAGCGGCTTTCAGTGAGACATGTAAAACTGCAGTGGTGACGATTTCTATGTGTTATGACAATTGGGGTTAAGTCTTGAAATTTAGTTGAACTTTTTGTGTCTTGTATGACTACAGGGATTTAAATCTTTCCACCCTTCATGATCTATCTCGTAGAGACCCCAAAAGTTATTTTGAAAACTAAGACTCTCTAAAATACCTTGAATGAATCATGTCCTCTCAAAAAAAAGAAGATTTTTCTTCTTATCCTAGACCTTTCAGTCCCTCCCTCCCCTGCTCCCTTCATCATGAGTGATACAGGCTCTGTGCAACCCTCCATTTGTTTGACCCTGCAGGAGGGGAACTGATGTGCTTATCCATCAGAACCGCACGGCTCCATTTACGGGATGGACCCCTGCCTCTAAAGCAGCTCCTCCAGCCGGCACCAACAGCTGCCCGCCTGTCTTAAACACACGTCCACCAAGGGCAAGGGCAGATCCCCAACGCTCCCACCGAAGCTTCTCCGGCTCCCACTCCGTCGACTTTCGCAGCCCCTCCAGAACGCTCTGTCGAAAACAAGTGCGCCGCGTCTTAATGTCGATCCCAGGGACGCGCTGATGGAGCACGTTGGCTTTCAAGCCCATTGAGCATCGGCTTGACACTAACTTATGAGTGTTTGAAAGTTGTAATCAATTACACCACTGTCGGAAACGCACAGAAGGTTTAGTAGGGTTACGCTGAATAATTAAAACCGCAAGCATATTTCTCGGTTGAATCTCATTTAAATGCTCCCAGTGCATGAAGGCCCCCATTCAAGAAACCTGATGGTTTAGCTTCATACACACGATATTTTTTCATCTAATTAGCGTTTGATCCCTGAGCGTAAGCATGCACCTATCCCATTCATGTTTCCTCCATGCTGAACACGTCATGGGGCGAACCCACTTCTGTGGGGCCCCACTTTTCCAGCCCATTCATGGTCTCGCTCTGCAGGGGCAGAGTAGGACATATCATTTGAAGGCAGACAGGGGTGACGCGTGCCTCTGTGTGTGAATGAGGAGGAGGAGGAGGAGGGCCAATGTCGTGTGCCTGCACATAGAGCGCTGGAACTGATACCCCCCCCACAAAGGCAAACGCGCGAGCAAGAAAAGGGTTGGCAGTTGGGAGTGACTCAACCAGTGTTAGCTGGCTTTCCATTCCCACACAGGCAGCTCAGTCATGGGACTGAAACTCCATCCGCTGTGTGGAAAGTGCAGCTCGATTCGTTTCAAGACGAGGCTCTGGTTGGTCACAGATCTCATTCTTCAGTCTTATGCCAAGTGCAAGCGTTTGGCATTCTGTTTGAATATGTTAGCAGGCAAGCATCAGGTGAATGCATCTATAAGGTTATGGATGAACTGTAACCCAAAAGAGACATGTGACGTAGTTATAACGGGCCAATAACAGTAGGTGTAGGTGTGCACCTGCAGGTGGGTGCCTCGTGCCAACCTTGCTATGTTTAAACATGTCAATCCCTGTTGCAATGACCCTGGAAACACTGTGTAGATTTTAGTGTTGAATATTAACATCTCTTTTACACCAGCTGGCTGACTCATCCATGGAAACTCTAGACTCAAGTGTCCCTCATTTCCCTCTCACATGAGAATGAATCTCTTGCAGAGATTCGAGAGTACAGCTCACTTTCCCAAGCTCGACGCCATCGCCAACCCCAACCCCCTCACCCCTATCCGCTGACTGTAACTGTACCCCTATCCCAGGGTGTGTAATCTCTCTCGTGTTCCTCTCGCTCTCCGTCGTCTAATCAAACTTGTTCCCTCGGCTGCTTCAGGCTTGACGTGGAATGCTACAGGTCACGGCGGGGGCAGCTTATGTAGGGGGGCAGGTGCTGTCACGAGGTATGTTTCCATGGTGGCAGAAATATGCTACTCGTTTTTTTTTTCTTGAAGGCTAAAGAGTTGGCTTCCTCCCACCCCTCTCTCTCTCTGCCCATGCACCCCCTCCTCTGTGCCTACATTTGGCTTCCTCCTGGGCTGTGTCACGAGTTGTGTCAGTGGCAGTTGGCGGGGGAGAAGGCTCGTCATGGGCAAAGGGATTGGCACGAATCTTCCATTAAAGTTGGCCTGCAGTAAGTAGCACATGATTCGAGTCAGAGTAGAAGGGAATGACTCCACAGCACATTCACCACCAGATAAGGAAGAGCCACGTATACACAACACCTCCCTCGGATGATGATCGGACTGCACTGCCAAGAGAGAAGAGTCCTACTTTCAACTTATTTCTTCCTTCCAGATGCTTCACATATTATTTTTTTGTTTCTTTCACTTGAAAATGCTGCAGTTAAAAGAATTGCATTTATTCTCCCTCTTCTTTCGAAACCATGAAACTAAGGTCAAGGGGGCTTGAGTCATGAACACAACCTTTGACAACACTTCCCAAGTGCAGGAGCGACGGTGCCGCCGCTGAGAGTGACAGTGAGCGGCGCACAGCCGCCACAGTGGAGGGTCGTCTCCGTGTCAGCTGTCAGTGATGTGAAGCTGCAAGCTCAGTGGAGTATTTTGACCTTATGCTAACTATGATGTCATTCTGATGCTCATTTACATAGCCAACAGAGCTGTTCCCTGGGAAACGGTGTCACAAGTGCACATCGAGTGCTCGGTACACGTGTTTTCAGACGCTTTGCCTTTGATACTTAGCAGTGTTTATGTGAAACAATATCACAATCACACCCCCATCTTCTGGTTTAATCAAAGTGTTGCCTTACAAGGGAAAGCGCACTTGCACTAAATTAACAGACTACACACATTTTGTATTGAACCTGCAATCTTCAAGTATCAGATGAAACAGACTGCAGAAAAACAAACACTCCTTTTCATTTCATCCACTTGATTCTTCCTTCAACTCCTCATCACTCTTCAAAGACGAAGGTTGACTCTCACTGCTCCAGGGTGTGCTTGTTCTTCGGTGCGTCTGTATCCCTTGCCTCGTTACTGAGCTTCACAGACAGTATAATTTCAGCCTGACACCGCCTTGAATGTGCCGCTGTCAAGTCGGAGCGCGGCAGAGTGCGAGTTGAGGGATGCAGGCTCAAAAATGTCACTTTCATTCTGGGCTGAGATGAGAGCGAGAAGAAGAACAGGGGGAGAAACGGGCCGGGGAGGGCTGGAGGATGGGCGGCTGGAAGAGGCCTTGGAACAACTGTTTAAATCATGACAGGAAAATGACCGCAGTCTAAAGAGGTTTGTGTGCGTCTGTGTTTGTGCATGCACAGAGGAGGATCAACCGTCTGTGGAGAGTATTATTCTCTTGGTGGAAGCACGACCGGGGACTTCATGCAGCTCTTGTGTAAAAACTGGACGTGCTTGCCTGAGAATGGACAACAATACCCAAAAAAAGTGCACGATCTGGACTCACTAGGTCACCTAAGTCCATCAAATGCATGCACGGAAATTGTTTGTGTTTGTGTTCCTCGCCATATGTGTGAGTACGCATTCCCGCTTGTGCTCCAGCATATCTGGCCCCGACTACAAAGCCCCTCTGTTCTTAGCATGAGCTCCATCTCTGGGCCTTGTCAAACAAACGGCTCCTGGCGCCTCTCTCCTGGGCATGTGCCACGGCCGCTGCCAGGTCCGCCATGGCTTGTGGAGACCCTGTTCTTGGCATCTAGCGAATCGCTGCTAAGCATTAACGGAAGTCCCCTCCGTCCTCGTTTACATTGATTAAAACGGTGGCACCGGGCTCCCCCAGAGCGTCGGGAGGCTTCGCCAAGCCTGCCGCCGCCGATAAACCGGGGCCACCTCTCACTGCCCATTTGCTTAGCTTTCTTCTGCTTCTCCTGTGCCGCTCTCTGTCTGGGATGGCGCCCCACAGCACCCCTCTGTGGGCATGGGGCTGTGGTCTGTTGGCAAGATGATGTCTCTTTCTTGGTCTTTCCTCTGGCTTCATTTTATTTAATCTTTGTTGTTGTTTTTTTGAGTTGAAACGGCACAGGTTGTCACTGTTCCAGGATTTAAAGGGAAACCATATGAATTGGCATTGGGACCCGTTGTGTGTGTGTCTCTGTGACTTTGGTACGAGCCTCGACAGGTGCAGGTAAAAGTACAACATGAGCCAAAAGCAGATTGTTTACCATTTCCAAACCCAAACAACTACTGCAGTTAGCTGCCACATAAGAACAAAAAGCATCAGGTCACCGCTTTAAAACATATATGTTCAATACATCACAGGCAAGACTAATCGAGGATTCGGTCATTGCGGTCTAGAGGTGGACATTGTAGTCAACTTTTTTGGGCGCATGTTTCAGAGAGTGGGGGGTTATATACCTCCCGTTGAACTTGTTCTAATTCTACTCGACTCATATCACTGGACGTGCCTTAAAGCGAGTCATCAATCCGACAGCTTTCATCCCCCTTTGGGGTCGTTGCTTTTGGAAATGTTCGGTCTACGGTTGGGACCTGGACCTCGTTGTTGGGTTGGGGAACAGCGGTAAGGGTTATTTGGAAGTTTTTCCTGGTCCGATGTGAGGTTTTGGGGCAGGGATGTCTATGTGTACAGTTAATGCACTCCAAGAAAAAAAATAGTAATTTGTGAAATTGGGCTATACAAATGAACTGAATTGAAAACTGGATTGAATTAAGCATCTTTCTCTCATTCTGCACCTGGCTGACTAAGATTTGTTATTGTCGACATGCTAATAACCCTTAGCTCAACCGGCCGACAGAACACAGTGACCTCTACAGGAGGAGGCAGGGAGGGGGCAGCTGCTACCTGGTGCATTCAGATTGTTGACGTGAACATTGAAGCAGGTATGACAGCTGGCGTTCCAGCTCTACTCAGCCTTTAGAGTCCTTAACGCCAGAAACATTTGAAATGAAGCTGACTGACCACTAGCATCACTCGCTCTCAACTCTGTCTGTGGGGTCATTCGGTTGAACTGAATGGATGTTTGTGTATGCGCGTGTGATGGATGAAGGTAGTTGAAGGGGGTGTGGCTGGTCTGACGAAAACATAACCTCTGGCGAGATGAGATGATGCCGATCTGGAGGGTAGGATCAAGGAATGCACTGCTGGAAGAAAGAGACGATTGGCTGAGGCAGAGTGTCGAAAATAGAGAGATGAGGGAGTGAAGTCTTAATTACAAACAGCAACTAGGGATAAGGAGAGGGATTAGGTCATTCGAGGAGCGCGGAATTAGAGGAAGAAGAGGCGGAGAAAGCTGACTTCAATTAGCATTGTTGGTGTGGCAGTCACGTGTTAGTGACTACTAGCTACGGCTAGCTGTCATTAGCATTCATATAACGAGAGCTGAGTGCAACCAGGCCATTTCGGTGGCAATTACTTTAGCCTGGCTAGTGGCGACATGCTGGGACACTACACATAAAGATAGTCACTCGTGCTGCAGGGACGACAGAGGCCAAGGGAGTGAGTGATTGAGAAAAAGCGACTGGATATTCACTCCAACCAGCCTTAGCATGTCATTAACTTCCTCCCCATCCCCGCACTACCCCTGACTGGACATTATGAGCTTATCACATAGAGCAAAAGGGAATAATTACCCAAATACTATCCAGCACAGCCATCTTTAATCAGAGGAGTGTGTAATTACTGCCACACAAACGACTTCAGTTCATTACGAGGCTGCCGTAACATGTCCAACGATGGATTGTTCATCATCCTAGAGTGTATTATTTACCAACGCCGCAGCAAACCAGGGACAGATAAATACACAATTGTCATTAAGGAGGAAAGGAAAAATGGATGTGCCGGTCAGACAACCATTTTTCAAAGACATTAAAAGCTTAAAGTGTGGAGAGACATTAGAGGGCAAGTGAGATGATAGAGGAACCCCGGGCGACTGATGGCATGTTTTAAAAGCAACTTCCACTTGATTAACTCCCTGTTCCCGAAAACAAATCTAATTTCTGCATATTTACATTAACATTTGGATTTGTTTTCTGACATAAATAAATCTGTTTATGGCAGGGATTTATTTCTTCCCCGGCACGACGCTCCGGAAAGCCTTTTTTTCCAGGCTTGTTGTTTTTGTGTTCCTTGAAGTACACGTGATGTATATTTTCCTGGGGTCCAGTAGCACACTAATCTTCCGGAGCCAGATGTGCTTGTAAAAAGGCAAGCCACAAAGCCGCCACCAATAGACGTCTCTGCATCGCTCCTGGCCAGATATGATGCTGCATCCCTGGGGGCATTAGCTGAGAGCTTTGCTGGGCTCCAAATAGAACTATGCTCCTGCTCTGGAGACAGCAGGATAATGGAACAGTGTAAGGGAAGACGACCAGTCAAAGTTCAGGTTTATCGTCGAAAAAAAACACGGGTACGCCACTTTCAAAAGCAATGTGTGTGTGTTTTTTTTTTAACGATATTGACAACCACATTGTTTATGTAGCAGTGACCGAGAAGCTGAGTCGTCGCTATAGCACGTGATTTGTGTAGCCGAGTCCAGATCCACTGCGCTCATCGTATCCTATGTATGGAAATCATCAAAATTATTCATTAAATAACTTTTTATTCGTTATTGCGAAACAGGAAATGAAGGAACCACACAGCAAACATATCAGCAACCGGACATTTCTTCCAACTTCGGGTCTTTGTCACGGTCTTCAAAGACGCATTTCTCAGCTGTTTTTATCTCAATGATTACTGTGCATCGATGTACTAATCAATCATTCCAGCATAAGGCAATTTCTCGAAAAAGTATGCTAGATTGCATTTGGATCCACATCCGCGACGAAGCATTTAAAATGTTGTGTGATTTTGAAGGCTGGGAAAGCTATGCAACAACAACAAGCAGCAGAAGCAGCATTTTTTTCTCTCGATTGAGTGGCGGTAATTGTCGAGTTGTCAAGCGGGCTTTTGTGGCCACAGACGGAGCTGACAGAGCCCATCAGTAGAAAATTACAGAGCAAAAGAACAATCAGCTTCTCTTCTGTTACTTATAAAGAAAGAGTTGGCCAACAACGGGGGGATCCGAACAGAGATGAAACCAACCCAAAGGGAGACTGTTTACCTCACTTTGTCTTTGTCTTGAGAACGAAATGTCAACCGGAAACCAAAAGGAAAGAAGAAAGAAAAAGGAGAAAATCAACTCGGGCCGCCATTGCTCATTCCTCAAACATCTGACAACAAATCATTACGCCGTCGCTGTAATTGATTAACAGTCACCTGGTAATTGATATCAACAAAGGGAGGGTTGTTTTTAATTCAAGGCTCTCACAGGCAGGCTGTCTTTTGCCATGAAAACATTAGAAATGCTCTTTTTTACTGCCACTTGTCTCTAAGGCAACCGGCTCAATTCATCAACTAGTGTTCAGAGCAATGGAATTAACACAATACAACCACTCAAACAAGATCCCCCTGTAGGGCCTGAAGATGTTGCAACCAATCTCATGCTGTCTCACCCTCGGGCCGACAACCGTTTGGTGCCAACGTGACGACAGCTACACGACAGTGAACTGCTCCTTCCTCTTAAAGACTCGCCACATGCATGGCGTCCCTGTTGTATAACCTTATATCGTGACATAACCATTTGGTAGCAGTTTGTTTTTGGATGAAAAAACCTTGTGTGAATAAATACTGTTTATTAACTACATTCTCTACAGCTTCCGCCGGAAACTGAAAACGCATCTTTTCCGACTACATCTGGATTAAAACACAGAATAGCACTTCAGTGGCACTTAAATAGCTCTTATTATGGTACTTTTGTTGTTGGACTATGTTGAGGAAATGTTACTTTCTGTATTCTTGTTGTTCTTAGTTTGTACTCTAGGTTGAAATGCACTTATGGTAAGTCACTTTGGATAAAAGCGTCTGCTAAATGACATGTAATGTAATAATAATGTAATTAACATACATTAAAGCACCCCTCTTGATCGCTCCTTGTGAATATTCTATGTGCTATAAACAGAGTTAAAAGTGTGTATGGGGATGTAATGACAGGTTCAATGTATAGCTTGAACGAGTACTGGCAAGAGGACAGCGAGGGTCTGGCATACCTCACAGGGCAAGCCTGCTGGCGTTGACGGTTGCGCATGTTTAGCTGGCATGCAGGGCCACCCGCATGACCGAAACCAGTGTGACAGGAGACACTTCTGGACCTATGAGAGGGGGTTGTTTTGTTGCCACCTGCTTCACGGCTCATGCATGTGAACAAATCCTTTGTGGCGCACACACACACACACACGCACGTCACCCCCTCCTCCTCCCTGACTAAATGCACACAAAGCACACTTACAAGATCAATACCCTTAAACAAATCCTCACTCCTTAATTACTCGCTAACACCCAAACAGAAAATGATAATCTGAAACTCAAACACCCATCTGTGTTTAAGGTGGCCTGCCTCTCGACATCTGGCTCTCGATGAGTTGCGTCGGGCCTCCGCACAGAGCATCAAGCCACGCTCGGCATTTCGCAGGTCGGGAAACAGCAATGAGAGGTTTCGCCGTTACCCTCTGAACGTTCTACTGCCTTGCTCCTGGGGCGAAGACATGGCAGCCATCCATTGCAGGGAGTCTCCTCGAATCGAGTCCGCCATGGGGGCTGAGCAAATAACATTTGCCCTGATGCTCATACATTTGGCGTTCTGAATGGTTTTTTTTCTTTCTTCCCTAGGGCAGAAAATAGGCCATACAGTGAGAGTCAGAAGAAAGTAAGAGGAAAAACAGATTATAAATAATTACAAAGAGTACGTTATGTGTGTTCATTAGGAAGAACAGAGACTCATCAGATTTAATAGGGGCTAAATGTGTTGTCTCATGCAGTGTCGGAGGTGGCTGGTGCTTTCCTTTTCTGAAATGTATTTCCTGGGAAATAAGTCTTTTACATTTTGGGTAAACTGTTTTAGAGCAAAGCGAGGGATGAAAGAAAAAAAAGGTGGTGGTATACTCCCACTCTTGACCTAACTAACTGGTCGCCTAAGTGAAAGCCAGAAGGCCATCGACTATTACCCATAACCCCAACCACCTCGCTCTATCGGGCTATGCCATCATCTCCCTGATGGACACTCAAACCCAGCGCTACCCCCCCCCCCCCCCCACACACACACACACTCCGCCCGGTCAGGCTCGGAAGCAATCTCCACATGGGCGGCATTACTTTCACGAGCGTGTTAGTGAAACTGAGGACGCGTGCGCCAACATGGGGAGGGGGAGGGGGAGGGATATAGATTTATGTTGCTAGGGAACATAGTAACTCGAAATCCGGGTATGTTTGTCATCGCGGCCGTTAGGATATCACGGGATGCAGGTCGCCACTCGAGTAACAAACATCAAAGAGCGAAGATACTTCGCCTGAATGTTTTAGTTTCTTCCAATTGGTAACACCTTCATAGTGGGGGAAAAAAAAATGAATGGCGTGCAAGAGAGAGCGTGAGAGAGAGACATAAAAAGCAAGCGCTGCACCCTTTGGGCCATGTTTTAGCGTGAAGAGGCAGCCCAATTGTCATGCCTGGCGTATTGGTTGCGGGAGTATGCCTGCACATTATCACAACCTGCACAGTGTGCAGGTTGTGATAAATAAAAACATTTGGACGTGTATATGTTTTTTTAACTCAGTCTGAGCTCAGAGAGAAACTCCTGTACACACACACTGTTTTTACTGCACATGCTAGGTGAAATACAGTTCTTTGCTTGTGTGTTTTATCAAGTGCACATTGTGGTTTTCACTGGTTCACATGTCAAAAGGGTTTAATGCCAATATAAGGCTCCCTTCTATAGCTGGTGCTGAAAATCAATACACCTGCATACTCCTTTGAGAGTGTTTGGAGCCTAACAACACAAATGCTCAGGCGTACACACACACACACACACACACTGCAATGCTTGTATGCAGTCTCCCCAGGATACCGTGTCACCCCGGGGCTAAGCTACACCTGTCCACCTGCACTTAGGTGGCTACTAATATGTTTGATCCAGAGTGACAGGGTCCTCACCTCACAACACTTCCAATTTTCTCTTGTTGGGAGAAAACTTTCAATTCTTCGTTTACTAGGGGTTTGTGGATGTGTGTGGAGTGTGAATGTGAGTGTGTGTGTGCATGTGTGTGTGTTGTACTAAAGCATATAATCACCAAATGCATTTATTTAAGACATAAAATATATTAGCATGAGGGCTTCTGGACCAATCACACTCAAGGGGACCGGACAACACTGATGTGGTCTGAGGTAAGAATTTAAAAGCCTCAATAACTCTAATGGAGACTTTTTTAATTCACTTCACCAAACAACACACGTGTGTGTCTTTTCTGTGACACACATGAAATGCACATATTTACAAGAAGCTGTCGTGCTTAAACCAGTCAAATGTTCAGATGAGAGGAAGAAATGGATCCTCCACTCGGTCTAATTTTCCAACCAGAGTGATCTTGAAGTTATTTCTCTGCGTGTTATCCACCGCATTGTTTTGCCGAGGGCCGCCTCGCGCCATCAACCGAAAGATTCATCACGTCCTGCAAAAAAACAAACAAGCGGTGTGTGGTCATCCTACTGTAAGCGCTTCTAATTACATCTTTAAAATCCCGCCAACAAGCTATTAAACATCCACATTCTCATTTTTTCTCATTCCCTTCCACGCTGTCTCGTATCTTGAAACACTGCGAGCAATTAGTCCGAGTGACTTTATTCATTAGGGGCTCCGTCCTAATGATTATTAAACTGCACACAAGTCAGAAAGTAACCGCAGGGCTGCATGGTGGGAGAGAGCGAGAAGGAAATAAGAAGAAAGGAAAAAAGGGACAAGGGGAAAGTAGGCGAGGAAGGACGAGAATGCTAGAGGGAGAGCAAAGAAACAAAGACAAAGGGTTCAGGATGAGAGTGTGGGAGAGATGGTGGGGATTAAAAGAGAAAAAAGAGCAAGAAAACTGTGGGCAAAGTTGAATATGGTTGAATTTATACATCGTGGACAAACAGAAACTGATATGATGCAGATGGGGCCGTCCTCTGAGGAATCAGGGCAGATCATGTGCATTGTGGCAGGCGGATAATCACGTGTTATCAATCATATAAAATCACCAACACGGCCCGTAAACACGTGTAAAATGTAGAATTTAAATGACATGACAGCAGATGCACCTATAAAAACCTTGCAACAAAATGCACGCACACAGTAAACGGTCTCAGGTGCTTAGCAAATGTGTACACACCCGGAAAGACTGGCGCCCGCAGTGCAAACACGCAGGGACTTTACCACATCCCTGCTGCTCTGTGGCTCTCTTCAATCCACACCTGATGTTATCTCTAAGGGAGATTTATACACTTGCCGGGGTGAATTTATGAGAGACGGCCTCCTCAGTCAGCGGTACGCCGGCTAAGAAATTGCTTTGTTGGAATAAAGGGAGGGGGGGGGGGGAGAAAAAAAGAAAAGGCCGATTTGAAAGATTTATTTCTATCTACAACAAGGATGCATGATATATTCAATCTGTTTATTTGAGTGAAACAATCATTTCAGGGAGGGAGGCCTACGACACGCGATAAGGCTGAATTGTGTTTAGCGCCTCCGCCTCCCAACCCCAGTTTGCAGTGGGGCCTTTGTGCGCTCACTCAAATCTATTTGGTTGTCATTGTTTTTATTTGCGGCGACCGGAGGAGGGGGGTGGGGGCGGGGGGTATGATGCATCATTTTCAGCCTTTTGTTTGTTTTGCCTTTTTTATTGATAGATTGATTGTTACCTTGGACATTGTGATGGAGGATCTCGGGACAAAAACACAAGTGGCAGCTCCTCGCCGTCAGATCACCTGTCAGACTAGCGAGTTCATAAAACATGATCAATATTGCCCTCTCCTCCTCAATCCATTCATCTATTCATTTTTTTTCTCTCTCTCTCTCTCTCTCTCTCTCTGGCTTCTTATACTCGTAGCTGAGAGAGAAAAAAAAAAAAAAAAGACCTGGTGTCAAAAAAAAGCGAAGGCAATCCCCCTGTCTCATACAAGACCGCAATAATTCAACGCCTTTTCCTTTTTTTTACCCTTCAGACACATCAGTTTGGTTCTCACAATGAAGGAACATGTGATGCGACATACAGTACAAACACCGGGTGAATAGGAACAAGAAATAGTGCGTTTGGTAGACCTGACGTTGGATGTCCGAGGAAAGAAAAGGTCAGGGTTTGCTTGTACAGCCGGGCGCTGCTCAAACAAAGCCCCGTCTCCGGGGGGGCAGAGGACAGGCGCAAAGTTAGCACGGGCTCCCCCGGGTGCACACACACGCCTCTCCACTTCCATCTCCGATAGGAACGGGGCCGCCGAGGGCAGCCGGAGGACTAAAGAACAATCACTCTGGACTGTCGCCGACAGGTCGCTCCCATGCAGGAAGGGAAATGTTCGTCACCTTTTTTCACAGGGCAGATAAGCGTTATTCTGCGGTCCACCGAGTTAATGTCAAAAAGATTCAAGTTACAACTTTAACATGCAATGCATATGGACCACAGTATCAGGTCTGTTTATGTAAGGACTGGTTAAATATTCAAGTTGGACGTAGTACTAGTTGCTTTCTTTTCCAACACAACAGGAGCCAGGGTTGAGTGAAGGGCCACAGCTGACTGTTGGGTGACCTGAGGGGGTATGGGTCAAGTGGGGACATGGGGAGTTGGGGGTCACCAGAACGTTACAAGAATCTGAATATAAGACGTCTTTCCACAAACTATGACTTATTCAATCCCTTCTCAATCCGGGTTCTACAGTTGTTGCCTTGTCAGAAACATGGCTTACAGAGGACTCTAGAGACATCTTTACAATCTAACTTCAAAGTGATGTGATATATATATATATATATATATATATATATATATATATATATATATATATATATATATATATATATATATATATATATATTAGCTTTCTGTTTTCTCTGGTGGAAAGAATGTTATTGTTAGTGCTATGTATCGCCCGCCTGTCATCAAAGATTACAAAGAAAGTCTGTTCGGTTTCTCTTGACCTGATAAATGGTCAGGGTGAACTTTGTCACACTAGGAGATTTTAATATAAACCTTTTAGAAGATGGACTACATATGTCTTGCACCTGTCCATCATGGAGAGGGATCCTCCTCTGTTGCTCTCCTGAAGGTAGTTTGGGAGTTTTTCCTGATCCGATGTGAGGTTTTGGGGCAGGGATGTCTATGTGTACAGATTGTAAAGCCCTGTGAGACAAATTAGTAATTTGTGAAATTGGGCTATACAGATAAACTGAATTGAATATGACTACAGACTTGTGGATCTTCTTTACTAATCATCACTTTTAATACAGGATTTGGGGCAAAAGCTTGTACATTTGGACCGTTCCAAATCAGGCAGTCCAGTCCACCTAACTGAATGAGATCCAACTAAATAGAGTTCAAATTCAGCGATCTCTGACATGTGAGATCGCTCACTATTTTCAACAATAATGATCTCTGAAGAATCCCAGAGATTGATTGATGGATGGGGGAACACTTCCAAAGTGTCAACCTGTTTTTTAGACCGCTCATCCTCTGGAGTATAAACTGCTCCACAGAACAGGAGTGTATGATTGAAGAGATGCAGCGTGATTTGTAGTCATTAGTGAGACACAAGTAGATGGCACATGTACATTCCCTTCAAGGAGCTCCCTTAGTGCACTCACTCACTGTACCCAGTGAGCAGTCACTGTATCACCAAGCTTTTAACAACGCATAAATAAATACATCCAGGAATCCAAAGGTTGAGGTTGAGAGAACGGTTGCTGCAAATCAGTATGAAACTATTAATGGCGGAAATGCAGAGCTTCTAATAACCATGGGATTGATTTATTCTTTAATTTATTTGTAATTTTTTTCTTTTTTTCTGTATTTGTTTGAATTTGAATTCATTTTTATTTTAATATATACTTTTAAATGTAATATTGGTTTCTTACTATTACACTTGTTTTGCTTTGAATCTCTGTGGAGCACTTTGTAAACATTGTTTTTAAAAGGTGCTATATAAATAAAGTTATTATTATTACTATTATTATTATTAATGCTCGGTCTGGCCTTCGTCAATCTGGGGTGAAAAGGTTTCGGAGCATGAGCACGCATTATGTTGTGTGATCCCTCATCGCGCTGACGTATTATTTATGGTAATAATATTGTGTCCGGGACCCTAACCCCTGTGCGTCTGATGCTTCTGGTGTCAGGTAACCATCGGGAGGAGGGAGACCATGTGTCACACGGTCAGAGATAATACCGGTCTCTTCCGTCGAGCTTATTGGCAAGGCACTGCATAGGTGTCAGAATCTGGGACGAGGCTTTTCTAGAGAAAGATGTGTCATGCCTCACATTCCTCAGCCAATTAAAGTGTCTGCACCTAAAGCAGAGTTATAGCATAGTTAACCATAATGAGTTGCAAAGTTTAAGATCACTGCCTGCCAGACATAAAAGAAAGGAAATAAAAGGTGCTAATCCACTGAGAAAGTTTGAAGTAGCACAAATCATATCAATTGCTCAGTATATGGTGCACCTCTGAGGATATTTACAGGTATTAAGTGCTCAAACAGCTGGCTGCTCACCTGTTATTTACTCTTGTTGTTTCTGTCATCCCATACATACTGTCCTTCGTCTAACTCCAGCAATAGGAGAGATTGTATTTAATTTTATAACAAGTGACAGCTCTTAGATCATCTCATGCTCAGTCAGGTTTAAATTTTTAAACCGTCTTCTCCCACTCAGAGCACTTTTATGTCTTCCATTGATTTAGTGTCCTGACGTTATTTCTTGAGGCCAAATTCGCTTTGCATCTTGTTCATTTGAAAGTCTCGAGCTGCATTTGATTTATGTCAGCAGATAACCATTGGAAGTAAATCACGGGCCAGATACATCCCATGCTCTGTTTTCATTTTCACATTTCTGCTTTATTTTTCTCTCCGGTTTTACATATTGCCAGTAAAACCTGAGCTCAGATTCGGTGCGTGCGATTCCGAAGACGGCTCGTTTTAACCGGGTAAACATCGCCGACAGTGCGCCGCTCCCTTGCGAGCAGCGGATTTAGACAATGCTGAGGTTAGAAAAGTGAAATCCTGGCCTGGGAAGTATTCCCTTCCTGCCTGGTGTTTTTTGTGCTAATCTCCCGGTCGGGTCAGCGCGAGAACAATTAAATGAGGAGAGCCGAGCGGTTCCTCCAGGACCCGAGGGCCTTGTCGCATGGGTAGGAGGTTAGATCGACACCACTGGTGGGAGAAGATGCATCATTAATGAATCAGGAAGTGGAGACCGAGCATGTCGGCACCCCGGTAAACTCTATTAGACCACACCCCATTGCCTTTTACTAATGAATAATGTATGACACCCTGCTGGTTCCAGGTGTGACTTGACACAGCAGTTAAAAAAAAAAAAAATATATGAATATTCAGTGGCGGGTGGTAATGAAATCAAAATGTTCAGTATGGGAGTCCGTTTTAGATCGAGTCTATCTCTGCTGTGCGGAACTGGTAGACTGTGCTGATGGAGAGAAATGAGAGACTTTATATGCACTGACAAGGCTGAAATTTTGCCCTGCGCTTTTAATGGTGTGTCTGACAGCAGATGGAGATGTCACTGTGTGCGCACTGATGATGAAGGCCATTTTGTTTTGGCAAAGCAGCCGTGATTTGTTTGTCTGGGAGGACACTGATGAGCAGGAGGACAGAGAAATGACCCGTCGGTCAACGCGGACCAGACTTCATTTAGTCGCTCTAATAGAGGGCTTGAAAATTGCACTGTCAAGGAAAGGCATTTGCTTTTTGAACACATGAGCCGTTCTCTATATGTACAAGTATAATCTACTTGAGACTTCGACATATATACATATATATTTATATATGTATCACTGCACTTCCTGCACTCCTGCTTCACAGCTACTGTACATAGCCACTCCGCATTGTATATACTTTAAGTCACTTTCTAAAAAGAAAAAAAAACCTCTTTAACCGTTGAACTGTTTTGTTTGTTTTGTACTGCACTATTTTTGTTGTTGTGTGTTGTGTCTTGTTTTTGTCTAACAGTTCAGCTCCATAACTTCCTTTTTTGTTAGTTGTTTTCATCTGGTCTCACCTGTCTCTGATCACCTCGTTAGTCCCTCATTCCCTTCACCTGGTCCTCACGCCCCGTCTCACCTGCAGCCCATCCCCTCGTTAGTCCCTCACTATTTAGCTCCCTCACTTCCACTTGTCCTCTGCCATGATTGTTTTGTGTTCTCCGTGACCAAGCTCTCCTGCGTTACCTTGTGTTCTTTGTTTCAATCCTGATAAGATTACTAGTAAACATCTTGATCAGCATTTTATGTCTCCTGAGTCGTGCATTTGGGTCCACCCTAAATCCCGTTGTGACAGTTTTGTATTGTTTTGTAACACACTGTGTCGCTTTACCAAGTAAAATTCCTTGTTTGTGCAAACCTACTTGGCCAATAAAACCGATTCTGATTCTGATGTGAGAGATGACTGTATCAACGCTGGGGGATTGTTGAAATAGAAGAAAAAAAAGACATCAACCTAAAAGATATTCTCTACTGTGTCCTCTCTCCATGCCCCAGTACACTACGACACTCTGGCATTTGCAGGGTCCATCCAGAAGCCCGAAACACAGCCAGAAAGCTTGTGAACAAGCGAGCGTGAGTCCGTCATAGACAAATGACCAAGCCTCCGAAGGTTAATGCCCACCATGTGTGGAGCGGGGAGGGGCCGCAGGAGGCCAACGTCGCCGCATAAAAGGCACGTCCCAGACTCCCCGGCAGGCGCGAGGGGCTCTAGCTGCTGATGAATGCCATACTTTGGCTAATTACCTCCTCAGCGGACGTTAGCTTTAATGACACAAGTCATCAGAATACGTCAGTGTGGATGGATAGCCAGTTGAGGGGGGGGGGGTTGAAAGAAGAGGAAAATCAGGAGAGATATCAGCGCAGCCGAGCATCGTAGAAAGCCATCGACTGCTCCTTCCCACCCCATTAGGTTGATTCCAGCACACCCGCCACGCCGGCGTCCGTATCTGAATAATAATTGCCACTCACTTGCAACCCCCCCCCACCCCCCCGCTGCCCTTCCCTCAGTCCACCAGACCAGCATCAACTGGGTCCATTTGGTACCTTGTGACGCCTTCAGCCAAACTCTAATTTACAAAGAAATAAATGGTCTCCGTAATAACAAGGGCCCGAATGCCTCAATCTCAATGAATCCGCCTCGTCCTCCCACAACAATTCTGATGCAACTCGCCGACGGAGAGAGAGCCAATGAGCGGACGGTTGTCCTCGGCTGATATCCTGCCCAGCTGATGAGTTGAAAGTGCCTGATTGGCTCCGTGTGCTATCCTACAGTGTGGTCATTCAAGCCCCAGTGGAAGAATGAACTTCGATGGCAAAGCTAATTTGGATATGCTCTCAACCGTGAAATATGGAAAAGAGTTTGCTAAATGAGCAATTAATCCCACGGAGATACCATGTACCTGGAAAAAAAAAACTTCCATGGGAAAAGAGAAAAAGGACAGAGTGGAGACAGGAGCACATTACTATTTAAAATTTCCTAAATGTTGCAAATAGTTTTGAAGCATACAAATTACTTGATGTGATTAACATTTCAAACTGAGAGAAATATAAAACACTTAAAATAAATGTGCATTGCATTGAGACACAGAGCTTCTTTTAGCTTTGCCATTTTCCCTTTGAAGGTTCCAGCAAATTGCTCGTGGATAACTTTAGCCTTTTCATTCTCTGAAGCCCTAATTGTTACGTACTGTTGTGGAGGGCCAAAGTCTTACTTATTTTTGCCATTTATCAGTCTGTTAAATTTAGTCAATACCACTGTCAACGTAAATGGCATGGCCAGCCTATGAAGACGACTATATACGGGCGAAGAAGAAGAAGAAGAAGAAGAAGAAGAAGAAGAAGAAGAAGAAGAAGAAGAAGAAGAAGAAGAAGAAGCGTTCTGAAATGTGACACTGATGCTGATTCAGAGCTGAGACAAGGCGATGAAAAAAGGATGAGATGGAAAAGGGTGGCCCTTGTCTCTTTGCTCTCTTTGCGATGCGAGAGGAAAGGGTTCATTCCAGTGCCACAGACAACAAGTGCCTGGCTTAAGTGTCTGGCACTGTGACATGTAGCTGAAGAAATGGTTCTCCGCCCCTCGTCTCGTGTCTCCCTCAGCGACACGGAGAAAGAAAAAAAAGACAAGACGCCGTGTGTGACCGCATTTCAGTCCTGTCTAGCAAAATATTGATTTACTGAATGTCAAGGTAAATGTTTGCCACCTTTCACTCTGTAATTATGTCTCGAGTCAGTACGGACACAGTGCATACATACACAGTTTTGTTCTTGAAGTTGAGTTGGGTTGGCGTTAAACTATTTCAATTTGCACAAGACTGCCTCGGTTTATTTTATTCAAATAGAAAAGGCTCGGAATAATCTCCGTCATCCCTTGTGTGTGTGCATGTGTGTGTGTGTGCATGTGCTTCACACACACTAATAACTAGCAATCATGATAATCTATAACTGCACTCCAGCAGAGTCCCTGGACAGGCATTACAGTCATGTTGTGGGCCAATAAATAATGGCACAAATAAAGCGTCTGTCCATTCTCGCACCCTGTGTATGCAAAATAGGTCAATAACACTATCCTGGAGGTCATTGCCAGACCGTTTGCTCTTTTATCGACTGTACTGCAATTCCAAAGGAATTAGGCTATGTCACAATTCATCGTAGCCGCAGCCTCTGGGTCTTTGACAAAAAGCGAGCCTTCTGTGGGGATGACAAAACCTATTCGTCTTACAAGGTTGTGTGTGTCGGTTTTGTTTCTGCTTCGCCTTCAGTGACCTGAATCAAAATAGGAAAAAAGGCTTTCATGGCGTGTCTTTTATTTTAAGTTTTTTTTTGCCTCTTTTTCTCTGAAGGTGTTAGGAATCGATTTCTCTTCTTTGACCGTCTGATTTTCAATGATTGAAGCCTCCTTGAAGCAGCAGCCAGAATGTAAATACTTCTTCAGACCACTGGTTACCTGGTTTAATCCAAACCTGCTCTCAGACGTATTCACTAGATCTCCGCCAGGCTGACAGGAAATCAGTCACCTTAGTTGTTTAACGTCTCCGTGGGTATCTCAGTCGGCTATCTGTCATCACATGTCAAATATTTAAAAAAAAATGCATCCCATCTGTTTCCCCTCCTCTAAAGAGACGCTTGTTAGATGACTCATTCTGCACTTAGATGCATTTACAAAACCCCAAAAGTACTTTCAGATTTGGGGTGTAGAAACAGCAGAATTATGGGATGGCGATACGAGAGTACTTATACGTGTCCGTTTGCAAAGTCATTATCTGCTCTGTCCACTGCCAAAGGTGCAAACATGTAACTTCAAGCCCAGTTTAAGACGGCATCCGTCCTTTTCGTCCTCCTCCACTCATAATTGAGATTTGATGGAGGGGGGGTTGAGTGATCCTTGAGCGCCACTCTCAGTGTCCATGTTATGGTCTTTGTCTCAACTACTTCGAGGGCGTATTCGCAGCAGCCTTGTTTAATCCAGTTGACCTGAACCCTGGAGCGTTAACCCCCTCAGGGCCGGTCCTCTGGACTGGTCTGAATGCCGGAATGAACTCCGGTGTCGAGAGCATGCGCTCTGGAACGGTTGCATTTCTGTTGCCAACGCCATTCGAAACAATCACAGGAAGCAAACCATGTATGTGCCATTTCACGTGTTGACAAATATTTGCTCCCGTATCTTGGTGACTGGGGAAGCAAGGTAAGAAGGACTAGATCATCACATTCTTCGTTTCGGGAATAGGAACTTAAAGTTTGAACCTGCTCTAAATCTCTCAATAAGGCCTAAAGCCATTATGAAGGTCTTTTCAGATTAGATTAGACTCCACCATCTAAACTGTATAGGGTAGTGTAATGATCCTTTGTCGTCCCTGTGAGGCTCAGTAGGTACAAAAAGGGGCAACACACAGGATTCAGTTCTTACGAGTTATTGTTAAAAATTTATGCTGAATAAGGGTGTCTTTTAATCCGGATCGCTCTGGTCATCCACTCCGATCCCTCAGCTCCTCGCTTCTATTGCTTTTATCCGGAAGAAACGCACACACACACACACATACACAGATTAACCGCAGCTGAGGCTGATTACACCTCATATTCCTTGAAACCCTCGCTCGCCCCGCCCCACTACAGCTGAGCCGAACCCCACCTACCGCCATAGGAAGGAAACACCACGATTGGTTTCCATGGATGTTTTGGTGCTTTACTTTGTGTCACGTTGCCATGGGAACCCATGTGGCGGTCCAGAATACCACAGCATCCGTCATGCTATGTTTAGGTAACCTACAGATACAGCGTGTCCGCTTTCGACAGCTGACTATAACATAAATCCCAAAGTTGTAGCCGCTCTGTCGTCATGTATTCATTGAGGTCCGACCGGCCCTTTTTACCACTAAGCTAGTGGCGGACCCTTTATATAGAGAAGCAGACGGACAGACGGGGGACGAGTGTGCACCATGTCTGGTGGGTTTTGATACTGTCACAAGACATCTCCTCCCTCTCCTTTTCCCACCATTCTTCTTTGTCCATCGCTCTGCTCGCCCCTCTCCCAGTCCCATCATGATGGCCTGAGCATGAAGGAGCCATCTGTCACTCCGTGCTCATTCCTGCCCGGGTCCTGAGAGCCCGCCGTTCGCCTCTCACCCGCCTTTGGCTGTCATGTCCACTGGCTGACGGGAAAAGTGACGAGCGGCGACAAACGTCCCCAGCTTGAGTCTGTCAGAAACGCCGCCTCCCCCCCTTTTTTTTTCTTCTTCTTCTTTCCCACTCCTTCTCCCTCCCTACACACAAACCCTTCCCAGTGTATACACACGTCATCGCTTGAGAAATCTGCTCTCTGTATCTATACAGACAGCCTTCAGAGCGCTCACGTTGAATTGATTTTCTCCATTTTGCTCCAGCATGACATTCTGACAGAGGAGAGGGTGAGCAGAAGAATAGAGGAGGGAGAAGATGCGGAGAGACATGCAGAGAGCGGTATTCCCCCATCTGACCATCATGAGCGGCATGTCAAACGAGGGCGAGAGACAGAGGCCTTGACATGGGCAAGCCCACAGAGGGAGGGGGGAGAGGGGGGGGGCAAGCAGGGGAGTAGATAGGAGGGATGTAAAAAAAAAAGGGGGGGAGGGTAGTTTCAGTCAATGGAGAGGAAAGATCGTGAACGATGGAGAAAGCCACAGTTAAGAAAATAAAATAAGAGGGGAGAGAGAGAAGAGGCGTGTAATAATAAGGGTGGGCAGGTGGAGGAGAGGAGGCGGCAGAGAAAGAGCACTCCTTCTAACCTCCCATCGATCGGGTACAGTTAGCTCGGCCACGTCCACCTCGCCTCCTCTTAGCCCTCTTTTGCCAGTGATCATGCCCTCCCCCTCCTCCTCCTCCTCCTCCTCCTCGCCCCTCCCACCGCCCCGCTCGCGGCGGCAAAAGTAATAGACAGTGAGAATCTAGCGATAGCATTTGATTGTCAGCTGAAGTGGCAGTTATACATTTACTCCGGGGTACCCGTTTACTGTGACGGCTCGGGATTGAGACGGCGCGGGGGTGCGGAGGGGGGAAGATGGAGAGATAGAAGGAAGAAGGTATAGAGGGGCATCTCTGAGAGGGTCCACTGCGCCGATGTTTGTCTCCCCCTCATCCTTTGTGATAAAAGCGCTTTTATGGGTGCCACCAACAGACACACACACACACACACACACACACACCTCTCCTCGTACACATAAAACCTTCAACACCTACACTATGGCTGCCGTCTCAATTTGGGCGATTCAGAGCTGAGAGAAAAGAAGGACGGCCAATACACGGGGAAAAAATGACCTCTGTTTGGTGTAATTTACTGGAACATCTGTCTTTGTTTACAATAGCTTCCTGATATTTGGAAGCGCGGGGCTTCTGTGGCGCAGCCATTTCACAGCGCTCCCCCGCCCGTCATCCCCCATTCCTGGTGGATTATTCCTTCAATTTGTTAAAAGCCAAAGCCTCTGTGGGACGGTCCAATCGCAGGAGAGGGATGGGGTGGGGGATGAAGGAAAGCAGTTGGCATTTACAAATGCTGTGGGTGCAGTGAAATATGGCAGCCATATTTCAACATGTGCGAGGCTGCACACACACACACACACACACACACACACACACACACACACACACACACACACACAGGCAAGCCCACCTCCCGCCTCCCACATAGAGCACACAATTCAGAGGGAACACATTGTCAACATGCTGCAGGTGAATTTGTGTGTGTGTGTGTGGGGGGGGGGGGGGGCTTGCATGGGTGGGTTTTGTGTGCACCTTTGACACTAGCTTGACAGGCTCTTAATTGCATCCAGGGTCCACGATGCCGCTTTCTTTTGCAGACGACAGTGTCCCACACACACACACACACACACACACACACACACACACACACAATCCAAGAACCCAATGTTGTCGAGGACATACAGTTATTGGCGTGCATTTTTTTTCTTCCTTTCTCAAACCTGTTAATTAATGCTAACCCGGACATCAACTCTAGCTTTCACTGCATCGGAAAAAAATTACAATTTCTACCATGACAGATTTCAGGGATATTCTGACCCCAGGAGACATTACACATTTGATCACACAAACAAATGTGGGCCCACATAGACCCCCCCCCCCCAACACACACCTCTATTGACATGAGAAGGAGGAAAAGGAGAAAGAAAAGAAATAAGACAGGCTTGTCTACCTGAAGGCACAAGCTCTAACTAGCTGCTAAACTAGACAAAAGAAGCTTTGTATGCCTCTGTGTGTCTGCTAGTGTGTGTGTGCGTGTGTGTGTGTGTCACACAGAGTACAATCCTTGTTGTTCCTGGGTTTCCTTGTATTTAACTCTTTCCCCTGCTGCGTTTCCTTGTTATCGCCCCTTCGGCTCTTTAAGAAAGTCTCATTTCAGAATTACTCTCCACGAGAGTTCAGAACCGTCTCAACCAGACAATCTCATCACGTGGCACTTTCCTTTTTTTCCCCTTTTGCATGTGCAAAGGATTTCTGAGGGGATCAAACACAGTTGTCACCAGAGACGAGCTTAAAAAGAAAGAATTACGATCTAGATGTGATCTCAAAGTGAAAGTGAAACTAGAATTATTCTGTCATGTGCCTCCACCAAAGAGCTAACTTTGGTCATGCCGTATGATCATCAGAGGATCGATATCAGCACACACATTTGCATATTCAACAAAAAAAAACAGATGCTCATGTAAGTATTGTGTTGGTATACATCTCTTCCTGTCAGAAGTCATGGCAGGTACAATTGAAGACAGGACAATCCATCATGGCATTCCTGGCATGCGCGGGAAGCTGAGGCACAACAAAGACAGGTACAGCCTGAGATAAACACACAATGTGATTACTGTAGGGTACATGAGCCCAACACACACACACACACACAGTCACACACCTGCATCTCACACACATTCGAGGCATCTTTGTGCTCGCCCTGAGTGAGAAAAAAAAAAAATGTTTTTTTGTATCTGGAATTCAGAAAATGACCTGTACTGGGTCTGTTAGCATCCCTCTCATAAGCCAATAGACACTGCCGCTCCCCAGCTGGCTCGCCATTTAATATCTTATTGGATTCAATATGAAGAATATTAACGGCGGTGTGATTATAGCACCGAGCCGTACGGGAAATAACTAACTAATTGTCAAAGTAATTGCATTTGCCTGCAATTTAGGACCAATCTGCACACAGATAATGTTAAAATGTTTCTTTGTTGTCGCTCTCAAATGCTTCTATTGACCACATATTTAATGTTCCATGAGATGCACAGCTCACACACATCAATATGCAACCCCTTCCATTCTGCTTTGTTTATCGCCACTTGTTTTCAGTTGCTCTCCAGTGAAGCATCAACCCCACGGACTGCTGAGCACATGTTGGTCTGAGCTTCAGTCACATGACCAAGAATCAAGAATCTGATGTGATGACTTCATTCGAACTTAAAATAAAATCTGACCGATTTTAACACCAACGGATTAGAGTTGGAACTGAGCGTGATGACGTGATATCCTGCAGTAGGCCAGCTCTTCTGATGTGATTTTGATGAATGACTTCAATGAGCTTCAAAGCAGGATTATATTTTTAGGGTAGTCCAGGTTATAGAGGATGTGTAGAAAGATGAGGATCCAGAGGAGAGAGGATGGATATGGATGTGTGCTCCGTTTGAAGGCATGCATTTCTCTTTATGCTTCAAACACTTGTTTGAGGGAGTTGGACGGGTGTTGTCTGGTGTAGGAATGCAATATCAAATATTTAGGATTATTAGAGTACATCCTTAGAGCTATTGAAATGATTATAGGCTCCATTAAGGAGGAAATAAATGATCATGTATTTAAAAAGAGTCATTCTATAAATCATGCCATAGCTTTCTCTCCATCTTTGATGGTGGACTTTATAATGTTTGAATCAATGGACTGCAGAGGGATTCTCGTGGTTAGATGCACAGAGACTAATATTTGAATGTCCGTGTATTATGTTTGATGTGTTACAGTCATCCTGTATGGATCTAAAGAGAAGTCCCACAAGACTACACACATTCTGAATCGTACAAATGAGCTTTTGTCTTTAATTGAAAGATCTGGGACACTCGTATTTTACTTGACAGAATTCTCCCGAGGTAGATAATCTAAAATAATATTTAAATCGGAGTCGGATGGCTCTAAAATCAAGTTGATGCTATTCATAGCCTCATTGCATTCCGAAATGTAAATTCAAATTGGAGGCTGTTTTGTAATTACAGCTCCGATGAAGTCTCTCACACCACGAGGAGAAAACGTCTTGGCACAATATTATGTGCCAGAGAAATCTATTGAAAGAAATGACAGAACATTAAGGTTTATAATCTGTCTAGGATTAAGAAATGTGGCGAAGTATCAGCGATGGATGACAAAATAGATATAACTTTTGACGAATGCGACGCTTTGAGGATTATTTTTAAACTTTCTCCCTCCTCTCCTACAGTACTCGTCGTCGTCGTCGTTGTTGTCACTCTTGATGACAAACAAATGAATGAATAAATCAGAATCAGAACCAAAATCAGAATCAGAAACCGTTTATTGCCAGGAATGTTTACACAAACGAGGAATTTCTTTTGACGGAAGGTGCAACATTTGACATGACAAACAACAATCAACATAAACTTAAGTACAAGACAAGATAAAGATAAAGTGCTTGAACAACAGAGAACGTTTAAAGTGTATGTTTCTAGTGACGTGTGTTTAAGTTAAAGTGCATGTTACATCTGACGTGTGTTTGAGTTAAAATACCCTCATTTCCACATCCCTAATGGATGAGGGAAAAATATGTCGTTAGGTATTTCCCAAATCACTGGCCCCTTTCCCCCCCCCCCCTCCCCTCCCTCTGAACCTTCTCCAAAATAAAATATGCACATGAGCACTCTATTTAAAAAAAGGGCCATTCAACAGGTACTAAACTGAAATATTTAAAGTTGCAGCGGGACTCCCTCTGGATCGCGGGGTGTGGACGGCAGGAGGAGACAACAAGCAGTCGCCCTCGCCACGTTTCGGGACGAGGACCGAACCTTCAGCGCGCTGGAGGTGAAGCCCGTCGCTTCAATATTGGATCCCGGCCCACAGCGGGCCCTCCCAGACCTCATTGTAATTTCATTAGCCGCCGCTGCGACGACGAGCGCCGCGTCGCATCAACACTTCAAACCCACCGAGCCGCCGATCTCCCACGAGCCGGCGAGCGCACACACACACACACACACGCACACAAACAAAAGAAAAAGAGAGACTTACAACTGTGCAGACGCATGCATAAACATGGAAGCCCACTCGCTCACTTTTCACACTCTCTCTCACACACACATTCCCACACTCTTCCCACCCTCCGCCGTCCCTCACAAGTTGTTCTTCTCCTCCTGCCGGTATCGGTCCCTGGTGGGCCGAGGGAGCGGCGTTTCTTCTGGGGTTTTCCCTGCCTTCCCGTTTTAGAACGGCAGAGCCGAGACGGAGGGAGAGGAGTGGAAAGACGATCGCACCGGCTTTGATATATGGAACCGGCTTTGATGGTCTCTCCCTTCTTCTCGCTATAAATAGCGAGCTACAGCTTTAGGGGGGAGAGGAAAGAGAGAGCCAAGAGGAGGAGGAAGGGAGAATGGGGAGATCCCTGGAGATAACGTGTTGTGCTCATAGATACGTACAATCTGAGATGAAAGGGAAAAATTATGAAAGTTTGAGTGCCAGCGCTCATTGGCAAAGACATGGAAATGTGTAGATTCTGACTATGTGACACACATTTGAGATGCAAAGATGTATGCAGCAGATACATACACACACACACACACACACACACACACACACACACACACACACACACACACACACACACACACAGGGTGTTGATGGAGAGAGGTTTATGTGCCTGGGGCGTGTTGCACATAAGAGAGGTCAGGTTCCTTATAGCTGTATAGGAGTGTAAACGGTGAGAATCAGCACAAGCTATTATCATCAACACGGGCCGAGTGTATCGCGACGATAACTTGTAGTGGCACACGATTTCTCACCTCTTTAAGAAGGGCCATGCGGGTGGCTTCGGATGTTTAGCCCATTAACCTCAGACTGGGTGTTCTTTCGCTTTTCAAAGGTTTTTTTTTTTTGCAACAGTTTCCTACGTTCCAGGAAAATGTGTTTTGAATTGAACGTCGAGTGGCAGTTTGCTTGAGATAATCCATCACACACAAGTTGTTGCATTTAGAGTGTTTCATCCACAAATGATGACGTGTATAAAGAGGGATACATTTGAATTCAGCTTGTTTCGCATTGAGGGATTCCCCGACGTATAAATATACGGTACTTTGAAAAAGAGAGTATTATCCTTGTGTGCCGCTCTTTTTGATAACCAAACTATATAGGAGAGTGGAGAAGAACCAAACGGAGCATTTTGCTATTGATCTTTTGACGGTCTGCATTTCGAGCTCCACCTTCAGTTCAAGCTGCCGCTGCTAGCTGGCATCATGCCAGCAGCCGCATCACGCTGTGGAGCGACTCCTGAATCATCGCTTCACCTTATCGCTGTTTCCATGATATAGGAGGACGGATACCCGGACAGACGGGTCGGCCCAGGTCGGATCATTATTTCTAAATGATGTTCGGGTCGGGTTCAATCTACTTGAAAAGATGTTTGCTTTTTTAGCGAAAGAAAAATTGGAAAGGTGAATTAAAATGATGGACCTATAGTGCGTGGGAATGTGTGTGTGCCGCCACTCAGAGTGAGTATTTATGAATGCACCGTCAGTTTGGACATCAAATCTGAATGTCCCTCAGGTTCAGTTACTACTCTCTCAGACTCGGGTTGGGTCCGGACAAAAATATGCAACTTGACTCGCTCTAATTTAGTAACACATATGTCATGGAATACCAGAAAGATCTGCCATCTACGATTACAAATATGGGGACTTGAATGCAACTTGTCTGTTGGTACTCAATCTAAATTAAAGTTACACCTCACATATCCATATATTTTTCATACGATGGCAGCAAATTACCCAGCATGCAATAGAGTACAGGCCTGGAGGGCCAGCATCCATCCTACCCCACTGTAGCGTTACAACAGGCTGTCAATGAGAAAGGCTAAACAATGTCAACGGCAGCAAGCAGATTCAATTTAAGACCCGCTTTACTCTCCTCGCAGAGAGCCTTCAGACGTGGCGCCGCCCTCTCCTTCGCCCTCTCTTTCTCCCTCTCTTTCTCCCTCTCTTTCCCCCGCCGCTCTCGCGAAACGCACGTGTACACAAATCAAATGTAAACACGCAGGCGGCGTGTCTCCATCAGCCGCGGGGGACGGGCGGTGGCAGCTCCGTTGTGCACCGCCCTACTTTTACCACCCGGAAAACAAATGACCGGTCCTTTCCGTTTCCCCGCCCCCGCCACCGCGCCTAATCGCTCGCCGTTCGTAAACATGACAGAGCTGTGCCTCAAGTTATGACTCCTGGATGATGACACACTTAGAGGGCCGGCGAGGGGAAGTTAGCGCCGCGATAGATTGATACATTTGTCGCTTCTCTGAGGACTCTCCATCCCCCCATCCCCCCCCTAATAAATGACAAATGAGTTTAACTGCGACCGTTAAAGGCATTCATAATATTGATCTGGCGAGAGTCAATAGTCAGTGCTATGCTCAGGCACTCATACTATTACTTTGAGCAGTGTGCACACTTCCACGGGCATAAATACCTACACAGAGGCAGCCGCGCACTCTCATACAGTCTGAAAAAGAAATAAAAAAGGGAGGGAAATCAATGGACAGTGGTGCTAAGAGAAAGACTAATGTTCCCAACTAATGAAAATAAACACATTAGGAATGTACGGCGTCAAACGACCTCTGCGCTGACCTCACTCCATCTTGTCACAATTAATCCCTCGTTAAGGGGGTAATTGTTTGCCACTGCTCATATTTATTGTTGATCGCGGTGGCGAAGGTGCCCGCAGTGTCCGAGACCAGGGCGACGCCTGTAAACACACACACACAGATATGCGGGGCGTTCACGCACGGGCGTGTTGAAGATAGCCGCGGTGGTCTCGAAAGCGCTCGCGCCCCGAGTTGCCGGGGGCAGCGATCGATGGGGAGAGGGAGCGTGCCGGAAAAGGCTCTAATTGAAATGAATTTGGCTGCGTATAGATAAACGATTGGACATGTAAAGAGAGAGAGAGAGAGGGAGAGAGAGAGGGGATGAAAAGGGAGGGTTTGTCGGATAGGGGAAGAGATTGAGATTTCTTTCACCTTTTCTCTCAAAGGGCGAACGTCTGGGGAGTCTTCAAATGAGAAATACGGTCACTTTATCATTGCCAGCGACCAATAGAAATTTTACACAGGGCTGAATCAATCATGCTGGGGTTTCATATGGAAAGGGTTGAACAGAGGAATATTTGCACAATGTAATAACACTGTCTCTACAACCTGTCCATTTGGTCACTCGAGTTTGATTAGTAGCTCAAGTACTTAAAGTGTCTCTGCGACTGAATCGCGAATAGCATCTTTTTATTCTACATTTCAACCGCGCTCTTGTTGATAACAACGTTCCAGTTCACTGCTTGAATTACCATGTTGATGTTTGTGGAAACAGCCAAGACAGAAGAGAAAAATAAAATAAATGAACGGACAGATTTTTAACTGTTAAAGCGAGGAGGAGACGATGAAATTGGCAGAGCGACACTTCTCCTGCTACGTTGTTTTTTGTTATCATCAAACACGGCGTCTCATTCACAAGCGGGTGATTGACAGCTCAGCTTTCTGCGGGGCTAACAGGCGTGCTATAAAAGGTCAGCGCTGTCGCCGTGCGCTCGTTCCTCCGTGGAGCCGTGCGCCGGGTATCAGCTCCGACAAACATGTGATCTTAACCTCCTCGACAGGGGAAGAGCGCGAGCGTGCCGGGCGTGACGCTCTGTGTGCGGAGGGATCAATGTGCTGACTGCCGTTCCCCTGGCGACGCAGGGAGGCGGGGGCCCGTCGTGTAAAAGGTAAGGAAGAGAAAAGGCGGTGAGATTGGGGACAGAATGAGCAGCTGTACACATGTACAGGATCAATTGTGCGTGTTGTTGACCAGGCGGCCCCGCCGCTGTTTGTGTTACACGGAGGGGCCGTCAACCCGAGGGGACACTTCCTGGACGACCAACCACCAACCTACATCCACACCGTCAACATAGACTTTACATGTGAGCACACACACACACACACACACACACACAGATAGTCCATAGTGTGTACTATTAGTCCCTCATCTGGCTTTTACTCACCTTGTGACGCTGCCTTTGAATGATTGTTTGGTATTGGGGTCAAAGGTTAAGAGTGGGTAATGATCTGGTAGTTACATGTGCAGCCAGGACACACACACACACACACACACACAACACGGTAAGTGTGAAGAGGAAGTCTAACGATATGATGCATCCTAATGAGGTGGGAAGGCATCGGAGAGCTGTTGTTTGAATCGAATGTGTTGCTTTAGTTTCCCGACGGCCTCAGAAAGTGAGTTTTGCATCAATGCAAAACTGCATTTGAATAAAAAAAATGATTAAAGTGGGACAATGTAAGAAGAAGAAGACAGTGACATTAGAAATCAAACTACCTGGGAAGGGAACGGAACGTACGTCGATGTCCAAGTCCACCAGTGACGAAGAGGAACATGGAAAAGAGAAGACGGGAAGAAAAGGACATTAAATAGGTAATATTTGTGGAAGAAATGTGAGAAAAAACGTTGACATTTGTTAATTGAAAGACTAAAAGTGAATCAACAAAGAACAATGGTCCCTGTTTTTGTGATAAATGACTTGATTTTGTATTGTTTCCATTTAATCATCACCATTGATTCAAATAGACGTGTATTTGTGTTGGTAATGATGTCTGTTTTATCCCTAATTATTCAACCAATTGTTCAATTACAAAGGAGAAATAAATCGATCAATCAGCTGTCTGCAGGCTAAACTGCCTTGACAAGCTAATTTTGCTGGTCATCACAGTAGCTGACCACAGCACCATATTTGCTCCGCGGGGCGAGGATGACCACTTTGTGCGGGGCGACCGTAATTAAAACTCGCCGCGTCCACGGCAACGGCAACATGAAGCAGATTAACCGTCGGAAAATGAATTAGCATGAAACTCCAATGAGAGGGATGATGGATGACAGCTGTCCGCCACTCTTGACAGTTTTTACATTTGACTTTCTAATTAATGTAGGGATTTAATGTGTTTGTTAATTCTGTCAATAGCAATTATGTCTCCTCTGGCTGGCGATGCCACACGCATGTGCCCCATTTCATGTTAATGTGCTGTTCTGTATGTGCCGGAGCCGTGACTGCCAAACGAGCCCGGCCAGCAAATGGGCTTTGGCTCCCCGCGGAGAAAGAACTATGCTGAATATACACAGCGCGGCGTATGAATTCAGGACGGCTCCTCGCTGTTGTGTGCTTAAGGAAATTGGCAAGTGACTTGGGGAAGTGAATTGAGATGATTTGTTGTGGATGGATGTTGGGAAAGGATCATGTTTACAGAACAATGCAGATTAACTGATGGCGATATTAAATAAAGAAAACAGAAACATTAAGGATGCCGCCGCAAAATCATATCCGGTACAACTACTGAGGGCTCAGTCATATATTAAGGGGGTCACTTTCACTTGGTTTCTCTTTCGCTATATCCAAGTGTTTTGACAGTTTGCACCAAACTTTAATCACTTCTTAAAACCCATTTTTATAGAACAGCTTTTAAGTTATCTAGTCTTTTTATGCAGAATTGTGGTTCCCCTAATTCAGTTTGTCTGTTTTTAATTTTTTTTTTTTTAATTTTTTTTTTATTAATTTTAATAGATACTTTTAAATGTAATATTGGTTTCTATTCTACTTGTTTTGCTTTGACTCTCTGTGGAACACTTTAAAGGTGCTATATAAATAAAGTTATTATTATTATTTAATCAGAATTTGAAATTGGCGCTTCTTCCCAAAAAAATGGTTAACAGTCTAACTAAATAAATAACAAAAAGTTTCTCGTGAACACCAAGTCCTTGGGTAAACTTTTGTAATAAGGTTGCAGTCCTGGTACTCTTTGGCGGGGGACAGAGACAAACCCTGCCGAGTCAGCACACAGCGCCCAAGGACAGAGGGGCCGTGGTTGAGGAAGAAGTGAGGAAGATGGATTCAACTTGCTGCGGGACAAGTCCCTCGCTGCCACCCGCTCCTCCTCTCCTCCTTCACCTGGCCCACCACTCTCTGGTGCGCTATCAATCCCTCGCCTCCCCTCCTCTTCCTCCTCTTACTCCGGCTCGCCCCTCAGCGCCAACACACACATAAACACACAGAGGACATCAATCACAGGAGCGCTGTTACTTTAAGTGACTCACTTGTGACACTCTTCAGTATGGCTACTGATTTTCCTCACTGGGGCTCTTAGAGGAAGTGTGTGTGTGTGTGTGTGTGTGTGTGTGTGTGTGTGTGTGTGTGTGTGTGTGTGTGTGTGTGTGTGTGTGTGTGTGTGTGTGTGTGTGTGTGTGTGTGTGTGTGTGTGTGTGTGTGTGTGTGTGTGTGTGTGTGTGTGTGTGTGTGTGTGTGTGAGACAAACAGTGCTGTCGCCATTCATTTCCCTTTTTCAATTTATCCTGAAGTGCTCCGTATGAATTGACCCTTTAAAGGATGCAAATTACAAGCGTTGATTACTTTAATATGTGATAAATGAGAGGGCAGGCAGAGAAAGAAGAAGGCCAGAATAAAATATTGTATTATTTATTTATTATTATTTTATTTACTAATGCTGTAAAAATTAGCGATACTTTTGGGTCGCCAGATTGTAAGAACCTGATTATCGATTAATCAATAGCAACATGTATAACTGCAGACATGATGGATTACGGAAGATTCCCTTTAATATTTAAAATGCAGACGTGATGGTTTGTACAAATGAATTTAACACATTTAAAAAACTATATATATATGACTTCAAATGTTTGTAGCTCTGGCCGTTTGTACTCACACAAGTAGTTGCTGAGCTCTTGGAACCAGGCAACATTGCTCCAGGTAAACATTTATAAAACATGCAAAATAAGGATTGCAGGATTGCAAATATGACGATTTACATGTTTGACTGGAGAGGCGTAGGAATACACTTTCAATGATAGGTTTGTTGATTCTTTTTCTCTAGTTGTGAAAACATTACGCCTCCTCAGACAATGTTTCCTTCATATAATTAATAATATAGTTTGTAATCGGATCGTCAGCGGGCTTCTCCCTCGAGCGTTTAGCGAGACGAGACAAAGACAAAGTGACAGGAAAGCATTTTGTGGAGCTGTTTTTAGCAAAAGAGGTCCCAGGTTGGTATGGGAGACGAGGTTCTGGAGTCGAAAGAAGCGAGGGGGAAAAGCAAGCAGTACCTTGCAGACACAGTACATTACTTTTTCATCAGCACATGCACTCCCCTAAGCCTTGGTCCATGGGGGTGTGCGTATTGAATCACAAGCGTGGCCCCGGCTCTTTCTGCTGCACTCTCATATATTGCATACCATAGGAATGGAGGGCATTGTAAACTCAAATAAGCCACAACCCCACAAGATGCTGTCAAAAACTGCAGACAAACACAAATAAACAGCGGCTCGGAGATGTGCATACGTCGCATAAAACACACGCAACAACACGAGCGGCGCGGACTTTGGACACGGCCCGCGAACACGCGACAAAAAAAGCATCAAAGTAACATTTGCCGACCGTATACACGGATCTGCATCGCGTCAGAGGAAACTATACTAAGAGGAATAAGACTTAATGAGGAGGCAAGTAAAAGTGTGACCAAACAAGGCAGGGGTTTACGAGCAGAGAGAGAGAGAGAGAGAGAGAGAGAGAGAGAGAGAGCGCTCGGGTGCTGCAGGACATGACCGCCATGTCACATTTACAACTTCACATCAAAATCTCTTTGTGTCCTTGCCAAAGTTATCAGTGTGTAATTACCACTTACTTGGTCTTTATTACATATCTGGCTTATCCGATAAGGCCCAAGAGGCCGTCTCCCCATGTGTGACTTCAAAGTGTAGCTGTTTAAATCTACAATAATAACCTCAGAGAGCAGGTATGAGGTAATTTGTCGTACTTATTTTTGCTGGTTTCCTACAGCCTGGAGAAATGCTTCCAGGGTAGATATGAGAATGTCCATTATTGCTACTTAAGGGAGTAGAGAAAAGGAGCTGGTGGAAGAGCTGGGGAAGCGGAGGAGGAGAAGTCAATCAAGACGGGAAGGATGTTCATTCTCTCTCTCTTCTTCTTTAGTGGGCCATAAAAGCTAACGGGCCCGGAACAGCGCTCACCTCGGAATCGCCCGATTGCTTTTTTTCTCCCCCTCCTCCACTCACGCCTCCCCTCCCTCTGCTTCTCCGACAAATCAGCAGCATGGACGGGGGGTCATAAATAAGGAAAACAGTAGTCACTGTCACATGCATGTGTTTGCATGCACACACACACACACAGTCTCTCATGCATGCACAGCTCTAGGCGCTTTTTCTCCTTCCTCACTGCACACACACACACACACGAATGGCGAGCATGGCACGCTGCAACCGAGGACCTCCCCAAGAAACGGCCATCCTTCTTTTCTTTTCTCCCCCCCCCCCCCCCCCATCGTGTTACCTCAGGTGCAGAGAGGGGGAAACGTGAGCAAAAACTTCTAAAAATACCGTCTCAGGGAGGAGTCGGTGCCACTGCAGAGGTTAAACAATCCGAGAGCTGCAGGCAATCATTCAATTTAAAACGCACCGGGAGCCCTTGGGGCGCGAGGGGCGCAGGACGCATAAAGAAATTTAACAACTCAATGTTTTACGGCCCAGGAAAAGGAGAGGCGAGTACAGGCGAGGGTTGGAGGCAACAGAGTGCGGCTGCGTGGTCCGTGTAGTCCGGCACAACACCGCCCCAAAAAAAAAGAAAAAGAGGTCAGCCATTGAGTGTGGAGTTGAGCTCATGACCCTTTCCTCTGGACTGAAGTACAGCGGGAGGGAGAGGCGACGACAAATCAAGTCTGAAGAGTGTTGCCTGCTCTACTTTTTTTACCCTCACTCTCTCCTTTTCGGTCCGTCACATGTGGATGTTTTTCCAGATGTGCAACTTGTATTTTCTCCGACTATTTCACTGATGTAGGTAGTAAACGGTAACTCTCTTAGTTAGATGATCATTCAAAAGCTGCAAATGCATCGATAACGAATGTATGTGCTGCTTGTTGCATATGGATGTTTTGCATATGCTTGTTGCATGTGGATGTTTTTCCAGATGTGCAACCTGTATTGTCTCCGACTATTTCCCATATGTAGGTAGTACACGGTAACTTTCTTGAATAGATGATCATTCAAAAGCTGCACATGCATCGATAATGAATGTATGTGCTGCTTGTTGTTCGCAGTTTTTCTGACACTTTTCCTCTGACACGACAGGAGGCAAACGGAAGAAAAAGAACAATCCGAAAAGTCAAAAGGGATGAGACCAGACGGCTCGTGACAGACAGTGAAAAGACATTCGCAGACAGGCGGAGAGAGGCGAAGCTGGAGGAAAAAAGACAGGTGGGACAAGTTGAGACGCGTAAAGACAGGCGGACAGACGGGCGGACGGGAAGGCAGACGGTTTCGATAAGCCTTGGGAGGACACAGTGCAGCTAACCGGCGAGAGACGGAAACAGGAGCGTGTCACATGCAATGAAGGCAAGCACCCAAGACGGATTGTATTTTTAAAGACTTACGAGGACAGAAGGTAGTGTGGAGTAGGATAGGTCACAGGGAAGGAGAGAAGCTGGAGAGAGGGGAGGCTTTGCAAGGTAAAAATATTGTACCACTGCCTAGTGCCTCGGCCTCGATTATCCAATACTAATACAACATATATTACCAAAACATTTAAAAGGGCTGTATAAAGGTACATATATATATATTCATTTGCAGTGGTGGAAGATACACAACATACTCAAAGTTAAAAACACAGTAAATGTACTTTGTTACTTTCCACCACAGGTTCATAAGTGCACGACCTGTAGTGAACTCGTAGTGAATGAGTTGACATTGTCACATTGTTTTGACTCGAGTAGATGATCAAAAGACATCTTCCACCACAGGAAATCTTCCCCGATGATAAACTCCCCTGTGAGTCCTCAGGTACATTTTCACCTGATGCATCATTTACTCCGGCTCCTTTTTGCCGTCAGCATCCTTCTCATCCCTAAATCTTCCGTGTTGTCTCCTCGCAAACAAATGATCTACGAATTCCCTTTTGCAAACACGATTCCTAAATATTTTAGTTCCCTCTCCTCGTTTTTACTCGAGACCCTCAACCAGTCCTTCTCCCTCCCATTGCAGTCCTCATATAGACCCAAGTCCTCCTCCATCCAGCACACTTCCTTCGCCTTTATTACCATTTCTCTCCATGCAGCTCTCTCTACGATCAACTTTCCTCCCCAGTCTCCCTGCATCCATCCTTTCCTCACACCTCCTCTCTGCCGGCGTTCCCTTTCTCCCTTCCTCTCCCCTGGCAGTGCCCCCCTGGCAGAGGGCCTGAGTGCGGGCCTGTTTGTCAGCAGTCAGCCAACCGCTTGCGTGCCCACATTGTGAGCTGGGGAAATATGCTCCATTGTGTCTGTGCGGCGCTCACCCTTCGATGTGGAAGTGGTCTGAATGCAAGCTCGTTAACCAATCAATAGAGCAGACGTGTCTCAAACCTCGTCCTTGAAACCCCTCTCTGCTTTTGTTCTACGCATGACAAATGAGCTAAGTGGAAGAAAACATCCGGTGGTTTTCTTCGGGGGGGGGGGGGGGGTTGTTCCAGTTCCAGTGCGGATTTTGCCTCGTTTTAACGATTCTTCTATGATCACTTCCTCCTGCTAAATAGCAATTTGACAAATCTGATCACGCCATTTGGAAGAATCAAAGAACAACGGTTTTCTAGATGAATCGAAGAATGGGATCTGTGGTCAAAATAAAGCCACGCCTCCACTAAAGTGGAACATGTGAAACTATAACTCTTTTTTTGCCTAGTCCAGCATAAAAAGGGAAATGAGTCATCGCCCCCAACAGATGAATGGCTTTCCAAGTAGCCTAATAGAGTCCTCCGATGTGTTCACCAGGTAAATGATCCGGTTTAACCTATAAAAGGACGTCAGCTACATTCTATTTCATTCCTGAACACGGCGCCACAAGTGGGACAAGATCATTTTAATGTGATTTGCGATAATTAAACGACCTGTTTTGAGGTGCTTCGACTTAAAGTAGAGAACCCTTCATGACACCCGACGTCTTCACGCTGCTGGACGAGAGCCACTTGGCAGCCTCACTTCCTCCTTTCAAGACACAATCTTATAGAAGCATTAATACGGACGTGGCAAGGGCACTTTGTCAAGGCTGCACTGGATATAGGATAAAGATGACATCACATGCTCACAACTTATTATCACACCTCATTACCTTCGCATCGAAAATGCGGAAAGTAATGTTTTGATCGCCGTGTATTTGTATGTGTGCGTGTTATTCGCATAAGTCAAAAAGTATTAAACCGAATCGCATGAAATTTGGTGGGATGATTGGTAATTATCCGGGAAATATTTGATTTGATTTTGGGATCGACCAGGTGAAAGGTCAAGGTCATGAAAAGGTCAAAATCTTTGAATCGCATGAAATTTAGTGGGATGATTGAGTATTATCCGGGGACCATTTGATTAGATTTTGGGATCGATCGGGTCAAAAATCAAGGTCATGAAAAGGTCAAAATCTTCTTTTTACCATAACACAGTCCATTTTTATGTTCATAATGCAATGCTCAATCTTGTGATATTCGAAGGTATGCGCACTACCGAGTG
Source organism: Liparis tanakae (assembly GCA_036178185.1). Classification (NCBI taxonomy): domain Eukaryota; kingdom Metazoa; phylum Chordata; class Actinopteri; order Perciformes; family Liparidae; genus Liparis; species Liparis tanakae. The sequence goes on along the minus strand of CM070111.1, from coordinate 7,331,730 downwards.
GCCATTCAAGTTCTACTTGTTACCGATAAGCTACATTATATTTCCTATTTATTTAGCACACGTTTTTTTCAAAACAACCCCAAAACCTCCACACTCACAGATTGCATTTCTCTGACTTTCTGAAGTCGTAGTAAAACTATCAGAAGAAAACATCTGCAGGGCGACCATGAAAAGAAAAACAATATCAGTGGCCCAAAATCCACAGAACGGAGCGGCCAAAAGGAATCGGTGCCAGTGTCCGATCGGCGATCTCCTCCCTGGCATCGCGTCAATCAAATCACTCCGTGAGACGTCTAGACAAACTCTAATCGCTTACATTTCTGAGCAATCACTTTCATCCCACGATGCATTTCGTTGGTGATGGGACGCGTGTCTTTCAGGGTGACAGTGCTACAATCATTCAGGCAGAGATGATGTAACACAACAGCTTTGAAGAAGAGTGCGACAGTGATTTGATAATCACGCGGCAGTGAGTAGTCATACCCTGTCATTAATTATACAGGTTAGCTATACCGCACGCTGTATGCAATATCAATCCGTCAATATCAATAGTAGTCGGTTGACGCGTATAGTTACGCTGCTTAAAAAGCCACACAATAGCGGAATAAATAGTGTTTTTTTAGATAGAGGGTGCAAAGAAAGAAACGGTTGAAGGGATGAGGAAGAGTGACTTTCTTCGTCTGTCAGAGTTTTAACCCGGTCTCGACGCTGACAGCTTCAGTCACTCATCCACGGATAAAAAATAAAAATAAAAAGCGGCAGAGGAAGCGAGCCAGAAGAGAATAAAGCGAATAAAGGAAACCGAAGAAGGACAAGCGGAAGAAAAAGAGTGGACCTACACTCTGCTGTCCCGAGTGTTACCTGCGTTTCACCTGTAATCCCTTCTCATTCAGCTGGGGGAACCAGGCCGGGGCCGGTTTACTGGGACGGCTCCTTTTCCGACTGTGAGCCGACGGCTCCCAGGACTCGCGTGTTCGTCGAAAGAAACTCCTGCTGCACGGGCCTCAGCCGCAGCTCGGGAAAAACCCTTTGTCAAACAGCCAGCATTTTTCATTCTGCTGTTGTTGTGTCTCGGTCTCACCTAAGGCCATTAAACTCACAAAAGAATAAATTACATTAATTGCCAGTCTCGATGAGAACAGCTGGGCTGAGGTGCAGAACAACAACGATAAAACGAATTACAAGGAAATAAACCCCGGGTAAGAGAAGCAGCTCTCCTGACTTTTTGGGGGGCGGGGTGTGTGTGTGTGTGTGTGTGTGGGGGGGGGGGGGTCGTGAAACAAAATGGCTGCTATTTGACGCACTTCCAATTACAGGAGGACTTTTTCCATTTAGGTTCTGCATGAGGGTACGTCGGAACGTTTTATTGTCTCCTCCCGAGTGGAAGGCGTTCTCTCTGCACCGGTTCATCTCGACACCTTTCTCCATCAGGGCCCAGGTGCATAGCTAATGAGGGTCATGTGATCCACACACCTGTGTGCACCTTGACTAATGCCCTCAACCCCGTTGCCCTGTTTTCCATCTGTCTCCATCCCTCCTTCCTTTTTGCTCCGCCTGAACGAACCGCCTCCCCACATCCGTCAGACTCCAGCTCGCCCTCTCTCGGTCCTCCGATCCGCTCTCTCTCTCTCACTTTCCGACGCTCGTCTCCGCGCCGCGCCGCGCCGCCGTGTTTTCCCGGCGTTTGTGCCTTTTAGCCGAAGCTTCTGCCCCGAGCGCGTAGCCGAGGCGTATACCTCCGAGAAGAGCTCGTTAGAAGGTGTGAGCTCAACCCCTGATTGATTTCGGAGCATGACTCGGTGAGACGGCCAAGATCTAGCGCAAAAACCTCTGGGAGACTGCGCGTGTGTGTGTGTGTGTGTGTGTGTGTGTGTGTGTGTGTGTGTGTGTGTGTGTGGTAGAGAAGATGTGAGAGTTGAGGGTTAGGGGGATCAAGAACGAGTGAAAGAAAAACAAGGGGGTGGGAGGGGTGTGTGGGGGGGGGGGGTGGAGGGGAGACAGCAACTGACTATGCTCTCTATTTCTTTCATGTGCCTTTTTATATACTTTTTATATTTTGTTGTTGTTGTTGTTGTTGTTGTTTCTGGCGTTCAGGGCTGTGCAATGAACTGAGGAGTGGCTAACTCGCTCCAATTTTTCAAGAGCTCTCCGACTGTTGTTTGGGCCGTGGGTGGGGGGGGGGGGGGGGGGTCGAGGAGGAGCCGCGCCGATGCCAGCCCTCCAATAGCGGAGTGATTACTGGGCGCCGGGCCGTGCCGAGCCGGGCTGGGGCGTCAGAACACGCCGTCGCACTTCACCGGACGCCGCCGGTATGAAGACGTGCGCTCTGACGATGCTTTTGCTAAATTTAGAGTAACGACGCAACGATAAAGGGGCTACGTGATCTGAGATTTCGGCTCTTAAATATCGATACAGTATATTTATAACTGTCGATGCAAAAAAAAAGAAGCCGTTTCAGTTATATCGCCTTTTTACGGTAATGCAATCTCGTCTTCACACCAAGGAAACATAATTGTGTCAAGCATCATTTGCATTAGGTTATTACATTTGTTTCAAGGTAACTGATCTTGATCTGTCTTCTAAGAAAATGTGTTTTTAATCTGGAGCTGGTGCAGATAAAGGGCGGTCATACTGCCGTCCCAGACATCGTTTAACCCTCCTGTTACCTTCACATTTACTAACATATTTTACCCTCGGGGTCAATTTGACCCCAGCAATTAAAACCTCCAGAAAATTATTAGAATTAATATTGTTTTCCAAGTTTAAGTGTGAGGTACTTTATGTGTGTTTGTTGACTACCTGAATAGCCCTTTAAATACATACAAAAAGTAGATATTTCTTATATGTTTGACACAGTGAAAAACAGCCTGGAGTCAAATTGACCCCAAAGAACATCGACATTAAACATTGAATGGGGTCAAATTGACCCTAAAGGTAACAGGAGGGTTAAAAGAAAACTAAATGGGGGGGCGTTCAAACTCCACACCGATCGGACCAGCTGGAATCGAGCGCGCCGCGGCCCTCGCGTATCGTCAGATCTAACTACATATCTCTAAATAAGAGGGTGCGGGTGTCGAGCATACGGATACATGACACTTTACAGTACGAGCATCTCGCTTCACGTACTCAAGCTAATGGAAAATTTGACAGAATCATTTACACTCCGAAAGCAAACCCATCTGTATCTAGTTAATGGTTGAATTAAAGCAAGTGACAATCTCTATTTTCTGCCAACCCTTTCACAAAATTGTGTTCGGCACATCTTTGGTTCCACGGCGTGGAAGCCGCCTTGTTCTCCGTTCACCTCCTTTTATAGCCACATGTAAACAAGCCTGTGTATATCAATTCCCCATCGTCATTCTTAGTCTCTCTGCCCCACGCCTGCATATGATTATTGATTCTAGAAAGAGGGGCCCCTTCAATGGCGTCGAGGCGTTTATATTTGCATTTATATTCTCGCCGCGGTGATGTTCTTCAGAGGCAGTGAAACCTCCCACTCGCCCAGGGGTGAGTGGAAGGGAGGGAGAGAGTTTTGATAAGGCTACTGTCATTCATTTCAATTTCTTTATCAAGCCTAAGTGCCTTCTATGAATTGGCCCTTTAAAGTACACAAATTAGAGCCATCAGTTACGCTGGGATGTGAAACAGGGACGGGGAAGCAGAGAGCGGATGTCAGGGAGGCGGAGAACAGAGCGAGAGCCACGGGGAGAGAATCAAACCAACGGCAGAAAGAGAAAAGAGGAGAGAAAAATACAAATGAGAGAGAGAGAGAGAGACAGTGTTAATGAGTGAGACAGTGAGACCACTGTGTGGGCAGCCCTAAAGAACAAATGTCTCTAATGCTTAATTCCACAGGGTACGCTTCTTATGATTTTATAATGATGATTACTCAGGGTCGGTGCAATAGGCACCCACTCAGGGGCCATCGCGGAACAGGAAGAAATGGCAAAGTCAAGCAAACACGACGGGAAGTAAAATATATGCTGAGGAAAAATTACAGGACATTCAATTGCAGAGATTATGTGTTTGCTCCTAATAAGCGCAATAAAAGAGCAGAAAAAACTCATGCATTTAAATATGCTTCTTAGCCGAGTATAATCCCTATAGTCTCTGCGTCATTGTGACTCTGGCAAGAGACGCACCCAAACAATACTTCTATACCAAGTACTGTTTGTTTGCTTTACATATGAATAGCCCACTTTATTTCTGGAAGTACACCAATCACTTTTGGTCCATTAAATTCTAATTAGCAGAGATAGAGCCTAAAGCCTCTCTGAGAGAGATACTATTATAGAGGAGAGAGAGGAGAGGGAGGAGAGGGAGCGACGGAGGAGACGGAGCCTAAACAATGCCCTATAATGGAGAAGGCCTCAGAGCCGGGCTGAGAAGAAAAACAACCCCTTAAGGTCCATTAACGTGCATATTTTATTATCTGGAACAAACCTCTTGAATGTATGTCAGTTTGGATCTATTTCTATAGTTTTGACCCACCTGTCTAAGCTGGGAAGACACATGGGTAGCTCGTGAATTGGGTTTTTACCAACATTTCTGATGCACGTTAAGTTTTACTTCCAAAAGAAAGTAGTTTACATCACTGATTCCCAACGATTCCACTACTGCCTTTGATTAGTCCACCCAAAAGATAATCTTCACTTTATCTTTTAAAAGCCTGAAGAGATATAATCTGCAATTTGCTTTGACTTCATAAGGTAAAAATACTAATTAACATTTATTTATATATATATATTCAGTATATATACTGAATATAAATAAATATATATATATATATATATATATATATATATATATATATATATATATATATATACTGAATATAAATAAATATATATATATATATATATATATAAGTTCAGCTACTGGCCTCCTCACCACTTGTCAACACACGCTTGTTACCGTGTTGTTACAATAAGAGAGGGGGACCTGAGAGAAGGGGTGGGACGATGGAGCAGACGAGCGCCAATCCGAGGTCAGGATGACGTGACGAAACGTGGGCGCTCAAAGAGGGCCGCACCTGGCCGGGGAGAGAGAGTCGTTTTGGGCTTCAACCTGTGGGTTGAGAAATAACTCCCGGTGTGATTGCGATCGCAGCAAACTTGTACTTTACTGATCCTCCTGTTGGAAAGGAGTAAATGAGAGAAGGTTGTCGGCTGAATTATTCCGTTAGCTCGACCCGGCATCCAACTCTGACGGACGCGTTCACTCCCAAAGTGCAATGTTATCATAACAGACAGAGAAGATGGACAAAACCGCTCAAATTCATCCCAAATTAAACAGACCCGGTGTTCTTCGAGAAGCGGCGCGGCACGTCTCCTCCTGATTCATCTCAGCAATCGTTGTTGTTGTCGAGTGGATCCAGGAGTAATCCGAATGTTGATGCTGTGTGTGAGTGAATCAGCCATCGATCTGATGCAGCCCATAAAGCAGCCTCAGACTTTGGTAACTCCGGCTTCAGGGGGTTGGTACAGTGTCTGCCAAATAGCAGGCCTGATTAATGCACTGATAATCTGCTCCATAAATAGAACCACCAGTCAGTCTCTGTTTTGTTTTTTATGTATCTGCCTTTACTGCAGCAATAACTGTTGGAGGGCTGTATTTCACGGTTGTTCAGCCGCCAAACTTCCCTCACTTACACTCTGTCTCTCTCTCTTCTTTACTCACTCACTCTCTCCTCCTCCTCCTCCTCCTCCTCCTCCTCTGGCCCGGCTCTCCTTTGATGAAGAGTGAAAGAGCATGTTGTCTAAAACTTTTTGGCAAGCGGTGAGAATACCAAAAAGAGTGAGGGGTAGAGGGAGCTTTCACAATACATCAAGCTCTCTCTTCAACAACACCTACAGTTTGCCGATACCTGCGGGTCTCTTTCATCATGAGTCACTGATAAACAGAGAAGTGGCTGCCGGATCAGAGGAGGAGGCTGGAAAACAGCACCCCCTTTTGAGAGGAGAAGCCTTGCCAGCCAATAACACGGGTCACCGCTTCCCAGGCCAAACTGTATCGCGATGGAGCGCTGGGATGCCAGAGCTCCACCAAGAGGGGAGGTGACAAAAGGAGGGAAAGCTTTTACCACATCAGCAACGGGAGAGAAAAAAAACATTTGTTACTCACGACAAAGGGAACGTGGCAGAATTCCCTCGTCCCAATCCCCTTCTGACTGGAGATGTAGCTCCGGGGTAGTCATGCTCTAGCAGACCTCGCCTGAACCAGATCTTTCTCCCACATTATCATCCTCGTGTGGATAAATAACTGTGATAATGGTGACCCGCTTCGACATGCTTAATGGGAGATGGTGCGCTTGCCAGTTCACGGAAGAAGAAAAAAAAAACATCCCTGAAAAGTATGTTAAGCGAAGAAAAGCTGGAAGATATTTGAAAAGGTACTGAGTAAATGAGAAGCGGGAAAAAACACAGAGGGCCAAAGCCGGAAGGTTTGAATCATTAGGGTCTCCAAACAAACAATTCAAAAATTTATCGTAAAAGATTGTAAAGCGATCCGAGATAAATTAGTAATTTGTGAAATTGGGCTATACAAATAAACTGAATTGAATTGAAAAGAATATCATATACCGTTTGCTGCTTTGTTTAAGCTTCACATCAAAACACAGCAACACACACTAGCCTTCATCCTCATATTGGAGAGCGTGCTACTCTTCATTCCCACCGATTTGCACAGCTTATGAATATTCTACTTTAAAGCATGAAAACATCCTTTTCGTGGCCGTTGGCAGTTACAGGCTGTGATTGTTTGCCAGCAGAAATGCAGCTAAACAACAGCAGCAACCTCTGCATGTTCGTCCAACTCGACTGCCGTTTAAACTACAAACAAAATATAACGACGATGTGTCGGATGAATCCGTCTACATGGGCCTAAAAAAACTCACTGGCAAACAATGTGCTTTCATATTCACAATCTTTTTTCTTGGAAGGGCAGAGGAACACGTTTGAAATAGGGGCCCTGAAGCTGTCTTTAATTCACTCAGGGTTCTTACACATTTTGACCGATGGATTTCCATGACTTTTCCATGACTTTTCCATGACTTTAAACCAAATTTCCATGACCAAACTGAATTCTCGGAGTATACATGAACATTTTAGAAAATGTAGTATTCAAAGAATGAGAATTACAAAGCATACAATACACCTTAGAGGAAACAAATTACGTAATCCCGACCGCTTCCTGAGCTGTTGTTGCTATGGCCAGCAAACTTTCCAGTTAAGGTGCGTTCACTTGCAACGGGAAAAAATAATAATTTCACCGATAGTGTGAGAGCGTATGCCGGCTTAGATTTTAATTGTCTTCCTTTCAAAAACATATTCATTATTTCAAACTTGGCGTAAATGAACATGTGAATATAACAAATTTCCATGACTTTTTCAAAACTTTTATGATTTAAGTTTTTTCCATGACTTTTCCAGGCCTGGAAATTACTATTTAAAAATTCCATGACTTTTCCAGGTTTTCCATGACCGTACGAACCCTGTTCACTGTATCCTGAGACGACGCCTTAATTCATTGGCACTAGTTTGTTTTCTATTTGAGGTGGAGTGCTCTGGAGAGTATTGCTAAAGGAGGATGAGGGGGGGGGGTTCCATTATGTTCAAGGAAAAAAGGCCGCGACAGGAGCCTTTCAGCGCACAGAGCTGCCCTGTGACTTGATGAATGGCCAGCCTTTAATGTTATGGGGGATTAAAGATAACTTCTGAACGATCAGCGGGCCAACATATAGGCGGCTCCTCTTTCACCGGCATAATAAGTTCTCAGCTGCCACCGGTTTAATTACCTCCTTTTAAAACTCAATCCACGTGGACCCCACTTTAAAAAAAAAAAGAAACGAGATGGCAGGAGGATTAAGTTGAGGGGGGGGGGGGCCGTGGGGGTCAGGTATTCCATTGATTACAAGCTACCATTAAAGATCAAGAGAGGAGCCTCTTAAAGACATCCATCAGGCCGAGACTGAAGTGGCCGTAATGATCTTCCTGTAAACCATAAATAACGCTGATCGTGTTGCTTGTATCTCGTCCGCGGCGCTCTGGGTTTGTTATGAAGCGGCGAGGCCCTCGGGGGGGGAGGGACCGCGTTTGGGATGAACAGATCATGTTAACCCCCCACACACACACACACACACACACACACACACACACACACACACACACACACACACACACACACACACACACACACACACACACACACACACACGCACGGGGGAGAGAGGTCACTGAAGTTACGAGTCACAACTGTCGTATAAAAAACACAGTGGAGGGAGGCGCTCTGTGAGCATCTGACTAATAATAATAATAATGCATTATATTTTTATCGCACTCTTCCTTCAAGAATCTCAGAGTGCCACACAGATAGTAAAAACAAATAAAACCGATTAAAACATATTTAAAAGCAACCCAGAAAAAAAAAAAATGTTATGAGTCACGTGTGCCAGCGGCTCAAGATGCAAAGAAACGGATGGACAACAAAAACACTCTAATAGTCCCAAAAAAATGAACTCTTCAAGCAGTAAATCGGCGATGGATGCAACAGTGACTAAAGCACGATGTTAACATCTGTTGCAATGACAAACATCTCAAACGTCTGGCGGACGACCACCACGGGAAGTCGATGTCACTAGCGACTGAGAGATTAATTTGAGGGAATCCCTATCCTCCTCTTCACAGGAGACGTGTGTCGGTGCATATGGAACCAGTGCAACACGTGCTCTGGCTCCCAGTGGACTGGGAGACCACAGGGACCGTGTGCTCCCACCCTCGGCTCCCCCACTTTGTCTCCATCCTCGTTCGCCGGTCGCTGGATTATAGGAATGAAAAAGAAGAAAAAAAAAACATGTTGCAGTGGGAGATCCTTATTGGCTGGTGATGAAGGACGGCGGCCTACAGCGCGGGGCGCCTGTTGACACCTACTGGGGGCGGGGGGGTGGAGAATGGGACAGCTGTATCTGTAGGTGCAGGGTTAATGGGGAGCACAGCTTGAGACGCTGCCTCCATTACACATTCCAGGATTACAGGAAAGCAAATTAAACCGCTGGAATATAATCTGCAGGTTTATTCACTATTCGCTACAACTTCTGCTGACCAAAAGCATGAAGGCAGCTTTATCTCACTGCTGCACTGTTTAGCGTGTGCGACTTTCACATAGTATGCACTCCAGAAGCTGCGGCACAACAAAATAGTGAAGCATCGTCCCCAATTCCCAACACAGTGTGCTTTTGAGTTTACTCCTCTCCTGAACAGTCCTCTGTGCCTCATTGATCAACAAATCGGTGCATCGCCCTCGGTGGTTGCGTTGTTTTTCTGTTGCACAACAACTCAAGCGGGGCGGGATGCAGGAGGAACAACAGGAAGGTGAAGTCATGGCCAAGTCCTCGCCGGGCTGGAGGAGAGAGAGATGGGGAGGACGAAGATCCCACTGGATTCATGGTACGGAGGACGACCCTCTGCCGGGTTCGCTACATGTAGGGTGTCCTCCTCGTGGTCTGCACCCGGAGGTCACAAAACCCCCAATGGCTCTTCTCACTTTGAGCAAGCAAGAGCAGATCATCATGAGAAGAAAAAAAAACGTCTGTATCCATATGCTCAAATAAATGAATACATAACTGACCCGTACACGGGCCAAGAAATAATCCCGACGCCATATCATTGCACACATGCGCAGTATAATCTGGTCTGGCACGCGATCATAGAACATGAACACGAGGCGCTTCTGGCCGGGTGTCATCGTAGCCGAATTACAAATCTGCAATTACGTCAAAAATCAAAACACCATAGATAAACGCTTTGTATTTGAAAAGCGGTCTATTGTTTATCGGCCAATAGACCGTAGCGTCAGGAAGAAACCATCCCGTTATTTCTGCCGCAACCCTCGAAACCCTCCAGCATCGCCGCTCACACGCCGCTCACACGCCGCTCACACGTGCTTTGTGCTTTGAGCACTGCAGAGAGGCTGCTAATTTGAGCAGATGCATGTCAGCAACAACAGAAAGTGCTGGGGACAGAAAAATAGACTTTTTTTCCCTCCTTTTCTTCCTTTTTTCACAAATATAAGATTAGAGCATATATAACCAAAGAAGGAGGGGGCGAGGGGGGGGGGAAAGGAACAATTAGAGTGAAAAAGAGAGCACTTCAAAAAGAAACCATAAACATTCCATGTACTTTTTTGCTCTCCTGATGAGAAAATGATTTGCTTTTCTCTACGCTTGATTATATTGCACAGCAAATAATGCACTTAGTATCACACATTATGAACATTTTATTGCACAAGTATCTATTTATGATGTGAAGCACCGAGATAAAAGCTGTACTGGTTAACTGTAACGCTGCCAATTCAGCACACACACACACACACACACACACACACACACACACACACACACACACACACACACATTAGGCTGGCTACTCTTGGCAGGGGCTAGCCCAGAAAAAGGCAAGCAGGCGGGCGTGCTGGCTGCTGGAGATTGTGACTGGTGGAAAGCAGGTCACACATACATCAGAGACCATGTGCCTGTTACAGCTTAATATCCACAGAAGCCGGAGCCAGTGCATACACACACACACACACACACACACACACACACACACACACACACACACACACACACACACACACACACACACACACACCACATATAGAAGGAGAGAGCCAGGCAGAGAGAGAGAGAGAGAGAGGGGAGGAGGGGGGGTGATACTCTACATAGAGAGGTACAGAAGAAAAAAGACGTGTGGAGAGCTTGCAGAACATGGAGAGCGGGAGAGGGAGGAGAGGAAGAGGAAGCCGAGGTGATGGGTTTATCAAAGGTGTCGTCAACACGGGAGAGAGGGAGTGAAAGAGCAGGAAAGGAAGAGAAAGGAAGTTTAAAAAGGAGAAGATGGAATATATCCAGGAATGAGGAGCATCAAGGAAAGAGGACAGTAAAAGAGACTGATGGATAGGTAGAATTGAAGGTGAATAGTGAGAAAAGGTAGAGCCGGTAATTACGTCTATACACGCGCATATTCTCGGTGAGGCTGGCTGTGCTTATTAAATCATACAGATGAGAGCACATAGCTTGTATGCTTACTCAATGAAGTTAAAACATTTTGGTTTGTCGTCGTCATTAAAATTCCGGCTCTAGCTGTTAAATGAGACATAAGCAATAACACAAACAAAACACTCTCCTCACACTGTAATCCTGCCAAGACACACACACAAAAAAAGAAGACATAAATTAGCTCCAGCGAACTGTTGGAAGGGTCCTCGACATTTCAGCTGTGCTATAGAAAAAAGGGGAGAAACAGCAAGTGCAGTATAAGTGAGAGAAAACAAAGGGACAACTAGGAAAGAGTGTACAAAGCGCTGACAGGCGCTATTGCTGGAGTGGAGGAGGTGAAGGGAGTATAACAGAAAGAGAGGGAGCGAACAAGCAAGAGGACGGGAAGGGAGAGATAGTGTGTGATAAAGGGGGGGGGGGGAGAAATCACAAGGCCAGCTCCCATAGGAGGAATGCACAATAGCGCAATAAGCTGGTGATATAATGGTCTTTTTTGCTGTATCAAGCCCATTCTCTTCATCTTTGGCAACCCTCATCAAATCAGCATGCCGTCTCCTCAGGTGGCGCTTTAATTACTGACGGAAGCTCAGGACCAAATAGCAGAGAAACACGTTTCTGCTAATTCCAACACGCTCACACCGAGAGCCCGACACATCGAGAACAAAGAGTCAGAAGTACTGGCGACGGGAGAAGTCAATGGATTAACAATACGTTGGATTATTTATCGTTATAAAGTTATAAAGTTGTTACAAATCCGCCCCCGATTACAGTTTTTGGGGCGTTTCTCTTCTTTGTGTGCAGTAAATTGGCTATGTTAGGAATTTGAATTCTAGTCAGATAAGACAGAACAAAACAAGAAATGCAATGCGTACGATTATTAATTATGTGTGTATAAAAAGAAACGCGATGGGCTCCCTTCTGTTTTCAAGGGGCGCTAAATGGCTGCACGTTGGTATGCCTTTATGCTTTGTCCCTAATGTGCTAATCCTCATGACAAAACCTCAATGCACATTGCACATCGTACACATCAAACCTTGTGCATTAAAATATATAATGTTTAATTTGTATAGAGTTTTCCTATTTCATATATTTCTCTTGAGAATACACCCCCCCCTTTACGTATGATTGCCAACACAATTTGTAATTACACGATACTAATACCAACTCACGTGACCACGTGCATATCCTCAACACACAAATATAAAAAATAAGGAATAAATAGAATAGAATAAACGATCTCATACGCCGTTATGCTGTTGTTGCCATTAGACCGTGATGGGCTGGGAGAGTGGTCCCAGGCGGATGCCCGTCTGTAAGGCAAACCGCCGGTGACATCCTAAGCACGGTTAACGTGGTTACGGCTGCAGCGACACAGACGGAGAGCCTTCGCCCGGGAACGCTCGGCGAGCCGCGCACAGACGGCGCAAAATGAGATGAGCGCGGGGGCCAAATCTAATCAGGGGGACGAAGACACGCCGCACAAGAGGAGAGGTAGAAAGGAAAGGATGGGGGGTGTTCTTCAGAAGAGGTAAACGGAGAAAGCAGAAGGGAAAACAGGGGGAGTGAGAAAGAGAGTACATTGCTGTCAGTAAACACTAAATATCTCCCGAGCGCTAAACTGCGAGGAGAGTGTGAGATGGAGCGGCGAGCGGGAATGAGGCGGCGCAGGAGAGAGGGCCGCGTCCACCTGTGTGTGTGTGTGTGTGTGTGTGTGTGTGTGGGGAAGCAGGCGCGATTGTTTGTGTACCCCCCTTTCGGCTGGTAAATGGGAAACACAGCCTGCGCCGTGTCGTCGTCGTCGTCGTCCCCCCCCTCCCGGCACCTTCCTCCTCCTCCTCCTCCTCCTCGGCCGTTCAGAGCCACTCGCTCAGCCAGCGCCACACAATAGCGAGCTGATGAACCCGGGGCTAGCGTGCCCTGTGAGCTCAGTGGAGGCCGAGCGCATGGAGAGTCCTTAATGATTTCAGTCCGGCGCGACAAGAACGCCATGTACACACTGGCTAACTCCTTCACTTGTTCCCTCCCTCACTTCTCCTCGCCAGACACCTCCTCACTCAAACCTTTTTTGAGGCCTCAACAGGAGAAAAAGAGGAAGGACCCTCACGTCCCAATTCCATTGGAGAAGAAAAAGAAAATCTCAAGATCGGACATCGATCCTGAGCATATTGGCACTAGAAATTATTTTTTAAATAAATGTTTCTGTAATGAACGCTGCCTCAAGTGATGGCAGCACCGCTGATAGGGAGGTTGGATGGAGACATGAGATTTAAAAAAGGGCTGATTTTGGCTGCCTGGTGTCCTTCACTTCCTGTTTCACTGATATCAAGACATACTTTCAACCTTTGCAGGCAAAAAAAAAAAGGAAACAGGAAAACAATATGTAAATCCCAAGGTTTCCTCACATATTAAAGATGCAAAAAGAGATATGGGTATGTTGTTGGGCTGGCTATTGTGTGTTGTGCCACTAGAAGTGTGTACTTGAGGAAAACTACAGGAAAAGATTGACTGAATAATTGAATATGTGCGATAAGAAAAGGTTAAAGGGTCACACCAAATGAATGTCTGGACTTGAGAACACCTGGTCTTTTCTCCTTTTAGATGGTGACCTATGAACATTAATGATTAGATCCTACAGCCAATTAAAATCCGGCTCTCTCTTAAAAAGGCTCTCACTTGGCTCAAACCTCGACGGCGGTCCTTTCAACGTGGCCAAGCAACCCATAGAACAAACAAGTAAAACAACAAAGTAAGTCACCTACACTGCAAAAATTCAGCCTAAAAAAACAAGTAAAAAAAGTAATAAAATGAGGGAATATTACTTGAAATAAGCCAAATTATCTGCCACCAGAATAGGAAAATTCGACTTGCCAAGATTTCTTAAAACAAGTGAAATACTCCAACATTAAAACTGCCTTGTAAGAAGAAATATCTTATCAGTCAAAAAACAAGCATAGATTGCCTTCATTTGAGATATTTCATCTTACTTAGATTTTAATTTTTCTTCAGGGGTACTGCAGGTGGCATGTAGCTGAATTAACCCCTGCTGGGCTAATAGTCGTGTAAGCAGCAGAGCGAAGTCAGAAACAAGGGAAACAGATTTTTTAAAAGAGGGTGCACAGAAGTATCCCCTTTTGTTTCAGAGGAATAGTATGTCTCCCTCTCCCTCAGAATTCTCAGTGACATGTCTCATAGTGCAGATACATCTAAAATGCAATTTTTTGACAATAATTAGAGCCAATTTCAATTCATTTAGGATGTATAAGCCAGCTGTATAAGTCAACAACGTGGTACCTTTTGAGTGTGCATCAATCAGCATCAGCACAAAGGCAAATTAGATGCAAACCTTTCCTTTGCTAGCAGGATGCATTTGCCAAAAATATTGTCTATTTCCATTATCCAAGATAGCGTTTTTTATTGAGTCAATCAAGCCATCAAATCAAGCGCTAAGATGTAGTCTGACAGACGTAATTTAGCAAAGACGATCAGCATGCGGACTACTTAAGCATCCTCTCCAAAACATGTTCAGTGTTTGAGTGATTACATTTTCATCCCACTCAAGTTCCTTGTTCCATATTTGGCACAATCTGCATTTTTATCCTCTTTCGACGATGCTTAATATATGCCGGTGCCGATAAAGCCTGGATTTCTGTTGTTTTTTTGTTCAATTCCCTATCAGAATAAAGCTAACAGCTAAGCTCGAGGGTCAGTTATATCACCGCCGGACACGAGGGCTAAGCACGTTGCTTTAATTCATCAAGGTTTGATTACTTCTGTGAAGATATTTTCCTCAGCCTGATAACCCGATGCTCTCCAATTAATACCTTTTCACAATCCTGCAGACGCCGACATGATCAGAGCGTGCTGGGCCTCCCGCGTGCCTCTGTTCCCCCACTCTGTGAGAACGCTCTTAGAAAGTTACACCGTGGAGATTTTTGTAAACCATTTTCACGTTCAACTTCATCAACAATTGCAGTTCATCAAACGAGATAAATTAATCCCGTTGGCACTCTGGCAATGAGCCAAGGTTACTCAAAGGGAGTGGAGGAATATGTCCATTAAAGGCTACGTGCTGCTCCTGTGATCATCCTAAACATGACAACTTAACTGAAATAATTATGACCTTTTGCCCAAAAGTGGTTTTCAGGGGCATCGCCACATCTTCTGTGTAATTAGTGATCAATACATATATTGTACATCAAGAGCCCAGATGTTGACATATAATTGTAAACGTACAATGTGGTAGTCGCCTATTCACTATGCTGTTTGGATGATTTTTATTTTATTGGGGTGGAAAAGCTTGCCACTGCCATGCGCGCCCTGTGAAGCTGCTCTGGCCCACGAAGCAGACTCATGGTGCAACTTATCGTACTAAAGTAATATAGAGTCATGAGTTGAGTTTAGATGTATATAAAATAGAGGCTCAAATGTCTGACCCAAGATGAAAACTAGTTCAAAAGTCAACATATGTGAGAGTTAATAGCGCTGCAGTAGACTTTACAATCGGCACCAGGTATGCACTGGACCGTCTGACCTCTATGTGTCATGTTGATGCTAAAAAACATACCTGCAAACTCATGAGGGGTGAAAAAGGTGACAACAAACATTTTAAGAAAAAAAGGTCCTCTGAACAATTCAGTGATCGGGCCCTAATAATAGTAATAACAACTTTAGATTATCATTATATATAATATGGTTAAAGTCATTCATGAATCAAATTCCTCTTTTTTCTTTACTTGTGTGCTCTGCTGATCTTTGAGCCTGTTTCATGAGTCTGTTCCATGAGTCTATTCCATGATTCTGTTCCATGAACCTGTTCCATGATTCTATTCCATGAGTCTGTTCCATGATTCTGTTCCATGAGTCTATTCCATGAGTCTATTCCATGATTCTGTTCCATGAACCTGTTCCATGATTCTATTCCATGAGTCTGTTCCATGATTCTGTTCCATGAACCTGTTCCATGATTCTGTTCCATGACTCTGTTCCATAAGCCTGTTCCTTCGACGTGTCCCATCAAAGATGTTTTATTGCAAAGATCACCACTTCGCATGTTCTCCGTGTCTCACTCCAATCTCATAAACGCCAGCCGTACAATTCCCCCACCCCAAAATAAAAACTCTTCGGATCCACACGATTCACGTGGATGACCTATTTTTATTTCAAAACGGCGAATTTCGCCGAAAGGTGACAAGTTTGCAGGTATGAAAAACACATCTTTTCCGACTACATCTGGATTAAAACACAGATTAGCACTTCAGTGGCACTTAAATAGCTCTTATGATGGTACTTTTGTAGTTTGACTTTGTTGAGGAAATGTTACTTTCTGTATTCTTGTTGTTCTTAGTTTGTACTCTAGGTTGAAATGCACTTATTGTAAGTCGCTTTGGATAAATGACATGTAATGTACTGTAATGTAATGCAGCGGACTGCTCGGCAAGAAGAGAACAAAACAACAACCCAAACAATTTTGACAACTACAGTGCTATTTGTGATGCTTATAGGTACAACGCACGAAACCCAGCATATAGGGAAGCTGCTGAATCCGAGGCTCTGGGAACATGTACGACGCTCCGCGTCTCATTGCAGCTCGGGCCGTCTGGGTCAGCCGCTCAGCCCCTCAGCACAAAGAGGCTTCCTCTTCAAAGTCAGCAATCAAACACGAGCGGCACAAAAGCATTTATCTTCTGTTCATTTGGAAATTAAATTTGCCCACCAAATTAAAGAACGGAGGAGCATAATGGATTGATCTGGATTGCCAGGAGAGCCTTTTGTAAATAAAAGAGAACAGCAAGAGCGTTGAAAGGTAAGTGGAGAGGTTTGCTGGATCCAGTTGCAGTATTGTCTTATTTCATCGGGGGAATGGTTTGCGCGCGTATGTTTGTGGGGTATTGACCGCGGGGGGGCACTTCATTTCCGAGCTGATTGTGCGCTGCCCAGTGGCGTACGCCCGCTGCCAGGCTGCTCAGTGTAAAGCTTCCACTTCTCGCTTCCCCCTCTCCTTTTTTTCCCCCGGAAATAAATCAGCCACAAAATCAGATTACGATCAGGAGAGATTCATGGGAATGATACAAAAAAATACAGCGCTGAGGGGACTTTGAAGCGAAAGCCCAAAAGCAATGAGACTAGAGAGAGGAAAGAGAGAACCTAGCCTGCACATTACATTTTTACTAGGCAGTAAACAATTGGGCTGGTTTTCTCGGGGCTGTGGCAGGTTGCTCAAAAGTGATGCGGAGGTTAAGTCAGTCAGTAAAGCTCAAAGGGAGATGGGAAAGGTTACAGTGCTATGAACAAAAATAAGTAGGCAAAAAAGACTCCAATCTGGGCTTAAATATACATTAAATACTGTCTGTTAAAGAGTCCCAAAGACCAGCATTATCCAGGCCGAATGAATGAAACATGAGGCAAAGGCTTAAATTAACAAATGGATAAAATGAGCAAAAGTTACACAGCATGCCCGTCCTTCTCAAAGAATACAGCTTTCCAATCGTTAATTCAGTGAAGGCCTAACTACCTTAGATACTTAAAAATATATCACAGGAATTGGCCTCTACTAAGGGACGTCATAAATATGACCACATAATGAACATCCGCTCGGGAGACTGAGCGCGATAGGGGCCATAAACCCTTAAAATTCATTCATACTGTCAAAAGGGAACACCATGTGTCCTGTGAAGGACATAATATATATATATTTTGCCCAGGTAGTCGTCTATACATTCCTCTTTTGGCGCCGTTCTCCGATCTACATGTCTCGAAGGGCTTTTGAGTAATGCATTTCTATTATTGTACCTTGTGTAGTGTCACATTGGTGACTTTATCATGAAGCTGGAGTGGGATGGAAGGGTTGCTGCGTGGGCTTGGCTGGCATTAATCTCTGTCACTCGTCCCTCTCTGATTTATGCTCCTTCCCAATAAGCCGGTCTTCGGCCTCCACTTCCATCGCTACCTTGTGATAGCGCTTCATGTTAAGCCGTGGTCCGAACATCGAAGGCTTGTTCTCCACACCGGCAGAAAGTTTAAAAAACAACACGGTAAAGAATTACATTTCCTGCACCGGGAACAAGAAAGACAAGATAATAGGAGCCCGGAGGCTCCGCCCCCATAGAAAGAAAGCCATTCTCTTCCGAGTGCATTAAGCCCAGTGCGGCTTCTTCTTGACGACGTTCATCAAACGCAATTAATCTTTCACCGGGAGAGATAAACGCGCTTAAAGGCCTGGGCATGGATACATTCACACTTTATTTTAATCCTACAGAAAATATGTTTTCATAGGTGAAACAGGAGAGATCTATCAGACGAGCCTCTGATTAATGAACACGAAGGCTTAGCTCCAGGCTATCTGATCACAACCATTCGACAGCAAACTCCTCCAATCATCTCCTGTGCATTTATTAGCAGACCACCAGGATGGGCAACCATGCAACCCACCTACTGTCTAACCGCCCCCCCGCCCTCTGCTGTGGTCCGTATATTTCCAAAGTGTTTAATTACAGATGATTTATCACCAAACTGTCGCTCGCTAACCGGGCCCTTCCGTTTCTCGCTCCCCACGCCACTGTCCCGCTGAGTTGAAGGAACCTTCACGTCATTATGGGAGAGCTCATTTATATTAAAATGAGTACCACCGGTTAATTCGCTCCATACATTTTGGACGCAGCGTGTGTCGCGCGTGAGCCGGGGATCCCACCTGGTTCGGGGGTCTTTCGGCATACATCAAGTGCTTTAATGCAGGGAAGCTAATGCGCGTTTGATCTTGCCGCGATTTGCCGGAGAGATTAAAGAAAAACACGGAGCGTAAGTCTTATATCTTAATTCCATATTGCCCTTGCAAACATGACCATCCAAGGCGACATTCGATAGTTTGCACTGAATTAAACATAGGGACGCAAAAAGGGCCATTTATGTGGAATCTCATTTCCTCATTTCACCTCTGGTCATCGCTTTCATTCATCTTCACTAGTCAAGGACAATCACATTGTTTTGCTTAATGCAAATGTGAAACCAATAATGCATATCAAAAAGAAGTTGATGAGAATAACTGAACGATATGCACTCTGCGTCGTGCCGCAGTCCTCCAGCTCCTCAGGATGCATTCGCAGAGGAAATAAACATACACACACACGTAGATCCACAGAGACGGCGCACTAACTAACAACCTCCCAGCAATCCTGAAGGACTGCAAACAAAACTCAGCTAAATATCCACAAGGAGCGCATCGCTACACATACCTCCACCACCATGTAAATGAGGGCCAATCCCTAACAGCGCAAACAAATGATCCGAGTTGGGACGGGAATAGCTTCCTCCCAGTTCACTGAGGGGAAATAATAATGAGGGTATTAAATACAGCCGGCAGATGAAAAATAATAACATATCGATTGTGCACGTAGTGCTTTCAAAAAGGAGCGTAATGGCCTGATTCCTGGTATTGATCTGCTCGCGGGCTCGGGGAGGAGTAGCTAGTCGCTCCTTTAAGACCCCCAGTGAGAATGAGATTGGTGAAGCCATCTGAGGTTCTGCTTCTTGTTTTGCTCCATACGGGCTTCATTTAAAAAAAAGGTGTTTGTGTTTTTTTTCCCGAGCGGATGTGAAATGAATGCTGCCGAAATGGTCTGACACGTACAATATTTTCCATCTTGTGATCATGCTTATCTGTAGCAATGTGGCTATGGTATACAGAACTGTGCATTTTGCAACTGAATGTAAATTGTATGCGTTTTTTATAAAGTGGATTTGAATGTCTTTTAAGATAGATATTTAACTTTCGGTGCATTTACTTTGCAAGGTGCTGAGTATGATTTGCAGGAAATATCATGCAGCATTCTGGGTCTTTCATATTATTTATGCTTTATGGATGCTTTGTATTCATAGAGTATTATGTGCATGTTTGACTTTGCAAAAGCTGGACCAAATTCAATCTTCAACTTAACACATATGATCCCTAACCCGCCTCTTGCAAACTCTTCAAGTGATCTTATTTCTGGCTCAAAGAGACAGAAAAATCTATATCTCAATTTGGTACACTTCAACTCCACTCCAAAAGTGCCCTGAGAGAAAACTGAATTAAACTGAGACAAGCTGATTCAACACCCTGAAAGATGAATTTAAGTAGTTGTTTCTGAAATATGTATTTGCCATGTGCAATATCGGGCTCCTCAGCAAGAGAAAAACGTGCTACGACTTCGCAGCAGCTTTCCGTCTGGATAAAGGTGTG
Organism: Liparis tanakae; assembly: GCA_036178185.1. Classification (NCBI taxonomy): domain Eukaryota; kingdom Metazoa; phylum Chordata; class Actinopteri; order Perciformes; family Liparidae; genus Liparis; species Liparis tanakae. Next base: position 7,311,463 of record CM070111.1, on the reverse strand, counting down.
TTCTCCCAGAATAAAAAAACGTGCATGACTGGGAATACATTAATCATAACCAGGTGCCAACCATCCTGACAGACAAGCAGAGGAATGGGAACAGAACTGACAGTGCTTTCTATTCCTCAACATGTTCAAAAAAAAGCAAAAAAAAACACCTCACAGGGCAATTAAAGGAGCATCAATAGCCGTGTCAGCTGGATTAGGGGCTGGGCGTGAAATTGTCACATTGTGTGTCAGGGGTGCTCCGTTAACAACTCGGCCCGGCTTTTGCCACGGAGCGGTGGAGGGGGGGCCCCGATGGAACGTGACACTGGAAGAAATACCGTCTGTGCAAGGCCAGATTAGATTAGCACACTGGAACAGGTGGTCTTTTATTGGCTGCGTGATACTGTCAAGGATCCTCTGAAACTGGATGCAGCATGTGCTTATGTGCGTACAAATGCACACACACAGGGAACATTCAGGGCGAAGGTGGCACAAAGCCGCTTGTGCCGGATACCCGAAAAGAACCTCAGCTCGCTCGTGCCGGAGTCGATTGTAATGTGAGAACGCACAGTGCATGCAGTTTGATGCTGCAGGGGGGGAGGTAAGGGGGGAGTCACGCTAGGGTTAATCCGCTTTGGGCAAGAAATAAAAACACTGAGGCGTCTGTTGAGCGACAGGAAATCCAAGGATTGTCCAGCTGTCTACCAGGCAACGGCCACCGAGCGGCGTCTAACGAGCGAGCGGAGAGCGGCGGCGACGAGGCGGGCTGCCAAGCCGTCCTCCACACCCACCAGTATATTTACTGTCATTTACTGGGGAACATATTAACCATGAATAATACATGCGGTGATGTACGAGGACGAGTTTGCTCGGGATAAATTATACGGCGGGGCCGAACCAATACTGCGTCATCGCTCCGTATGGACAGCGAGACATAAAAAGGCAGCGAGACACCTCCGACAAACTGATAGTGGGTAATATACAGCCCGCTCTCTCAGATCCGGCTGGAGTTAATTTACCGAGCGGGGCCGGAAGACGGCGGATTCCAAATGCCGCCGCCACGGCGATCGCAACAACGCGCTCGGTGTTTCGGGTTTGCGACGGCGTGGGATTTCCCACAAAAACGACGGGAAAATAAGATAGACCAGACACTAGACTGAGGGGGTTCTTTCAGTGGAGAATATATTGAGGTGTTTGGATAGGAGACAGCGTCTGATGAGGAGGTTTATTCAAACTAGGTCACAAGGGGGGGGACATTTTGTCAAAAGCCTGAGTGAAAAGCATTGCAAGAAACATGAAGCACATTTCCCGTCTAGGAAGAGAAACTATTCTCCAGTTCTAGGACAAAGGAGACTCGGTCCTTCCAACGTCTTGGCTTTATAGGAATGAGACGGTTTAAACGTTTTAGAAAAGCTAATGTGCAAAGAGTGTCTTCTGGAAAATAAGTAATACACGTGGGAGTTTCAAGTCCACTTGAGCACAACTTAGTCTACTTTTAAATGTGCAGTTATATTACTTCCAAGTTGGCCCACTTGTTTCAAGTATGCTTGTTGATTTCTAGAGTCTATCAGCTCATTTTATGACGTCACTTTTTCATTGATTTGGGTACAGTCTGGCCTAGAACATTCTAAACTTGTGGATCTGCGGCCTTTCAATTTGGCAGAGTTTATATAACTGAGACGGAACGATGATTGTAATAATTCCAAGTTATTCATGCGTAAATTCTCATTTTTAATCGACTAGTCTGTGAAAGGAGTTTATGAAAGGAGCTCTAGTTTGTACAACCCCAAAATCTCCCATATCCAATAAAACTTTGAAGCAAAAACTCTCAAAAAAAAGGTACAGATAAGGATGTGTCTAATTCAACCATTAACTTCCCAGAATGAGATAAGATAGAAGGATCTTTCTTCTCAAGCTGTGTCTAGAGCGCTACTGGTTACACTACGATATAGGGAACAAAAAAGAAAACAGCGAGGCAGGCGTACGGAGAGTCTATTTGGGGCAGAGATAAAAATTCATGTTGGTGCCTTTGGAGGAAGCTGAGGTAGAACACAAGGGAAAGAGGATATTCAAATCCAACACAGTGTACCATGTGATTTGGCATTATATGTAACCCAGAATGAGTTGGACCACTATTATGGCTCGATTCTAATTGAAGATGTCCAGGTGTTGGTCTCCTCACATCCTCAATGGAAAAGATGTGATATCCTGTAAATGGCACGCTCCAGCTAAAGAGTTCATCTTGACTTACTTTAGCTTTGTTGGAGTTGATAAGTTGTGGTAACTACAGCGCTTGAATGAACCCAAGTGTTTTTTTAGTGTGTGGGGGCAAAAACAGGACCACCGCTTCTCTTCTGATGTGAAGAGACCAAACGTTGGGAACATGCATAAGATAAGAGGCTGGGGAAATGTCTGGCCTCTGGCAATACACAGAATCCAAAATGTGTAATTAATTGTTTATTGCCACCTTAAGCATGGGCAAGCCTTCTTTTTTTCTTTTCTTTTTTTTTTAAAGTACTGCACCAGCTTCTCTATCAGTGAGGGTTTCCTAACAGTACCCGGTGAACTTTCCATGAATTCCTTTGCCTAAACACAATGCAGGTGCCGGTTTGAGTTGACGATTAATAGCTGCAATTTACAGCAAATGGGCTTCTGCACAATATGTTTAGCGAGGCTAGATAAAATGGGTCCCTGGCCACTGATCTGGAGACAGATTAGGTTTTTAGTCGACTATGATTAAGGCATGAATAGGTAATGTGAGATCAGGATTTGGACCTGCAGTGTTTAATGCTGCCCACCTGTTATAAATGAGCAGTTAAACGAGTCAAGCGCTGGTGGTCCCGGGCCAATTCAAGGGCATATAAACTAGCTTACACACACACACACACACACACACACACTAACATCCGTTCTCTACCTCTCTCTTTTTAAGCCACCCCTCCCCTTTTGGATGTCGACACTCCCGCTGCTTTGAGTTTCTTCAAGGTGCTTTTTGCACGCTCGGCAGCTCAGCGGGCCGACGGCCGGCCTCTGATTTCCCACCGTATAAAGACGACCGGAAGAAGAATCCAGAAAGAAGGTTTGTCACTGCGGCGAGATGAACTGATTTGCTCTACTGCATGTACAACCCGGCTGCTCTGAATGTGAAAGTGGAAATAAATGAATCTTTAAAAGACACTTTTTTTTGCCATGGACTCGTCCTCGTCCAGAGTAATGAATCACAAATATGCGTGTTCCTCATAACCACCAGACCAAGAATTGCCAAAGGCATCTTAACTCTGTGCATTTTTAGTCTTATAAAGAGAGCATTTCTTACATCTGCTCCATGAAAGTGAGGCCTCCAAATTGGGTCAACAGACTGTCGGTGAGGATTTTTTTTCTCGTCAAGGAGTTTCTCCTTGTACCTGCGGGCTGAAAGTACTTAACACGTTCTCTGAAGTTTGACTTTCATGCAATCTGTAAAACATCTGAATAGGCTTGCTTTCTGCGCAAGTGCTCACGTTCGCCGCCGAGTGTTGTCCTCGTTCATTTCTAAATCAACTTATTGCATAACGGCCCACGGAGGGGCCGGTAGTCTAAGTGGTCCGACATGGAACTAGAGCTCGCAATGCAGAGGGGCTACTGTGGTAACGTGGGCTAAAAGGTTAAAGCAGCAGGGGGAATAATACGTCTTAACGACATTATAATGAATGGGGAAATATGGGACATCATTTATTAAACAGAGTCAAGTGTGTCAGGGAGCTGCGAGGACTCACAAACGCATTAATTATCCGGCGGTCTCTCTTCATCGACGGAGGAAGAAAGCACTGGTGGAGAGGTAATGACAGCCCCCGAACGGACGTTATAAATTACCACAGGAGGGCTTGAAGACGTCAAGGTCTCGTCTCACTCCTGCTCTCACGCGGCGAGATGCGCTCTAATGTGTCCAAACCGTCGCTGGGAATTTGGGCGGAAACTCAGTTTCTTTTTTCAAACTCTGTCTTTTCCAGACAACAAAGAAGGGAAATGCCCTTTTTTTTCTCTAAAGAGGTGATGTCGTACTGGCGAGACATGTCTAGTTATTTATCATACCTGTCACACTGGAAAATAAGGGATGTAAGCGTGAGTCCCGTTTCCACACTTAACTGTCAAGGGACCGAGGATGGGAGGAAGAAGGTTCAGGCTCCTCTCTCAAACAGTCATCCATAAGCGCTGACCTGTTTCTAAGATTTGTGATGTTTTGGGGCCTGATCCACCGAGCGCTTCGGCAGCCGGTCACCCGAGCACCTGTTAACGATTACACACTAACACGTCTGCCTCGCAAGTTTCGTGAAAAGAGAAAGAGGCACACACAAAAATAACTGAGACGCCAACAAGAGGTGAAGCACTAAGCACCACACGCATTCACTTCCCTGATAATCTGATTATATAATCTCACTTCTCAACACATCCTATTCCATTGGATTTTCGTCGCCCGTTACGACATCCCATTAAACCACATACATCTTCTACATCTTCTCTGAATTATAAACGTGAAAGAAGCACGGTCCTGCTCCGCTCGGACCGGAGTGACGCTCTCCAGCGTGGAACACCTGTTCAAACCCCCCAAAAGCTTCTGTTCTGATACATTACAGCAAACAACTGTGCAACAGCCTGCTTTTCAAGCTCTACAAATTGGTTAATTCTTCACACAATAAACCCGCCATTGTCATCCAAGGGAATATTGACCAACCAAATGTACATGCGAGCTCAGTGAATGTGCAGCTTGGTGGCCATATGTTGTTATGGCAATAGCAGCTACCCACAAACACAGCCTCTGGCAGAGAGATCTCTTTTTCTTCTCTCTCTCTCTCTGTGTTTTTCTCTCTAATCTCCCGGTGCTGCTCGTCTGTCAGCATTTCAGTATCTGACTCCCGGGGTCAGCTGAGTCAGAGGTTGAACGCACGCAAGCGTGGCACAAGCACAACAAGGGCTCGCCTTCCTTGGACAGCCCGGTGAGGCCGGGGTGAAGGAGGGTTTTCCAGGTACAATGTGATGTGAGATTTGATGTCAAGGTTATGTGACATGGAAGAAACCTTTATTAAAAATGATGTGTTGACTGACATGTTATTATGTCTCTTTTATCCAGACAAAAGTTTCCCGAAATGTACCCAAAGAGTCCAACCACGTTTTTTTTCCGATGAAGATGTGGCTGAGTTGCCGTCGGTTACTTCACCTTGAGCTTCCCTCCGTTCTCCTCCTAGGAATAGTGGAAATAATTTTCTTTTAGCATCCTGCGGATTTCAAAGTTGAGAAAGGTCTCAAGATCAAGACTTAAACACAGGAAAGTGTCAGAGTGACATGTTGAGAGACAAGCACTGAAACGCTCTCGTCACTCTGGATTGGAGCAAATGACACTGAAAATTGCCGCAATTATTGGCGACTTAAGGCCCCGCCTGTGGGCCCGAGGAGAATTAGAGGAGAAAATACAGACTCCGACTTCAAAGGCAATTAGTCTTCATATTGTCGCGTGTCCATTCAGCGAGAGTTCCTCCCACTCATGGGACCGCACATGTGGACATGGCTAATAGTCTCTGTTAATGAGCCAATCGTTCATTATCAATCATCTGGGAGGCGCAGTGTGAGAGCGGCATCCTGTTGACACGTTTAGAGGAAATGGCCGCCGCATGCCGCTCCCTGCACACGTATGCACAGCACTGCGGCGCGATTGTCGCTGAAGGCTGCGAAAGAGCAGCTTGATTCCGCGTGTCCTTGTGGAGACAGCTAAATTAGACAGAATTGCATACACACATCCGCGAGTGTGCAATTCTGTTTTGCAGTTTGAGGCTCAGCCTATTCTGGAGAGGGGGGAATGCTTTTTTTCCGTCCCTGGCCACCTGGTCAGAACACTAACAGCTGACTTGTTGCTGAGCCCTGCGATGGTAATAAATCACGGTGCACCCCTAAAAACACATACATGCGGTCGCACGCCGGCCGGCACCATCAGCCGGCTCCCGCGCGCCACGGCAGATAGCATCTCTTCATGTTTTATGGCAGGATAGTTCATCCTTTTTTCATCAGAGTGCAATCTCTTCTGCTCTGAGCCTGGTCCTATCAGCTCAAGGTGGATGTTGGCCCTTTCTACAACAGCAATCCGTGAGCACATCATTCACTAGATGTACTGTTCATGCAAGCACATTGGATTATTTTTTTTCCTGACATGGCCCAAGTGCCTTTGGACAAATACCACTTTTTGACTTTGACGATTTCTTCATCCTGTTTTGAATATTCATCTTCTTCCTCTGCATCTTGGTTGTCCTCACAATGTCCGTGATGTGTGCTGGATGCATCCGTTTCCAACGGCGACCCGCAGTAATCTGAGCTCAAGCCGTGTGCATTCCTCCCTCGTTCATTCTCACTTTGTCTGCCATCTCGACAGACTCCATTTTCGCAGTAGTCCAGCAATTTCCATTGACCTTACAGTGCTTGATTAAGGGCACTGGGCCTCTGGCGCCAGTGTATTTCCTCCATGTTTAATTAAATAGTGAGGAAAGTCCTCTGTCTTGTGATGATGGCTTAGGTACATGATTCTTTCCCTGCCAGCCCCAAAATCTCTCTCTTGTGGCTCGGGCCCCCGGCTTGTGCTTACACACGTCCTTTCACTTTAGGCTGCTTTCCCAAGACAGAAAACTTTTCTTGACCTTTACGCTATACCGCCAAGGAAACTGTCCATCTTTCAGTTTCCCTGTAATATGCTGAACTCCACAGGATCAGATAAGACAAGGATTTTTTTTTTCTTTTTTCCTCGCCACTTTGTTTACTGACAAAATATCTTTCTTGCTGAGAAGGGAAGGAAGCGATCATCACAGTCTCTAACATAAGTCGCCTTGTCAAAGCCTGTTTAGAATACATCCTCAGAGGAGCCGTGCAGAGAGCAACGCAGGGGTGCACTTAGTGTCACTGCCGATGGGGCGGGGGCTGTCGAGCGCCGGAGCCGCGAGGAAGGGGCTGCTGTTTTTATATGTCTATGGCAATTAACGCTGATGTGACACATTCAAAAAGGTCCCTCGGGATTGACAAAGCCAACAAATTGACTTACCATTCGAGCACGAAGTCGTGGGAGGGGAGCACAAAAAAGGCATGCGGCTTCATCTCGTCGTCATTATGAATCTGGAACCTATTCCTGTCAGGTGTGTTGCTGGTGTTCGTGATTGCACTTCATTTCCTGTATATGCAATAAAGTACCTCTGTGCTCATAGAGACGTTGTGTAGCTTTTTGACGAGATGGTGGTGGGGGGTGGGGGGGCGCCCTAAAGTAATGGCTTTATCGCGTGGTTCTGGTATCGTACATGACAAACGAAATCGTTGCTTTGCTGCTTTGCTATAAATGTCTCCTTAGGCCCGGGAGCCATGCAGGGGGAAAGACAGATGTTTCATTTTATGCCATGTTTTCAAACTCTAACACAAAAACATAAACTCTGCCAATCTGAAAAACCTCTGCTCCATCCTGAATGATGAATGCATCTCACATAATGTCCCAGTGCCGTAGTGGAACCGACCGCCAGCTCAGGGGGCAGGAACCTGGTGTCCATACAAGTTTAGAGTCATTGTTCGGCCAATTTTCTTTCCCATTGGGAGCTGTGTTTGTGACATTCAGCTTTCCTCAAGGGAACAAGGATAATCAGCTGGAGCCGGTTGAGGACTATGATAGCTATTGACCTTTGACCTTTGGAAGTCACTGGAGATTTCAAGAAGAGGGACCTCGCACAATCATGCCTGATGTTAAATTGCACAGCAACACACCCATGATGTTAACTTGCACACCGCAGGTACATCACATACAGCAGCATGGTTTATTTATAGTGTTTATTTATAGCTTTTTGCATTATCCTCGTGGATATAAACACTCAATCAATGCAAACTATATCTGTAAATTCTGTATAATCTCTACTCCCTGTGTACATTTTCTCTATCTATATTCTTGATATATATAAACATCTCAAAAAAAATGATTGACATGTTTTTTGCTTCATATTTCATGGCTTTCTAATGTATTGGGGAAAACTGGAAAAACCTAATATTCACATGATGATATGTTTTCAATGTCCTGTACACAACTCGTATGCATCGGTGTCAATTTGACCCCAGGCTGTTTTTCACTGTGTAAAACATATAAGAAATATCAACTTTTTTATTTATTTAAGGGATATTTAGGTAGTCAACAAACAAACAAACATAAAGTACCTGACACTTCAACTTGGGAAACAATAGTAATTCTAATCATTTTCGGGAGGTTTTATATGCTGGGGTCAAATTGCCCCCTAGGGTAAAAGATGTTTATACATTTGAAGGTAACAGGAGGGTTAAAAGAGAAGATTCAATTGATGGGAAAAAAATCAGGACAAAAGCTCCCAGGTTGTGTCTAATTTAAGTGCCACAGAAGCAATGGCGAGAGTTTCTGTGGGGAACCCTCACACGCGTCCTGTTGGTCCACCGGATGAAGCTGAAGGAGGGGCGGGTGTTTGGTGGCATCGAGGTGGTTGATGGGGCAGATGTCTTCTCTGGGCGGCCATGCATACAGGCCTGGCCCGGGGGATCTCTACCCGCTGTGCATCAAGAGCAATTAAACACGCCTCATGCTGGAGTTCACTGACGCAAACAGGCTGTAAAAAGCAGACGCACACGCAAGCAACCTTAAAGGACAGGACGAATGGGGGAAACTAAAGCGCCACAAAAATCAAGAGCATCCAGTTATTTTTGCTCCCGAAACCAATCCAACTTGGCGTGCGTCTCTACAGTATTTAACGTCTGACATCAACGCATGCGTCTCTCCGAAGGCTCTGACCTCATCTGCTGCACTTTAACAATCCCACAGCTGCATGCTAAACATTTACACAACAACAAATGACATGGATTTAGAAACACCAGCAGCAGGTGTATAATCAGTCTTGAACAAGAATGTCAATAGTAACAGAAAATATAAAAAAGGCATGAACACTAAAGTTAGTATTATAGTAACTACAAAGTACAAAGTTAGTCTTATAGTACATGAATATTTTTTTTTATATTTTATATAAATTTTCTGATTTATTTTGATTTCAATTTAGGATAGAAATTTATAAGCATTTTTTGCTTCTACCTATACCTTTTCAGTCTTTCTCTTTTGTATATTATATAATATAATATTGTATTGTATTTGATTTGATTGACTGAATAAAATACACAAACAAACAAATAAATGTGATTATTATTGCACATACAATTGGAAAATGATAAATGTTGTTCTTATTGATATGTAATGAGAGAGTTTAAAATCCTGGTTGCTGTGGTTGGCTGCAGGCAGGAAAAAGCTCCACTTTGGATATCTGACAGTTGATTGATGTCGGCCTGCAACTTAACAAGTCAAACTAAAGATGTTGCAATGAGATCAAACTTGAAATCAAAAAAATCTCAATTTACTCCACCACCGTTATCTATATAAAACTATTTCATTTCCTGCAATTCCGGTTCTCTTTAGAGGCCTGACAAATTAATTCAGCACAGTTATAACTAGATTCGGCGGCGTGCAGAAGTAACCAGTGCTCTACAGCTAAATCAACATCAGACACTAGGCCGGTCCTCTGGGGGCGCGCGGCAGTGCCTCACTGTTTCTCAGTCAGAGCGGCGCGCTTTGCCTCGAGCCCCCATGGAATATCTGTTAATGTAACTGGCATCTTCATTTTGGCTTTGCTCAGATCTTGCATGAAAAATCAAATCCTCTATTTTAAGTCTGAAAAGTAAAAGGTTTGGGAGGAAAGTGGGCAAAAGAACAAAGAGTGCGAGACCAACAGAGGCAAACGATGTAAGCTGTTAATGCTACGTTAATCCCCGACTAAAAACAGCTGAAGGTAATACAGAGCTAGATTGCTAGCAGAAGAGGTGAGTGAGAAAGAGGAAACGGGGGGGTTACAGGGCATGCAGTAAATAGAGGAAACGTCCCCAGAAGTCGTACAACCACTCTGAGGTATATTTGTATATAATTATAAGACTTCATGCCTATTTAACTTTGTTTCCCCACACAGTCGCACATGCATCTCACAGCCTGTGGCTTCAAAGACAACAAGTTTATTTAAAAGGAACTATATGAAACGATTTGTATCGCTGATTTATCTACGGATTGTACGCAAAAGTCACTTTTCAGTGCTTGTGAACATACATTTGGGTATTTTTGTAATCAGGTGATTCATCAAGCTGCTCATTACCACACAACGCCTCCCATCTGAGTATCTCCACCCACGTTTTGGGAACTTTGCACAAAGGTGTGTCATCTATCTTCGAGCAAGCCAATCAAAGCAGAGGCAGCTTTTTTTAGGAAGGGGCCTTAAAGAGACGGAGCATTTCAGACATAGAGGTATATTCTGGCAGGCAGTATGAGAAAAGAAAAAAAGAAGAGAAAAACAGGTGTGAACAAAAATAATTGGTATACATCCCCTTAAATAAAACTCATTCCTGAAAGTTCCACATTGTACCTTTCCGTTTTTAAAATTGCAACATTTCTAAATATGTAAAAGTCTGGTGTCTATAATTTGGAGTCTATTAATGTGATTGTAAGTTATATGTTTATCCGATAAGCACTCCCAATAAAAGGAGAGAAAAATGTCTGTGACATTGGTAAAAGATGTAGTGCCTCTGGAGTTACCATTATCGTGTACTACAGCCTGAAGATGCCCTAAACACAAACAGACAACACCAACGGCGTAATCGCAGGCTGGGACAAATAATGGGCTGTACACAAATGTAATGTGTTCGTTATTCATTCATGGAGTGCATACACATGCACGGCCATGCAAGGCATCGGGGTGTGTTGACTTACCATTGTCAGTTAAAAAAACTAATTATACAAAGAAAGACCGACATGGGAGCTCCACACACAGCAGGATGAGAAATCAATCATCACATTCAAGCTCACTCAGCAACTTTCAAAATAATGAAAAAAGGGACAGCCAAAGTTTGTATTGGAGACTGTTTTTCTTATTGTTATTATTAGGCAACATTTAAGATTGTAGCTCTCCCTTTGAAAATGCACATTTTGATCATTGATTGAAATGGGAAATTCTGCTATAAATTGATATTTTAATGAGCAGTGTACATCAGGTGTGACCTCAATGTAAAACATGGTTATTATATTGCATACTGTTTATTTTTAAAAAAGTGCTGCCTTTGAGACAAGGGGAACCTTTTTATTTACTACCAACATAACTGTATCCTTCATTTAGATAGCACTGCTATTCACTATATTAAAATATCCTTATGGATAACATTAATTGTATAAAGCTCTTATACAAGAGGTCACCGCACAAATGTACAAAACAATAAGTGTGTTTACACTATGCACAGGTCAAATACGCCAGCAGCCAATGGTGTTGTTATAATTTATAAATAGGGTCACAAATATAAATGTATATATAAATACATAAATAAGCCCTATACCTCTGTCAACCGTATCAAATGTCTTACCTCCAGCCTAACCTCTGTTCAAGAAACAATGGAAGAAAACAGGTAGATAGAAAAAAAAAGTTGTGTTTTTTATGAGGACCGAATGATGCAAGCTATAGCTCATGAATATTCATGTACAGCACAACAAACAGTGAAAACAGCTTTGTTCAGGAAACCAAATCCCATGCTCATGTTTGAGAAAAGAGTCCCCTCTCTGGAGGGCGCTTGGATCCCAGCCTCCTCCCAGGGTTGCCACCAGTGCTGGTGAATGATGCTGAAAAGGCTGACGTTAAAAATATATATTTTTTGAATAGACATTGTGGCTGAAGTGCCGTTTTCCTCCTCGGCAGACGTACGCCGAGCCCCGTGCTCGAGCATCAACAGTGGGTCGATAAAAAGCCACCATGTTTGGGAGCTGTTAATTGAGGCATTGAAGTGATAAATGTAATGTTCCAAAGTGTGAATTTAATGTCCTTAAGTGTGAAGAAGACAGAAAAAAAAGCATGTCAGACTCTACAGGTCGTCGATAAAGACATTTATTTGAGGGGAACATTTCGCATACAAGGAACACGCATTTCTGACTTGTAACCAGGGGATGAATACATTATTTTAAATCAATTAAAAGCCAAAAAGTAGTTCCAGAGTAACTCTTTACAAAGATAATAGTCCTTGTTATAATCCACATGTAATAAAACAGAAGATTGAGAAATGCAGAATCCTGATTGAACAGACATTACTGGGTCTAGCAATGCAATTCATTATTTTTTACTGTTTAGTAACCGGTGAAATAATGCAATTACTTTTTCCTACGATGAGGAATCTATTACATTTTAGGATAATCATGACATAATTACCAATCCTAGCCTCAGTATGATACCGTTTCACTTGAAGCAGTAAGTAACATTTACATATGGTAGATAAGTTATGATAAATATTAGCAGAGAATTAGGAGACACGTAAAGGGACCATTACGTCCTGATGTATACACATCATACTCTTGAGTTATCTTTTCTATGGTCCTTGATGAGGTATTGAGGAACTATTGTTAGCTGTTGATTAAGTTAGCAGTTAGCTCCTGGTTTATTATTCTTCCCTGCTGACTCCTCTTAATGTTCTGCATCCTATCGTAAAGGGCTACCGGAAACAAGAATGACAAAAGAACCCCGAAGCAGATTAGTCCGGGAGGAATTGATTCGTTAAGCTTCTCTCTTTTCACGCGGCGCAGCAGTCAAACCGGATTTAAGCACGAGCCCCGAGATGCACATCTGCTCTGAGCCGGTCCTCCCCGGGACCGAGGGCACCCTCCCACCTCCGATGCCAACTGCCCAACAACTGGATCTGTGTGTGTGTGTGTGTGTGTGTGTGTGTGTGTGTGTGTGTGTGTGTGTGTGTGTGTGTGTGTGTGTGTGTGTGTGTGTGTGTGTGTGTGTGTGTGTGTGTGTGTGGTTTCTGTGTTAATCATGTGCGCACACGTGTAAAGTTCCATGCACTGCCAGGATGAATGCGTATGGGGTTCATGTCTACGTATCTACTGTATGTGTGTGTGTGCGTGTGTGTGTGTGTGTGTGCACTTGTACAGTATGTGTGTCAGCAGTCCAGTGCCGCCTTCAGGAATATTGTGTAATGGGGATAAGCTACTTCTCCTGGCTTCTAGCGGCTTTACTGCAGATCGGTTCCAGGTGTGTGTGTGTTTGTGTGTTTGTCGTGTGCTAAATTTACATTAATACAAATGCAGTGGGGCCAATCCCCCAGCCAGCTGGACAACAGCAAACAACATCTCCATCTAAGAAAGCGACAGCGATAAGCCCGCCATAATGATGTCACACTGAGCCATTTCAAGTTGAAACACGCCCGTCAAAAGCTCTCGCAACGCTCAATCACAGCCTTTATACCAAGATAAGAGAACGCTGCTGCACTTCATCTTTTAACTACAACCATGTATTGTTAAAAACAGTTTTGATCAAAGTAGCTTCATGAAAAACATTGCTCTCCCTTTGAAAGGGATATCTTAGAAAGTAGAAGGCAAACTGTTATTCAAATACAAAAAGATAAATACATCATTCAGCTTTGTTGTGAAGCCTTAAAGCTGAGTTGTGCTGTTTGGCCAGAGGTAAAGGCAGGCAAGCGGATTACGGCTAACGATATTATAGTGCTGATGCAGCGCGGTGGAGATAGAGTTGGGCGTGGAGGAGGGTCTGCTGGGATGGAGACGCTGCTAATACTGGGGTTTCTGACCTTGGATCACCTACTCTAAGCCCTCCGTGCATGGCTACCTGTGAGCACAAACACACACCAACCACACACCAACCACACAACCACACACCAGCCTCACACTCAGCCCTGAAGCTCTCTGCACGATAAGCCAATGAGGAAGAGGGGCGAAGCGAGGAGGAGGAGGAGGAGGATGTGGCACTGGTACTTGCATCAGGCTGTTTACTTGCATTGTTAATTTCATTAGCCCTCCGGCAACCACTTCAATATTTAACATTCTCGATTTAGCTTTACCCTTTTTTTATTATTTTTGCGTTACCTTTTTCTCTTAACAGGTTTGCCACCAAGTCCAACAATTAAACAGAGTGGCCAAAGGTAATCTATCAGCACTCTGGTCTTACCACTTAATATAGTGGCACTCGATTTGCACTCAACTGGAGGCCAAACCTTGTAAAAGCCACAATCCTTTTAAATGGGCAATCAATTTGGCAATGTGACTTTGCGGCGCGGTGCTGCTCAGCGCTGCTTGTATAAAACGGCGATGCCGAGCATCATCGAGCACGTGGAGGCACGGCGGAAAAAGAAATGGCTACGCGTGACAACTGATCCACTGCGCAACAACATACGCCAAAAACAGGGTTCTTACACATTTTGACCAATGGATTTCCATGAATTTTCCATGACTTTTCCATGACTTTTCCATGACTTTTCACAAAATTTCTATGACCAAACTGAAAATGTCGGTATAAACATGAACATTTTAGAAAATGTTGCGTATTGAGAGCGCGTGCCGGCTTATATTTCGAGCGTCTTTCTTGAAAATAAAATATTAATTATTTCAAACTCGGTGTAAATGACAAATTTCCATGACTTTTCCAAAACTTTTATGATTTAAAGTTTTTTCCATGACTTTTCCAGGCCTGGAAATGACCATTTTGAAATTCCATGACTTTTCCAGGTTTTCCATGACCGTAAGAACCCTGCAAAAAAGACAACGAATTATACTTTTAAAATAAACAAAAATTTGATTTCATGCTTCTCGCATTCCCTTTTAAAAGTAGCCAAGTGTCCAGGGTCAATGCCACGGCGTTGGGTATAATCTAGTATGCGAGTGTGAGCTGCAGTCAGTGTATTAGCATTAGCGGTCACATACATAGAGCGCGCTGAAGAGTGTGACAGCCTGCTAATGGCTCTGTCACAAAGGGACCGGAGTTTAGACACAGCTATAATCATGATCTCAATAAGTGTGCCACCCTACCAGCACAGCGGCTCAGTCGTGTCCCCTGACATCCATACTCTGACATCACATGCGTACAGTCCCATGAAATCTAGCCGCGGCTCAAAAAGATGGCTTTGCATATACTGCCAACGTTTCCAGTTGGGGGAGCAATACTGGGACGCCTTTTTGCACACACACACCCCTGTAGTGCAGCGTCTACTCGTACACCCCGGGTGAATAATATCCTGGCCGCTCCTATAATCCCCTCCCCTCAGCGCAGGATGGTATTGTCGGGGTCTTTCATACGGACGACACTGCCATTTATAAACTGGTCTTTCCATTGTGGCGCGTTAACTGCACGCCCAAACCGCCCGTCTCCGTCACCTCACCCCCCTCGGCTGATTTATTAAACAATTCGCACACGCAGAGTTCATTGCTCGGTGTGCTGGCGAGGCAAAGCGTTAAAATATCGCCACAATAGCGCAGGAGACCTTTTTGATTCACCATTCAAAACAAATCGGACTGCAGCGGGCAGAGAATAAATTCAGACGTGTAAGTAAATACGTGTAATTGAAGCAGTGGACTGTTGAGAATGTATCAGGAGCAGGCGTTTTCTATTATAGGGATATTTATCTTCTTTCCTGAGACGAAAAGGCCGAGGGAGAAGGCGAGCAGGCGGGCGCCGAATGCGTTTATTTTTGTGCAGTACAGCACTGTGCGCAAGCTGTGTGTGTGCGTGTGTGTGTGTGTGTAATTGCTGCCTGTTATCATTAAGCTGGAGCGATCGGAGGATGCAGAACAACCTATGAAGGGCAAACCTGGGGATATTGTGCGTGACATTGGGAGTCTGTGGGTAAGTAATGATCAGAGCGCCGCGTGACAGCCCAGCCTTAGCGGCGACAATGGCACATTGTTCGCTGCGCTACGTCGCCCGTGTCCAACTCCTACCCACCTCTTCATTAGTGAGGAAGCCCCCAGATTCTCCCATACAATCCGATAGAAGCAGAAATGCGACCGGCGCCGCTGCTTCTTCAGTGCTAACGCAGCCATTATGTTTAACAGTCATTTGTATGGGTGTTTTCACACTTCATGAAATAGTCATTTTTTATGCTGAGGAGGACAAACAGAGGGATTTGGTCCTCTCTTTCTCTCGGGGGTCATTCACTTATCCTCTGGTGCTCGAGCAGGTTCAAACCAGGGCCACCACATCACGTTGGGGAAAAAGCGAAATAACCTTTAATTGAGGAATAATCCTCAAGAATTGGATCGGGGAGTGTAAGATAATGAGCAACTGTTCACAACATGAGATCATTTACTTGGAGCTGTGACATCAAGATTGCAGACGTGGATGTGAGTCATTATATTTATATTTAATTATTTATATTTATATATATATAGTATTTATATTTAATTATTCATATAAATATATATAATTATATGTATATGTATTTATATTTATTTATATATATATATATATTATTTATATTTAATTATATACATATATATATATAAACAATCCATACAACCAACAACCATACTAATCCATACAATGGACCATTGGCCCCTACCAGCTCAATGGATGTACAGTATATATGTGTCTTTTAAGGTTAAAGCTTGTTTTAGTCTTAATTTATTTTATTGTTAACGAATTCCATCAGCAGACCAAACACTAGCGCATTAGTCTCTCTCAGGTCGTCCCTGCCGGTGTCACAAAGCCCCAAGCCCATTAATTCCAATTGTAAGCGTAAATCTTGAAAAAAATGTGTGACAGATATAGAATCATTTGAGAAATGCAGGTCGTTTTCAGCTTAGCAATATAGTTTTTCACAAAACGCATGAGTTAGTGGCGTATTTGCTTCGCCAGATTACAATTTGATTCATTGTCTTTGCCCCAATACACACTAGTTGTATCAGAGCATCACATCATTATGTATGTATATGTATTCAGAATGTGAATAATAATTGCAACATTTTCTTAAGACTATACAAATAAGCGCAAAAGGCTAAATTGATCTAAGCTGCTGTATAAGTCTTTCAGTCTAGAGTTTAATAATACATTCATATAATTATACATGCATATAATTCCTACATAACAGAGAAACTATCATAAAATACTGTAACACACAATTGGTGAGTCTATGCCACCAGGAAAGTGTTTGTGTTCGACTGAAATGGACCTGTGCCCATTTTCAGCAAAATAAATGAACATGTCTTCCGGTACAACGGTGACAACAATCCAGGTCTTTGGCAAAGAGGAATAAACTCAAGCCCACCGGATATAATACATTCATTTGGTTTTTCATGGCTTTTGTTGACAGTAAGAAAATAAACAACACTGTCAGCCTAATCTATATTTGAAGTCTGAGGGGTGCAGTTTGTCGACACCATCACCAGAACTACCCAGGGCATGAATTGTTTAACTTGTTCACTTTGTAAACATGTCAGCACTGCAGGTAGCACACCCATGAATGTCACTCAAGAGGCAGAGTAATTTCATTTTGTTTGGAATAAATAAACCTTGGTCCCTCAAACTGATTACGCTCCCCTCGGAATCTGTTCGGCTCGACTCCCGCTTCGATGAAACGGTGCCCCGCTTAATGATGCCGTTGATTCATATCCGGTGGGTTTCGGTTTCGCACCAAAATAGAGAGAGAGAGAGAGAGAGAGAGAGAGAGAGAGAGAGAGAGAGAGAGAGAGAGAGAGAGAGAGAGAGAGAGAGAGAGAGAGAGAGAGAGAGAGAGAGAGAGAGAGAGAGAGAGAGAGAGAGAGAGAGAGAGAGAGAGAGAGAGAGAGAGAGGCAAAGGCTCAATTGCTGCCGGAGTCGGTGGATCCCCCGCTTCCATCGAGCGCCGCTCAAAGAAAACGGACAGACAACAGCAATTCTTGTTTTCGCTGTCATGAATAAGTTATATCAACATCCAATGTATGAGTGAATATGAAAAACTATGAATGTGAATTACCATATTTTCCATTAATGGGAACAGAAAAGTTGCGGGTGGAGCTCTCAAAGTGCAGTAAATTCTGTAATTATAGGTCTTTTCTTGTTATTCTTGTTTGGTAAGATGGGGAACTCACAATGAACAATATTCTCCGGATTTATAAGCACCCGGAGAACTCTGGTGGCGGGCTGATAAAGGAACGAGCTGAGCCGGTTTTGGCGTTCTTGTGCTAAAGACAGATTTTTAACACTAATAGGAAGTATTTATATGAACTCAAAGTCAGGCTTTGTGCCTGCTATTAGAAAAGTTTGGACAAACAATAAAAATGCCTGGTAGAAGTCTGTGGGTTTATAATTGCCCGTATACAGAGGTATCAAACACCCCACAGCTGGAAGCCAAATAAACCCTGTCTGAACATGATTGATTTATTAGGCCAATATTTCATATTAACAGTCAGTTGATGTCAACAATCTACATTTCAAACAGACTCCCGCTTCGCTGAAGGACTTGACATCTCCCAGGGTAGCTCTTCATGCGGTTTTTCGACAAACAAAGCAGACTCAACGCTCAGAGCGCCGCTAGAACACGCGGCCAGGAAACACGCGGGACCAAAGTGTGCACATGAACTTAACATGACTTCCTTTTTCGGAACGGGTCTGCAGAGCTCAAGGAAGCTGGGGATTTTGTACACTAACCCCAGCATCGATCCAGATCAAGCACTGGCAGCGAGCAGTGGGCGTTGGGAGCAGAAGCCCTTTGATCAAACAGTGGTCATGACTTCTTCAAGAAGCAGCAATCTCCCACTGAAGTCTGGGAACAGTGTGAAAGTCCCACAAGGGCTTATGTCTGAGTGTGTCAATTACAGTATGTACGCAGAGCTGCTCAAGGGTAAGATCTGCCAATCTCTGCAGCTTTCTGATCCCACCGTGGCTCAAAGTAGAAGGTTCTGTTGTGTCTGTGCCAACAACGAAAACCGTACTGCGACACTACAATAACACGTTTACAGCATTCAATGATAGCAGTGCAGTGCTTTATTAAAGCATATGAGGATGGCGAGTGTTAAGGCCATCATGACAGTGTGATGTTTATTGTGGTTTAATATATAAACTCATTTGGTTTCATTTGAAAAAAATGCAAATTAAATTAAAGGGGCTTTACTGTTCTTTGGGCATATATATATATATATATATATATATATATATATATATATATATATATATATATGAACCCACACTATAGAAATTAAGCCATGGCTACGTTGTTCATGGCTGTGGAACTGTACCGATCAATATAAAAACAGTTTGAACACGTTGGCTTATTCTAGACTAACTGAACCAACTGTGACAGCTTCATTGACTGAGGGAAAACTACAGAAAAGTCACTAAGTGGGGCTTGAATATTTGTGTCAATATGAGATGTTGATGCAATCCGCTTGCCAGAGAAGAGTTTTGCCATGGTGAGTTTTGG
Source organism: Liparis tanakae (assembly GCA_036178185.1). Classification (NCBI taxonomy): domain Eukaryota; kingdom Metazoa; phylum Chordata; class Actinopteri; order Perciformes; family Liparidae; genus Liparis; species Liparis tanakae. The sequence continues at coordinate 7,292,215 of CM070111.1, read as the reverse complement.
CAAAACATGGGATTTATTGAATGTTAATGTTTCTGAGAGATTACATTACATTACATTACATGTAATGCGCCTCATAGTACACATCCTAGAAGGTTAACATCGTGTTATACCGATTTTTAAATTATACCGATACAACCGTTACTATTGTGAATAAATAAAAACCCTTTCTTATGTAACATTACGTAACAATAAAAATGTTTTCATTTGGTTTTCCACGGGGCACCAACATCGGTCTCTTGGAAAGTCGGCTTTTGTTTCTCCCCTCCACCACATCGCCCACCCGCCCTCAGTGGACTGGAGCACTGGTTATACTGGTTACTACTGTACCATGTTTCAATAAGGGTTCCACTGTCCCCTGCTGAGCGTGTTGCTCTTTGCCATACGTCACTTGCTCTCCCCAAAGGCAAATACGTCTACATCCAGAACTATCTGTGTCTTGCAGTCTGTTGAATCTCAATGCATTTAAAAAGGTGTCTAAATTGGAGGTGGGGAGCGTTTTGATTGGCTCTGTGAGCCAACCAAAGGGGCTCACATGCATGTGCAGGGCACAGAGAGGCTGAGTTACAACACACAGAGGAGCGTGACTTCATTCTCTGCTCACGTACACAGTGCTCCACTGTATCTGTACGCAGAAAATAACTGTTTGCTGCTATATCAAAGCTCTAAATATCAAGTTCAGCACCACAAGACAATTTTGACATACATTTATACTTAAGCATCTTTGGGTATTCAGAAAAGCGCTATATAAGTCAAAATTATTATTCATTCATCAAGAATAACTTTTTGCTGTTTTAAATTCCCAAAAGTGCCACAAGGTGCATCATGTTAGTGTCATCATTTGAGTGTTGGAAAAGCGAAGGTTTTTTGTGTGTACTTGGTTGAAACTTCTATAAAAAATGTAATGCAAAAAATATATTTCTGTTATAAATTAATACATCTATTCAGGTAATCAAAAAAAAGATCCTAGGCTCTCGAGAGAAAAAAGAAGAAGTTCCAACACCTTGCAGGTCTGTTTTCTGCCAAACAAGATCAGTGTCTCAGTGAAACATGTCAAGTCACTGTACACTTGGAGCTGATCCAAGACCAGATTAAAAAAATGAAATGAAGATCTTTTTTTTTTCCTATTCTGCTCTCCCAGAGTAAACACACTAATCCGCACACTTTGCTGCCTCGTTACTTGGGCTCTTAATTAAAATGCAACCACTTCTCCTTCAGGCGGTTACCAATACTTGATGCGCTGGATTACCGGCGGTGAAGTCGGACATAATTTGTTTTTAATAAAACATCGCAGGGATTAAGTCGATTGAGTTTACTGAGATTCGGCTCCAAGGAAACGCATGTCTTGTAAATGCTCGGCACAAACAAGCAAACAAATGCGTTGGCATCTTTAACAGGCATTTAATTGCTCCTAATATAGAACAAATGATTGTAATAACAGGGATTCCTTACATAAATGCAGCTACTGTAAATAGGGAAACGGCACATACTAATGAGTGAGTTACCTGTATATTTGCATTTGTTTATATTAATTTATGATGAAATGGCCTGGTGTAATGTTTGGAAGAGGTAGTATTAATTTGTGGCCTTAATTAGGATTTTTATGGGTTGCCACAATAGAGAACACATAAAATGACAGCGTCGTCACTAATTCAACATGGCAAGCCTGCAGAACACCATCTGCTGCCCGAGAAACTGTTAATAAAGTCACAATTATCTTTTTGTTAGCTCTTTATTGAGAATAAAATGTGCAGATTAATTAGGTACGAGTCAAGTCCACGGCTAAGGGAAGAGAAGGAGGGCGAAAAAAAGGCCAAATCACCAACGGCAGTGGCAAACCGTTTGATTCAAGAACGTTTTGCAACCGAACACACCCGTGGCGCTAATGATAATTTCGGGTTTCATTGCTGATGATTTGAAACAAAGGCTTTGTTTCACTTTTTAATTGCGCCTCACATCCACTTACACGCATTTTGTAATGAGGCTGCACATTTAACCGTAGCCTCCTTCCTCTCATCACAACAAACACAACCCCCCCAAAAAAAGCAGTCTTCGGAGCCAGTAATTGCACAGTGTGTTAACAGCTGGCTATCAAAACCCAGCAGGAAAATACAATTCACCCTGTAAAGTTGAGCATCAAGCCTATTCATGATCAATACTGCTGGGCCAAGAAAGCACTTATCTGCTGTGTTTACATTGTTGTTAGTTTCTCATCAAGAGCTCTTCCCTCATTACTGCCTTCCCCCTCCGTCTCACCCACGTCAGCTCTCGATGCGTTTCCAGGCTTTTGTCAACACCGGCGCCGACAATAAATGGCCAGAATGGAGGCCAGATAATTGTGTTAATCCCCTTTGCCTAAGACCTTGACGAGTTTAATTCATGGTGATTGTTTTGACTCCCGTCGTCGACGATCAATACGGTCCATTTCAGCACTTTTCTTTTTTTTTGCCAGGCTCAGAAACAGAAAGCCCCTCGCTGCATCACTCTTCTTTATGAAGACTGTATCCTTCAAAGTCATCAAATGTGCAGAGCGTACACGGAGGCGCACCAACCATTGTCGTATAACTACTCTTCAAACTCGGCGGCTCCCGGTGGAATCTACAGCCGCGTCACGTTCTACTTGTATGCGTGCGTCTCACAGCATCTCAGCCTGGAACATACATGTCACCCACTTTCTTTCTTCTTCTTTTTTTTTTACTGTAATTGGCTGCATAGGGGAAATACTGGATATGATGCTGTGGGTGTGTGTGTGTGTGGGGGTGGGGTCATTCCTTCCATTCCTTCTATTTCTCTGAAGAGCTTATCAGTGACCCCAAGCAGCTAGACGCCCTCTGACCCCGTCATCAACACACACATGACCTCTTCATTTTAGCCGATAGGCGATATGAGCAACTACCTCTGCAAGAATAAAAGATAAATACAGCCACACACACACACACACACCCACACACACACACACAGTACTATCAAGCTCCACTTCCCTTCTTTTCATATGAATCCATAGTGGAGCTGCAGTGTAAAAATGGAAGAGCGGTGACACTGAGGTTGCCAAATTAGCCACCGTGGCACTGTTTATTTCCCCTTTACGGCGGTGGAGAGGACACCCAGGAGAGGGGCGACCAACACACATCTCGAACCGAGGCAAGGAAGCGGATGTGCAGGGTAATTGTTCTTGTTAGCATGATTTATGATTCATAAATCCTGCGCTCACCCGGCAGTCCCGTTGAACACAAAAAGAATAGGGTGAAGAATTTCCCCCTTTCAAACGTTTATAAAGCTTAATTACCTGGGCCTGGCCGGCGGTTTATGTATTGATGTGAGAACACCAGGGCAATCACCCCGGGTCTCCTGTGTGTTTTTTTAATCAAATGTGCACGGCTGCTTATGCATAACCAGATTTGCAGTAAGAAAGTGCACAAATTAAGCGTGCCCATTGCTCAGACGGCGGTACCTCCTAAGTGGCATTTGGGAAATTACCTCATATATTTGTGGGCATGCTTTGTTCACAGAGTGGCAATTGACAGCAGTGTAATGAAATTGCAAGTGGAATCGCTGAATGTGTTTTTTAAAGTCAATAACACCAAATGTAATGCCCCGCCGAGCAAGAGTTCGGGAATACAATAATGATCAATTTGAGTGCTGAGGGCGGCCATTTTGAATCAGCCTCATACAGAGACAATGGGAGCCTCTCGCTCGGTGAGCTCGTAAAAGAACTTCATCAGTATTTGTGCTTATGGGGAGATTGAGCACAGACACGAGAGATGCATGCTGAGTAACAGCCGAAGCTCTTGGCTGTTTTAAAACCACGAGGTTCCCCTTTTGACTACAGATGTAATACAGTTACTGGATACGGCGTTGGAAAAGTTCAACTTCCAAGTATAAGATTCAGATAAATGTACCCACATCTACCAGTGATCCATGGGCCAATAGAGCAAACACACTCGCGTTTCCTTTAACTCCGCCTCCCAGCCCTCGGCCTCTGGCACACTCTTATTAACAGAGGAGGGAAAATAACACGGCTTTTTTTTTACTTTTAGGCTCCTATGATTTTAATAAGGACTAGTTAAGTGTTTGTACTAGTCACTTGAGTCCGCGCTTTCCCAAATTGCAAGCTTTTTGCAAATTTATTGGGGAAATTCTTTTGGGGGGGCCCAGCAACATTAAATGATCTAGAGGTTGTAATACCACGTTTTGGCTACTTTATCAAATTTGCTTCAAAGCCATGTGCTGATCCTGGTGGCCGGTGTTTTCACAGTGTGCAGGTACAGAAGTTTGAACTATACACTTTGTTGCACTCCCACTGTTAAACTTGTGTGAACCCTTGAAACATCTTTAACCCTCCTGTTACCTTCAAATTTACTAACATATTTTACCCCTGGGGTAGATTTGACCCCATCAATTAGAACCTCCAGAAAATTATTAGAATTTATATTGTTTTCCAAGTTTAGGTATGTTTGTTTGTTTGTTGACTACCTAAATAACCCTTTAAATAAATATAAAAGTTGATATTTCTTATATGTTTTACACAGTGAAAAACAACCTGGGGTCAAATTGTACAGGACAGTGAAAATATATCATTATGAGAATGTTATGTGTTCCCAGTTGTCCCCAATAAATTAGGAAAAGTCCTGAAATATGATGTCAAACCTTGAATGGGGTCAAATTTACCCCAAAGGTAACAGGAGGGTTAAATTAATCAGTCATCATTACAAGAGAGTCACTCTGCTATTTCCTGAGTCCCTTCTTTTGTCTTTTTTTACACCACTCCATTCCTATTCTTGTCCTTCACCAGGCGAGTATGTTTACAGCAGCCTTTTCTCCCCTTTTTCCGAGGTGGAGATCCGACTCGTGGAGTGTGTCGCCTGCTGCACTTCACGGCTTAGGCACTACATTCTGGTTGAACGGTCTGGAGGAGACGCCACACCACGGCAGCGCTTTTCACTCCTCGTTCACGAGCCGCCTGTAAGTGACCACTGGCCGAGGAGGCCCGTCTGATTTATCGACTGGAAGGGAGAAAACAAGTTGGGTTGGGCCTTGATCTGTTACAGGGGTTTGAGTATAATGGGAACCTTGAGGAAGGAAGGGGATTGATAGGGAAGATAAGTTTCCACGCCTCTGTTCATCAAGGTGCGTCGACATCATCTCCAGAAGCAGAAGAGCGCAACACGATGCATGTACCTCCTGACAAGAGAATTGTTTTGTATGATGATTTGATATATAAGTATTTTTCTCTCAAAGTAAATATGTAAGTATTACAAATCTACCGGCATCTTAATACCTTCATACAAGATCGGACTACTTCCCTATTTGGATATTCCATAATGGCATAAAAGAATATATTATATTAAAAGACAATGTAATAGTATATAACTTCCCAAGAAGGCTTGTAAATCATAATGACAAACCTTACATCTTAAAACTGGAAATGAAATAAAAAATGAAATAAAATAACATTAACATCCCCAACTTTTGGGGGGATTTTGAGCTATATGCGGCAGCTTTAAAACCATTGTTTGTGCATATAATCTGACTTAAGTAAGGGGACCATCAGTACCGGACTGGTCAGACAACATGATCAGATTGCACCCTCGTCAGACGGCTTCGGAGCGAAGTGAACAGAGCCAGCGCCATGGTGTTTTCCTCATTAGGCTATCAGGTGGCATCAGCTGACGGAGCAGGCGATGGCTGCGTAACCTCCAGACTCCTGGAGGCGGGCTTCCCGTAGGCGCCTGGGGTGAACCCTTTGACATCATTACTATGGTCACCACTGCTTTGTTGATAGGAGGACAGGGTTGTAGCACGTGGCTGTCATGCTCAGGCCGTGGCACAGTATCATGTGTTCCTAATCAGATTAAGCAATCTGGTTTACGTGAAGTAGACAACTTTGAATGCTGAGCAGCTCAAACGGCATCCAAGCATTCAGCGGAACCGTCCTGCGAAAGTGCTTCTTGGATCCCAAACGTAAGGTTTGCTTACAACAAGCATCTCTAATATTGTGTTACTTATTCTGCAGAATTCAGGGCTATCAGTAAAGTCATGTTTCACCAATTGGTGATCACAAAAATGTGTTCCCCAATTGCAAAGCAATAAAAGTTTAAATATTTCAGTCCGACCGACAGGAAGACCAACATTGCCTTTCTTAAAGCCATACCCCCATCGAAGCTAAAAATTAACTAAACAAATAAACAAACTAAACTACTATTGGATGTATCTTAAGAGTGTGCAATGAAATAAATATAGAAATAAATAAATAAACAAATACTATTCTAATTCTGATTCTGAAATAATAGCAAAAATATCCTGCAAAATAATATTCTCAGCATTTTTTTTTCTTCAAACAAATGTGTACTGGGATGAAATGACCTTACAGTAAAGTCTTCACAGTTCAGAGTATCTGTTCATGTTTGGCGCCAGTAAGATTGGATTGACAATAGCAGATATTGCGGTTGTGGCCATGTCAATAACCCTTCAGCCCGTGAGAGTGAGCCCCGGGAACCTTCCCAGTCCCTGATCTAATTAGCTGCCAACCAACCCGGGCCGATCCCCTTGGCCGCTTGAGCCACCAAAAGCAGCCAGCCGGGCAGAGGTCAGGAGGTGGGCTGCCACCTAAACTTTGTGCATTGATTACAGTCGATCCCTCCGGAGTTGGTGATTGATCGTGCTTCCAGTCCACACCGCCTTGACACCCACATACATAAACATAAAAAACACGAGAAAACACAACCACGTGAAGCCAGGCCTGACATATAAGCGTGGGAATGGAGCAGTTTAAAAAGCTCACTGCAACAGTAGCGCACGCCAGATGGGTGAATGATTTTGTTTTCATGGTAGAAGATGTCCAATCTGATTGCCAACACAAGAGTAGGGCGGTCAGCATTTGGAGGAAGACGTTACAGATTTGAGTCGGCACCCTCCATGAAGAATGAAGCTGCTGAAGCTTTGAAGTTGATTAAATATGCTGTTAAAATCGTGAGGGTGGGCTGCCAACCAGAGCTAGCATAATTCAAGCCCCCATTTATCCCAGTTTTAATCATTTTTCAACCCAAGCTCCATCAAACGCCTCTCAGTCTTTGTAAAACTTCACAGACACTGCATTTCTCAGTCCTTAGTGTCAGCAGTTAATTAGTGGTTAAAACACACAGTCTGCCTAGAGACAGATGAGTGCACATCAAAAGGGGCAATACAACAAGATGGCTACTTCAGTTTCCATGTGTTCATTCTCCAACTGCAACACCCTGTTAAACCTGATGCTATGTCCAGGGCAGTCTGCCACCTCGGAGGGTGTGACCCTGCTCCGGTCCTTCAGCTGTCCACTCCTTTGGGATTCCTAAAGACCTGCTGCCCCCCTGAGGACTGAGCCAGCCTCCCTCCATCTCTCAAGCATGAATTCACAAACATCTTCTTCTCTGGCATGAGAGTGAACAACTTTTGCATCTTCAGTAAAAAAAAGAGAATGAACCGTCATCTCTGCAGCGATGACACTTTAATGCCAGACAGCTTGCCGGTCAGCGACTGTACGAGTGAATCCAGGAGAGCGGTTGAGCGTCGACGTCAAAGTGCAGGTTAAGTGCGATAAGCGAAATGAGCATATGCCAAGGGGAAGATAATGACTAAAAATGACTTTCCACGTTCCTTACACAAAGAGAGACAGGTACAGGGGCACAGCTGCTGTGGAAGATTAATGGTGCTGCCAGATGTAGGGCCTCTGGAGAGGGTGACCAGCCCCTGGTGCTCTTCGCCATGCTGGAAGAGGACAAAGCAGCCATCAGAGGTGCATGGGACAGACACCACCAGGAATGTTGATTCATCACTGCATGCAGGGTATACGATTACATGACAGCAATGAGCAAAAACTGCCACAGATGACAAGCTGAAGGTGTGCAGAGCTTCTAATAATGAGGTTTTTGCTGCCAATGATGCATTTAAATCCGTACGATACGCACAATAATCTCTAAATAATGAATCACCTTGCATTGACGACACCGTGCCTGTAGTGCGGAACATATTTTAAAGATTTACTTCTATTCCACACCTCGTTTCGCGAAAGCTTTGGGACACAGTATGAATGTGAGGGAAATATGGAAAAGCCTATATTATCACAGCTGGCTTCAGCATAAGTGGAATCATTAGAGGCCAAGACAGCAAACTTAAGCAAAATTAGGAAAAGAGAGAAAATAGATAGGGGAGTCATTCAGCAAAGCCCAGTGCTGCCTCTCTTCCTCTTTGGAGTCACCTCTGACTCACCTCCAGGTCACCTGAGCAAACGACATGCCATCACAGCACAGTGTCAATACTGCAATTTGTTTTTCTATTTCCTCCCTTATCAAGGTTAAACGGGACAAATCAATCATCTTAGCTGCTGCGAAAGGGGGGAAGAAGTACCCTTCTTGTCGGAAAATAAGGGTTATAAATAAAACGGCAGCAGAAACCAAATACTTGAGATACAAATTTCTCAAAAAGGCAATTAACTCTGGGTAGGGGAGAGAAAGAGAAGAAGAGAAACCTGAAACAAATGCCTTCTGAAAGCCCTTCTGCCAAATCTCCGATGTGAAGACACCGGTTACTTGTTCTCAGTACAGAGAGTTTCAATTACATGAGGTTTGTCCTTGGTTGGTCTATTTCAATATTTTATCTTGATACATTACCACTGAAACATACCTACATTTATTCTCATTCAGGAGCAAGAGCTTTAAGCAAAAATAGCCCCTTTATCAGGATGTGCTCGGTGTTGTGTTATGTCTGTTTCGATAGAAAATAGATCATAGAGAAGACACACTGCCTCCACATAAATGAGAAAGACACAATTACTTTTCACATGGATTCCTGCCGAGCCAAAAGTGGCAATGAGATGGCTCTCGCACAGCTCACACAATATCAGTGACATGTTTTGTGAATGTTAGCATGTAATTGGTTCAACCAAACACATGCAGTGATACAATGGTGTGTTTTGTGCAATTTTGCATAATACAGGGTTGCTGACACAATGCATGCTGTTCATAAACCAGATAATAGAGAAAGGCATGTACAGTACATCGGGGACCACCTCAAATGGGTATGACATCGTGTTGTATGGAGGTCTAGACAGGTGGTCAACGTATCCCTGAATATACATAAAGAATTCCCTACACAATGTAATTTGTTATTGCACGGGCAACTTGACAAGCTCTGACCGATGTGAGAAGAGGTTTGTCGTGAACTTTACGGCACACCTGTACAGTACTGTAGGGACGACGTGTTTCTGTCGGCCAAACCCCTGAAGTGAGCATCATTCGGGTTCCCTCAACAAAAAGCCAATCAGATTTTTCAATTCGAGATTTTTTCAGCAAGAAATATTTCAATTGTCTGCCGGCGCCTTTTGAGTCGAGTTTTCCTTTAAAGGACAGTGGTTGTTTCTTTTGACCCAAAGAACTATATAAAACTTGAAAGAACTGTATTCCGGGTTGTGTTTTTTGTGTTTTGCTATGTGTTTTGCTTTGTGTTCTGCGTGTTTTTTGTAGTGAAGGAAGGGGCCAGCCAGCTGGGCCCTTATTGTTGAGTTAGTAAACTTAAAAATACTGGGTAAATGAGATCCTACGCTACAAACAAATTTTTTAAGACAAAAAAGCTTTACTGAGATAATTTATATCGCCTGTTTACCACAGGCCACATTGCAGGCATTGAATCAAGAACTCTAAACTTTGAGAAGAGAGACCAGGAGTGTATAAAAAGCAAACTCATTCCCGGGTTCTCAGTCTCCTTCCTGCAGCACTCCATTGACTCGCACGAAGAATTTCAACTGCGGCCCTAGCCTTGAAGTGTCTATGAGTAGAGGCCAGAGCGAGGGTTAATATGTCCCATATCATTGCATGCAGGCTATACTGTCCATTTATTCTGTTTCCCACCCAAGGTTTCATTAAGCTCCTCAGCTGGGAAGGCAGCGAGATAGATGGGCTGCTGCTATATATTGGGCACTGATAGCCTAGGTGCTGTGAAACAGAAGCATCACGCTTTTTTACAGCACAGCTGTTTCTGCTGCGCTAACGCTGTGCACATAATCACTGCGAAGACACTCAAATCATCATCAAAAGCTTCTAGAAATGCAAAGAGAAAAAGAAAAAGGAGGTGTGGACCTGTCCACTTAGCTCTAACGGCTTGGAGCAGAGGTCAATAAGATGTGTCAGAGGGAGTATCGGTGTGCAGTTCAAAGTTGAAGGGCTCCTCCCACAACTCTCAAGTTATAAGTGACTAACAAGAAATAAATGTGATTTCAAAAGGAAACTTAAGGCAGCAATAATCAGAAATTATAGTAGATTAGGTTATTATTTTAGGTATTTAAGGTATATTGTTTTACATTTAGTGTGAATGTTGTTTTCTAAGTCGATCATGCTGTACTGCATTTTATGTATCTGTATTGTATTGTAATGTTTTTTTGCCTGGACCCCAGGAAGAATAGTCTCCACTATGGTGTAGACTAATGGGGATCCTTAATAAACTAAACTAAACTAAACTAAAGGGGTGTGGTTAAAACCAGCAATTGGTTCATTTAAAATATTACATCCCCAACTCTCACGCCAACGCCTTGCTCAAGAGCTGCGTGTCCTCTAGAAACATCATTGTAGCGTGGGGCAGGTCCACTGGAGTGTCACTCTAATCGATGTGATGCATCTCTGTTCTTTTAATTAAGGGATAATGTCCAATTCCACGACGTTTATGAGGTTATAACATCCATTAGCCCGCAACAGATGCTGCGGCAGAATAGCTAACTAGCCTCGAGCTGAGCCACGCGGGTCGTCCTCCAGGGCAGCGAGCCACGCTGTCCGGCATCTAACGGTGAAAGACATTCACTCTCTCTACCCCTCCTTCTGGTTTTTGGTTGCTAATTGTACACCCTTTTGTCTCCTATTCTCTCTGTAGCCATTCCCTCTTGCTGCCTCCGAGCAGAAATTGGAAGGAGATTTAAAGAGTAGAGCTATTGAACTTTAAACAGCTTATAGCCATGGAACATAAAACTGGCATTTAAAATTTGTGATTGCAATTAAACGCAAGTTATTCGCAATGAGAATGTCAAAAGCAGGTCTAATCATTTTTATTGTGCCGCTTAATTATTGCATTGCACTTTTTCCTCACCCGAGCCAAATGCTTTCTGGGTGCATAATTTCAACCTTTAGCTCCTCTTCTCTCGCTTATGCCAACAGCAAGATGAGCAGTCTGCTCTGAAGCCCCTCAATTCCAACGAAACGAGTCTGCCTGAACCTCTCCAACGCTATATTTGTTGGGCCTACAGCCAGCCCTCCTCTCAGCGGTGACCTCAATTTTCTTATAAATACCTTTTTTTACTCGTCTCAGTGAAGGGTGAAGGACACAGTCTACTCGAAGCATCAATTGAGATTATTAGTTTGCTGCGGAACCAAATGATGAAATATGTATACACACTTTGGGATTTAACCGTGGTCAAACGCTAAACCGGTAGCCATGGCGGGAAAACCATCTGTGTTCCGTGACTGGTTCTAGAACTGTTGAGTTGTAGTCAAAGTAAAGGTTTTGGCATAACCATAATCAGCAGACTGAGACAGGAATTCAACACCAACCTTTACCAAAAATGATTATTATTTTTAATGGAATATTTTTGCTCAGGTTGGTCAACTCTGAACCGCCGTAACTCCCCGAGGCTCCCCCCGTCGACGTCCTGCGATTGAGACAAACTTGAATTGGCAACAATGGTGCCGGTTCTCGGGGTCCAGGTGAGATAGACGGATGTCCCCGGGGCGGGGTGAGGGTCTGCTGGGCAGCTGTCCGGTAATTAGTCCCCTCCCCGATGCTTGCCCCCTGGCATCTGTCGGAGCGGCGGCAAACCGAGCGAGTGGCCCTCGTCCAGCTCTCAGGACGCGGTTCACTTAGAACCATTAGACTTTATTTAATCACATAAACCAGCAGTTGAACACACACCTGGTCAAGTCGTGTGACGGATGTGTCGACGTGCGTTGCTCCAGACACAATGGCGTACTACCTGTTCAAATGCTCCTTTGTCTTGGGTTCCAACAGTTTGACCACGTTTGTGAATAGAAGCCATATTGGACATGGTCTTTAACTCTCAAACCTGCCGTTACTCGGCGCTCCTGTGGGAGTTCACGTTGCCCGAGCTGCACTCTCCACGACAGCAGAGCCTGAGCTTGCATTTCCTGACGCGACATTAAACTTTACAAAACAGGAAAAAAAAAAAAGGATGGCTTTTCCCTGGAGTCCAACTCGTCACAGGGGCTTTAAAAACGTCCTCTAAATGAAAAGGATACTATGCACCATCAATAGCTTAATATGGATATACTGTAAAACATGCTATAAGACAACAAAAGCACTTTACTTTTACTGCACTTTGTGTGGCCCTGCCTCTGGCTTCCATAAAGCAGTGAGGGTGTTCCACACTTGGCTGAGTAATAACCCTGTCGCAGTACAAACAACTGTACCCTGAAGATATAACTCCTGTGCTGGTCCAGTCTCTCCTTCCTTTTCTCCAAATTCCACTCTCTTTGTACTCTCCCTGTATTACCAAGACCATATATTCAGAGTATTGTACACGGTCTTGCTTATCTTCCTGCATCTTCCATTCTTATCAGTATACTGAGTTACACTTGTCGATACCTGAAACAGTCTTAATACAGTATTCTCATAATATTTTCCTAAAATTCTTCACTTTGTGTCAACGTTTAATCCATCTAAATGCACATCTAGGACTTCTTGGTCCCTTACTTTGGTTTTGGGCAGGACTCAAGTCTCTTTTGCATGCTCTGTCACTCTTCTCTTCTTTTTGGTCCCTCCATCTCCCACCGTCTTCTTCTGCGGCACATCAGCCGGTTGCAGTCGCACTTGGAGAGAGAGCTTAAGTGTCCTTGGGCGAAGGGGGTTCCTGAGGAGCTAATGGTTAGCGCGGTATGACTAATGGGGAAAAAGCATGACAAAATAAGACAAATGGTTTAGACCAACTTCATTACCTAAGTGACAGCTTGACGGCCCTGCTGTATAATACATTATTTTTCATCTGAGACTCATTTGGCAAAGGAAAGTGACGGTGAAGGAAGGGACCAACTTTTTTATGACTTCAAAGTGCTGCTGATGTTTTACCTGCCTGGCGGCAGAAGTAGTTGGGAAAGTTTGACATTTTTAAAAGGTGTTGTGTGCTTTGGGGAAAAAACAAGGACACAGTACGCTGGGCGAATTTTGGATTTTGAGTAAAGATACAGTATTCTGATGCATTGGAGAGTGCCTACGGTTTTCTAACATCAAACTAGCAGGCAGATTGGCACCCAGAGGCTAGCACTGGCAGTCTGTTTACTCACCAACCTCCCTTTTGTGTGTCATACATCTATGGGCAAGTCTCTCAGACAATGGCACACAGAAACCTTTATAATGCATCAGTATTCAACAACATATGACTCAGAGATAAAGCATTAGTCAGAAATGCGCCGTTATTCCGGTCAGTGTTGCTATCAAAACTTATTCTAAAGATTGGAATAAACTATTTAAAAAGTCTTCAGCTTCTGATGACAAGCAAAGTTGATGGCAACTGGTCTCAGTTTACGCTGGAGGGTTTCCATAAATAAACCCTCATCTGCTCAATATCAGATTAATTTTTCATGAAAGGAAAGGTCATACGGTCCACTGTAATCTCAAGTCTCAGTCTTTATGTATCAGCAGCTGCCCGTCTTATGCTGTAGCATACATTATTCAACAAATACTTGAGAGTTCTTGTTGTGAAATACTGTGGGTTTCCTCACTATCTGCCTTTGAATTACATAAATTGCACTACGATATTGCAAAGGTAGCCTAAATAATTTACAATTTGCTTTCTTCTTCTTCGAGTGAGAAAACGCAAATGAAATAAAGAAAAATCTGTTTTTTTCAGTAAAGCTGCCAAGCAGATGACAGACGAGAAACGGACGGTCAACATAAAGCACATACTGTAGGTTGAGTGTTTTCTAAAGTCTCCTTTTGAGTTTTTGCATAAAATAATGTGGAATCACCGTTTACTTTGTGCCGTATTCCTCAGGACAGTGGTGGTCAAAACCAGCTCCAATATCCACCCAAGTTAATATAACAGGCTACCCAAATATACATGTTAATCCCTATGCCATAAACACTCAAGTTATCTACTTAAATTAAATTTGTTCCACATTTCAGATGAATTAATAGATTTTACACCATCAACGTTGAATTAAGCCAAACGGAGCTAAGTGGCATAGAATAACTTTCTTTCCAGGTCTGCTGGACGCCTTCCGCCTTCAATGGTATACTGTACGTCCCAGACTCATTCCAACGCTGCTCGGCCTCGGCTCGCTGTGTTAAAGCCAAGGAGTCATTGCCTCTTCTGAGGTGAGGAACCCATCTAAACCACCATGGAATAGCCAGGTAGAGCAGCTGTCTCCCAGTAAGTCTCCCAGTTAGTGTTGAGCTATCAGTCTTTACTTTTTCTCTCTCCTCTACCCTGAGTACCCAATGTATAATTTGATATTTATTCCTGCTGTCCCATCTTTCATCACAATCAAAAACCATGCTTGAGCCATTAAACAACATTATTTTCAGCTATATTCCACATGCAAATAGCGGCTTATTTCTTTCTTGGCAAAAAGGCCAATAATATATATATATATATATATAATATATATATATATATATATATATATATATATATAATATATATAATATATATATATATATAATATATATATAATATATATATATATATATATAATATATATATTATTTTTTGTTTTTTTAGGTTAAGAGGAGAATCTTGCTTTAAAGGAAATGTATAACATGCAAGTTGACTTTCTGGAAAGATGCGACGGACGCTGCCCTCTAGCAGGTCATCGGTAAGCGTGCTGACAGTTTCCAGTGTTTCAGTTCCACCTGCCTTTCAGGCACAGCTAACAAGCTATTCCATAAAAAATAAAAAAAGAGAAAAGAAGAAGTAGAAGAACAGGCCACAATGAGTGAGGTGCAAAATTAATTATTCTGAGGTTGTTCTCCAGGCCCCTGTACAACAGGAGGCTGACAAATCCAGCAGGTGTCCTGGGCGCATCTGTCCATGCCAAAGAAAACGGATTTTCTCTCAGCCTCACTTTCTTTTTCACAGCTGCATGCAGCGAGACATCCACACAGATTTATGAATTAAAGCTCTAACTTAGCATCCCACTCACCGCTCTGTGTCCATCCCTCTGTCGCCCTCCCTGCGGCTTCAGCTGAGTGAAGTCTGGACTTTTGAGAAAAGCAGACGGGTCACTGGCCACACAGCTATCTGCCTGCCCTCACAGGCCAAAACCCCGGTGCAAGGCGGGAAAAATAATCCCTTGAAATAGAAGCAGTGAAGACTGTGTACACAGCCCCAATGTGTAAACATCCTTTCTGAGGCCTTCCCTGAGACGATGAAGGCACTCAGCTGGGACCAGAGAAGAGGAGACAGGAGGTTCAACAAGATAGCCCCGAATTTCTATTATCAAATCCCAGCGACGGGTCAGCATAAAATAAAAGTCAACTTCAACCGTTCAACTGTGGTCGGCGAACATGTGATGCATTTATTTGAAGTTCCCAAAACGTTCCAAACAAAAATGGAAGAAGCGACAAAGACGAAGAGGGAGTGGTGATAAAGCAGTCGTTTCATCTCTGTGGGGAAATCAGGAAGAAATTGGTTTTAAAAAGTGAAGCCGCACATTAATGTCTTTCTGACTAACTCAATGTGATACATCTACGACTGATAGTTTTGTGAAAGCAGTATGTTTATATTTCAAAAGGGCACAACTAAGAAGAATAAATGGGACCTCAAGAATATCTTGATCTGTAAAAATGACCAACTGGTTTCCGAAAACAAGGGCATATAAAGATGTTGGCACCTTATAATATCATACTAAGAGGCAGTGGTTCCTTGTACCACATTGATTCACACATTTATGACTCTGTTCTGCATGAGGACATTTAGCCATTATCATTTTCCTGACCTGTCCCACATTGGATAATTGCCATAGATAGACTAAATTCTCCCCTTCTGCCGATTTCAGCCCGGCCTCCTCTTCCGCATGGTTGCCCAGACCTACATTTCCTGCATAATTGCCATGGATCATTGTATTTTATGAATAAATGATGGTTTGCGGCTCCACAACAGGAGTCAAAAATACATGTAAACAAAGGTTTTCCTCTTTGACATGTTCCTGCTTTTAAGAACATGATTTTAGTTAATTCACTTAAGTAAAAGTAGTAATATCACAACAGAAAATACTAAATTGAGTCCCGCCTCCCGCTGTCAGAGCTAGCATAGAGCCCACTGTCACGAACTGCACTTCCTGCATTATATTTTTGGAAGAATTCAAAAGTTATTTAAGAGAGAAGCAAAAGTGGAGCATTTAGCTGCAAAAGATTACATAATTGGTGTATTGAAAAAGAGAAAGTGAAAATGGGACTGATCTCTAACAAGTTTTAATTCACCCAATAAGCATTCAAGACTTATTGTTGAGTAGGTTGTATATAGATCTTGTTTATATGTAAAGTCTTAATGCGCCAAGTCACTACAACTCAAATACATTTAGTGGAGTAAAGAATATACTGTAGTATCTACCTAGCATGGATTGTACTTTAATACACTACTTGAGATAATGTATTTGTATCTCCAAGACTGCACTTCAGGAGAGCATTAGTATTGCTTGTACAGTAGTTAATGGATTTTATTTAATCTGTGTTTGTTTTGTTTTCCTCAACAATTTCAACAAGTCTTTAATGGAGAATTTAGCAGGAAGTGGAATGCATCAACATCAATAATTAAAAAGCAAAAGACGAAAGCGCAACAGTGAGATGGCGTCAAGAAGTTAGTAAACGAAAAAGAAATGCGCAGCCAGTTTGTTTGTTGTTATTCTTTGCGGGTTAAAGAGGTCTTCAGTGCAGGAAAACCCCGTCTGGATGGTGCGAGCGCGCGCACCGAAGTGCTTTTTAATCACTATCCCCCGGTGAAGTAGCTGAACTCGCTAGCGTCCGACTCCGCCTACCCTTCAGAGTACTCTGATGACTCGGCATCATGGTGGACTGAAGGGCCCCAACCAGAGGATTGATGAGGGGAACACCGTAGTCACCATTTATGATATTCAGTTATCTATGCCACCATCTCCACACAATCTTATTATTTTGGAATAGCAAAAACAAAACCAAGTGAGCATACTGTGCATCTACAGTCACTTAGATGCAGCTCAGCAGACAAAAACAAACACCACACAGAGACACATTTCATATCAGGGGAATAAAAATTAACCTGAGATGCCATCAGCAATTAAGCCTAATTTCAATAACGTTCAACATTTTATATTCGTGTGTGCTTTCCCATTAGCGTAATCAAGCGACGACAAATGTTTCCCTGCATGATAATGGCAAGCTGCCTCCGCTGTGTGTGGATAAATTAAGAAAAACATACAAGTACTGATTAAATTTGGCCCATCAGGAGAACAAAGTGGGATGATGCTAGCGCAACTTCGAGACGGTGAAACCCCCCACCCTGATCTAATAGAAGACCGAAGAGGTATCCCGACACGTGCAAAGTCAGCGAATCTCGAACCCCGCCAAACCCCAGGCTCAATCACTATTCAGGAACACACCACTGTTAATGATGTTATTTCTCTGATGAAGTGACGTTGATGTTGAGAGTTGTTTAACATTAATATTCAGTGGTACTCTGGGTAGGACCGAGCAAGGCGGGCGTAATTAGAGTTGATGGGCTCCATAAGCATTAATATTGTAGTGTGGGCTCCCGGTTGGCTTTAAAAGGCCCAGGTGAAGGTGGCTCTCGGTTCTGGCCTCTGCCGGAGATGGAAGGTACAACGTTTCCCTCACTGGAAACTGAAAATTCTTGTATTTTTCCATTACGCTATGTATAATAACATGTTTTTTTTTGCGATATAAATATCTATATAAATGGTCAAGTCATGGCTATGGATCGAGCGCACTTCCCCACTTGATAGGTATTTGGTCATCTACCCGGATTAAAACTGGGTTTCACTCAAAATGAAAACGACTTTCCTTTTTTCTTTCTCCTTTTATTTTGGAGTTAAGGTTGAGCCATTTCCACTTGTTCCATACGGCAACGAAAGAGGTGAAAAACCTTTACAGGGAAAACAGAAAAAACACATTTCCAAATATGCCAGCAAGATAGATATATGAATATGGAGACATATTTCTTTTGTGATATTTTTATATTGTCAATAACTTGCAGCCAACAAAGACAATCAGGTGTTGCACTATTGCTATCCATCGACAAACATCATGCATTTATACTCGATTACCAGTTTAACACTCCATAACTACTGGAGAATATGCCGAGTTGACAGAGCCAGAAATCCTCCCGTGATAAAAGCACATGTAAACATTATTCAAACATGAGATAAAAAGACAAAAATAGCCCCACTTATAGGTGCCGACTATGTTTCATCCACAGCGCCAGATCGTTCCCAGGTATTGATGTCAATTACGAGACGTCCATTAGCTCCGGAGTATTCTGAGAGGAGTCAATTTTGGTCATGTCATGCAGTTCAGTTTCACATTGAGGAATGACCCACGGAACCGGCTGGGTTCAGCTAGAACTGGGGCTAATGGCCCTAATGCATGATACAATAAACATGTGCCTTTATAAACCAGCCGGAACCTCTTACTGTGACAGCGGGCTCTCAAATGACACACACTTAACATTAAGTCTGGCCCATAAGAGTGTGTAGCTTAGTGTGATTACATTAGCAATGTGTTCTACACTGTGCAGTATGGCTCAATGAGGTGAAGCTGGGATAGTAATTACTGCCATTCCACTCTGTGCTTGTGTTGTACAATCACTGGCTAGCAGCTGGTTGTGAGGTCACCTATCCCGTCTTTGTGAATGTGTTCATCATAAGCACTCATTACATCTTGAAACGGTTTCTTTTTAAAAAGCAGTGGTGTGATACCTTCGAATGACGGCGCTTGCTTAATTCTTCCACACAAATACATGCTGCGCCGCGATGTGCTTTTAGCAACCACGCAGAGACAAAAAACCAAGCCCATCTCGTGAGGCATGACCCGATACTGACCCCAGTGCATCTCCGGCTAGCTGCACACACAGGGAAACGGGATACAGCGTCATTAAGTAGTGCAACTCCACTGCAGTTGAACAATTCTGCCAAATTGCATGTTATCCTGAGATGAATTAGAACCAAAGCATTGTTGAGGTTTTCATGACTAAGGATGGAGCAACGCTGATATTATCAACCTCACGTATGGTCGGTATTAATGTGCGTGGTGTGCAGCGGGGATGAGTGAAGCTGAAATACGAGAGGCTGGTCAGAAGGACAAGATGCCTGCAGGAGCTCCGGGGAGTGGTAGCGCTAAGTGTCTATCCGTATAAATATATATACGTGTGTGTGTGTGTGTTTGTGTGTGACTTTGTGTCTGTGTGTGTGTCTGCATGGGTGTGTAAATGAAGAGGTAATCTCAAGAGTGAATGCCTGGCAAAGAGCTAGAAGATGACCTCTCCAAGGAGGAAAACGAGGAGAAGAGCGAAAGAACTATAGAAAAAAAAAACAAGAATGCGCTCAAGTAAAGGATGAGGAAGAAATAAGGTAAAAGCTATCGGAAAGAAGAAAGGTCAAGAGGACAGCACATGGTAGGAAGCGGAGTAGGACGGGATTGGTCTGTGATGAGGACCCGTCCAACCCTAAGTTCTGATTAGAGACTTCACAGAAAGTTGTAAAGTAGCCCACTGTTGGCGTTTTCTCTAAAGTGGGGAGAACTTATAATAACCGTGTCCTGATAATAATAATGTATACTTTATGATGGACAGTCTTTGACTTTCCCACCATTTATTCTAGTATCTCTGGCTGAAAACAAGTATCTGGCTTGTTGACACAAATGTCTCACCAAATATGGGATGATTGCTGGTAAATTTGACAAATATTAATGGTGACAAGAGGACTCTGACTTTTTCCTGTGGAGCCACCAGCAGGTCAAAGCGTCCACACTTCCTGTGAGATATCTCAACATCTACGGGAAGGATCGGCAGAGGGCGTAGATTAAGGCCACATTTACACATAGCCGGGTATTTACAGAAACAAATATTTCTGCCCCTCCCTTTTCAAAAATAACGTTGTACACACAAGGTTGTTTGCAAAAAAGTTTCTGTTTATATGAACCCGCATAAATACGCCGTCCGCATAGGACGCTCACATGACGTGAAGCAGTTTTAATCGCATACTTTGACGTTTGACAACCTAAAACTCAGTTTGACCTCGTCATTTACACAAAAACAGAGTTTTCAGAAATCTCCACTTTGGCCGGAGTTTTTAGAAATGATCGTTTTCCGTGATAAAACCTCCGTTTTTGTGTAAATGAAAGAACAAAACGCATGGAAATATATGCGTTTTCCCATCGTGTAAACGAGGTCTTAGACGAGGTCGGACTGGACTAACTATCAATTCTTAAATCTGGTCAACAAGAGATAACAACTTGTATCTGTGTGCATAAACTTGACCAGGAAGCAGAGTCTCTCCTAGCAGCGCGTGCTGCAGGGTGCATCTGTTGGAGTGAGTCAAAATGGAGCACTTTCTCAAGGTAAGGTGGATATTTAGTGCAACCATACAAGTGGGGGGAAAACACATTTTAATTATGATGATGAGGCATCATTTCAGAAAAATTGCACATGGGCCATTTTGATTTATTAGTAAGCACCATTTTTTTTTAAATTAGCTTCAGTGGAAATTCCTAGATTGGACCAAAAACAAATAATGCAACTGTAAGGCTCTATAGGCAAATGTACAGTATTAACACTCATAATCACCAGTGAAATGGAAAACATGCAAAGGCTTACAATATGTATATTTCGCCAATAGTTGGCATCAAAAACATTGTGCAGTGTTATGCATAATATGAATGAACAGCACCATGGATAATCAGGCCTTTTTGTACAGGTCCACAGTAACCCGGTTAGTGCACTTCATTTCACATAAACAGAAATCCTGCTCTGACAGATAGCAAAATATTTGTTTTAGCCAGGAGGAGTCTTCTAAAGTCTCACAGCAGGGCGCCTCATGCAGCCTTCACTATCTGAATTCCAATGTTGCCACAAGGCCTATTTGTGGAAAATACTACTGTACACAAGCCTCATGAATAGAACATTTTCTTAATCTAGCCAGGTGAACTGTGGTGAACCGACAACCACTATAAAAAGATGACTCCAAACATTGCTTGGCTAACAAACACACAGCCTCGTACACCGTCTATGCAAACCAGTATTCTGTGTGCAGGCGGTAAGAGAAACAGGGAGCAGAAGGATCCAACCTGAAAAATGATGGTTGGTTAATCCAATTCATTAATAATAAACACTGACCAAACAGGAGAAACAAAGACAACTGGGAGAAGAGAGAGGGGGGGGGGGGGGGGGCATTTGTGCAAGTGCTCAAAGGATTGTCTGTAATCACACATCGCTGCCACCTCCCCCTCTCTATCTAGGAACACGAACGTGGATGTATTATGCGAGAGGAGTCGCGGAGAAGATGTTGATTATGCATTTTCTGCGTGCGAATACAATTTACAGCTATCAGGTCCTGTGATGATTGAATGCCGTCTGTTGCCCCTGGTAGTTGAATGGGGGGAGGAAATGAAGAGTGGCGTGCACGCGAGGAAGACGGCATTTTCGGAGGAGGAGAAACTGTAACCAGACTATCATATCTGGTCCTGTTTACTTTCCGACGCGATCCATCAATCAGGCGGCAGACGAATCCCTCATGAGTGGATTACCCATCGGCCCTAGCTTTGTTGAATGCGTAATATTTATAGCACTATTAGGGTCTGTGCATTACATTAGGGGCTGTATAGTTGCAGGGAGGGAATCACAGAGGAACTGTCTTGTGCATCACTTGATTATATTGAAATGAGAACGAGGCCTCGAGATTGAAGAAAAGTCGACTTCAAGGAAGGCTGCGAGGAAAGGGAGAACGCAAAGTTTCAATTTCAAAGGCCCCAAGTCGGAAGCCGCCGCAACAACACGAGCGGGATGCGGCGCTCGACAACCGTTGTTGGGAGCGCGAGAGAGAGAAGGGAGGGTAGGAGAAGGATTCAAAGAGAACATTAAAAGGCAGGGTATAATGCATGTACACATCACGCGCTTTAGCTCTTATCCGTTCCAAACAACACATCTGTTCAAAACAAGAGCATATGAAAATACACCATTTGAAGAATGCAATCAGAGATGGGTAGGTTTCCGTGACAGCGAGGCGCAGCTTCATCTCTCTCCTTGCAAACAGAATCCTTCTTCCGTGCGGCGGGAGGCGTGTGGCGGTGGCAGCTGCGGTTTTTGCGATGCCCTGCCGCAACCGCACGCCTATGGTTTGTGGAGTTCACAATTATTGGCGTCCATGTGTGACAATATGATGTTTGTCGAGGGCTGCTACAAGTGTCTCCAGTAATAAGTTGGCAAAGAGACAGCGGCGCTGCTCGAGTAAACAGACAAAGTTATCTGATGAAATACTAAATGCACAGCATGAAGTAGCTCACAAGCAAACTCTAACCGTCCTCTGTTTAATGTTGAATACTTTCTGGACTTTTATTACTTTTATTTTCAGTCAAACAACTCTTGATAATGACAGTTTGGTCGATGCTTTGACAATTCACAAGAGCTTTGACTATTTAAGATTTGACGATGTTGCGATTCTATTCAAAATGAATGAATTAATGGATGTTGTGGTGGTTAAATAAATAGTGGGTAAATCTGACCTGACCTCTGCATTAGAACCAGTCAATCAATTTATAGCAGGTTCTAATCTTGAGTTTTTTATTTTGTTGGATGTAGATTATATCTTAATAAACTCTAACTAGTTGTTCTACCTTCTCTAGATATTGTTAAGGAACATTGTTTTTAACTATGGTGCTACATTTTGTGTATAAACTATGATTGCCAAGCCTTCAGGAAGAGCACCGGGCTTTGAATCAAATTTGACAAAGAAGTACGTAAAATTACAACTTCTGTCACTCAGGCTATGCCATTGGGTCCAACTATTTCCCCATAGACTTACATTGGAATAGAGACAACTGGAATCAAGCAGAAACAATTTATAATCAAGGGGTCCTAAACTCACTAAGTCACTGTTTCTTTCTTTCTTATATTTCTATTTTATTCTCGTGTGTTTAGTTTATTGGTGCTACTGTGTCGACAAATTTCCCCTTGGGGATTAATAAAGTATATTTATATTCTATTCTATTCTAAAAGTTGACCTCGCATCTAGGAGGCATGCATAGTTTAAAGGGAAGTGTGCTTTACGGCCCCATGGAGGCTGAAGATCAGGGTCATTTTATAAGTCAAACTTATTTTGCCTAATGCACCACTGAGCAGCAGTCAGAGGATTGCAAAATAATTGTGTTAGACAATGTTTAGTGTTTAGATCC
The DNA here is from genome assembly GCA_036178185.1 of Liparis tanakae. Classification (NCBI taxonomy): domain Eukaryota; kingdom Metazoa; phylum Chordata; class Actinopteri; order Perciformes; family Liparidae; genus Liparis; species Liparis tanakae. The sequence continues at coordinate 7,268,812 of CM070111.1, read as the reverse complement.
TGGAAGAAAGTATAACTTGTTTTGTTCCGTATTGGCATTGTTATAATTTATGCTTTTGGTACGAAATAAAAGTTTTTGTTCGGTTGCATTGGATGATGAGGGGAACATTTCTAATTTATCAAATATATTAGATATTTAAAAAATATAGGCTGACAAAAAAGCACAATAGCACCATTTTCGGAGGGGAGTAGCCAACTCATGCAATAATGATCATAAGCAATTACAAATCCTCCAATCACTCTGGAGATAATGCGTCAAAGTTGGTGCTCGCCACTGGCCGGGGTAGCTGAAGACAAATTTCACGCTAGGTTAATGCTGGCCAATTGTGTGCCACTTTCAATTAAGTTCATTTTCTCCTCCTAAAAGCTCACAATTGAGATATTTTGACAGATTTTAAAGCTAGCCATGCGGGAACTTTCACATCTTGATTCAAACTGCGCTGTGACAGGAGAGGATAGTCCACCCAAAACCCCCTTTCACACCGCGATGATTGAAATCAAATTAGCCATTTGCTCACATATTGCATGTTTAGCATTCAATCAATAGTTGGTGTTGTGGCACAATAACTTTTTGAAATGCAATTAGCTCTGTGGCATGGGAAAATGTATGTAAAACGTTTCGGCATGAATAGACTTGATTCAGGTTGTGCGGTACAATTATCTGCTATGGGGAAGTGCCAAACAGTGTGGCAATTTGTCCCCAGCTCGCACACACACTGTCCTGTTATGATTACCTTTATAGTCCCCATTGATTTCCTGATGACATTATGACTTGTAATTTTCACAAGCAATCTCCATGAGAAGAAGCTTGCTGTTCATTTGAAAGTCATGATTTCGGTTACATCCTTTAGCCTGGCCATATAGTATCTCCCCCCCCTCTCTCTCTCTCCCCCGTTCTCTCATCCTATACTCTCCTCTCCCCTTCGTCCTCTCTCTCACTCCCCCATGCACACGTACACAAACAGATGGGAATTTCTAAGAAATTAAAATCCCATTTTTGGCTAGAGTTTAATCCTTCTCTCTATCCCCCCTCTCTCTCTCTCTCTTCCCCCTTCCCCCCCTCCCTCGGTCCCTAAAGCTTCTGGCACGGAAATGGGCAATTCATGACAGCAAAGCTAAGTGAGCACACTAGTGCACACATTTAGCCGTGGCAATTTCTTCTAACAAGATGAGGTGTTTTTTCTCCTCATGTTTGATGTGATACAGGTATGGATGTTACCTTTCTAAGCCTCGACAAGTGCACTGTAATATCCCTCCAGACTAAACACTCTGGCTTGACCAGCCTCTGGAATAAAGAGAGAGGGAGAGAGAGAGAGAGAACAAGGGCAGTCACTTCCCAGTCAAGGTAATGCATGTGGGTATTTACTGTGGCACTTTTCGAAAGCATTCTGCTTATCTTGTGTTAAATAGACAGTTGTGTTCATAACATGCAAGATATGAGAACGGGGTTGGGTGATAACCTCCATCTCTCACCCCGTTCCTTATAATAATCAAAGTCACTCGCCACTGCCACTTGCAGCGCGATCCGCTTCTCGATAGCCCACCATCCCTCTAGCAATTACAGTTCTGACAGCTCCACTAAGACACGCTTCCCCGCTATAATTACCCATGCCGTATTTATCCAGGATGGGTATGTAAGTGTGTGTGTGCGACTGTGCCGAGCCGAGGGGGTTTGGACTTGTAATAATGATCATTTGGAACCTGATCATCTAACAGGGTGGCATGTTTGTGCTAAATAGAAAGGGAAACCCCATTATGTTGCCTTCACTTCTACAAGGAGTCTGTCTACCATGTTATCACAAGGTGCTGGTTAGCAGCATGCCCTAATATAAATACAGAGAGTCTCCATTTTTCTTCAACTCTTATCAATTCCCCTTGTTGTTTGGCCGATACCAGAGCAGATCATCAGTACCAAACAGCCGGTGGATGGAGCATCTTGTTGATGACAGAAGGCTCGACGGATCTGATTAGGGTCAAGCGTCTGCTGCAGCGCAGGAAATAAAACTCCTAAAAAGCTGCCTCTTGTGATTGAAATATATGACGAGATAAAAAAAAAAAAAAAGAAGCAGCTTCGGGGTAAATGTGTCAAGTCCCACTGCCTTTCCCTGCTTGCGACCTCGTCTGATGAGATCACAGTTTGAGCCGATGATATCGTCAGTCCCCCTTAGCAAAAAAAATGATCGGTGCAAGTTCACTCAAGACATTTGCAACAGGCATCAGTGTTAAAGTCAATGTTTTCTTCCGCAGGTATTTAACTGATTTAAGTGTCATGATTAACAGTTGTCTGCTCTCAGCATTAGTGTGTCCTACACAATTATACGCTTTTAACTATGACAGCTGTGTTGGCAAACGTAAATTGGCTACACGATGCAAACGCATTCGGACATTTCACAGTGCAAGAGCATCAAAAAGCTCGTTAGATTTTCCATCCAGTGTGACATTATGACTGTTTCCTGGGGAATATAAGAATCAAAGTAGGCTTGTCCATTTGCAATGTGTATTACCCTCGAGATCCATAATGTGATTTATCTTTACACCACTTCATTCCGTCACTGTGATCATTCGGCGGATTGCCTTGTTTAGTTTTGTTTCCCTCTGCTGTGCTAATTTTGCCACATTAAAAATACAGGGAAGGTACCGTTGTGACAAATTATTCTTTTGTTATCCGCACGGCTCTCTGGCAACTGGAGGCTCATATTTACATTTTCCAAGCTTGTAAGTATAAGTCTTAAGCACACCATTGACAGAAAGCTGACAAGTTTATAAAAAGAGAAATGGAAGAGACTTTGACTTTGTTTGCATTTTTTTCTGCTGCTATTAAAGTTGGAATGTTGTCTACATTGTGACAGCAAATGATGGTAGTGCAGTTTGTGATGGGGGGGGGTTGTTTTTTCTCTGTGACTGGCTGTCACTGCGGTTCCAAATCAGGCGTCATAGCCTCTTACCATTAAATACCATCCATTAGACACATGGCCCTGAAAGCCATCCAAACAGAGCTTGTTTTGACCCTTTTTCCTTCATGTGCCAGTAAAAGGAGCAGAAAACTAGTCTGCAGATGGCGAACAATAGATACGGTCATTTTAGATGCTCTACTGATGGACTTCTGCTGTATTCTTCTAGCTATGGAGAAATTTGAGCATACACATATTTGAGATTGTTCTAATCCCTGCAATTTCCGTCTCTGAGCTCAATCCTACAGACCGGCTCTAATGCAGCGTTTCAGTCTCAATTACATTTAATGGATGGATTAGACATCTAGCTGATTCAGTTTGCATGTTATGCAGTTGAGCATGTGAATTGGGTTGGAACTGCAGGGGAACACTGCTTGTTTTCTTGGGACCAGCCTCGGAGATGTACAAGGTATAGCTGCCAAAACAGGCAATGTTTGCCTCCATCAAAATTCCCCAAAGTTAACCTCGTAACATGTAAGGTGGAAAAACCGACACGTCTTGCATCTCTGCACAACAGCTCAAGACGTGTCATACTGTTTTTCCTCCGCTTCGATGTTCTTAGCTTCATGGGAAGTATTATACAAGAAAGTAATGCTGCCAAAGAACTGGAGTTATGAGTACTTTTGTGCTTGAGGATCAAAGACTGTCTCACTTCCCCGCAATGCTGTCATACGACATCCACAAGTGTTAATCCTCTGTGCCCCAAATGTTTCGTCGTATAATTAAAACTCAACAGATGGACAGATAACTTCTAAATGTTAAAGTTGCAACTTCTTGCTTTTGAACTGCTGTGTGTATCAAACGGTAATTCGTGATCCTTCAGTTACTGTCGCATATGATTAAAGGAATAGTTCAACAGTTGAGGAAATATGCTGACTCACTTTCTCTTGCCAAGGTTAGACGAGAAGATCATTACCTCTCATGTCCGTACTGTAAACGTGAACATCCCCGACAGCCAGTTGGCGTAGCTTAGCATAGAGACGAGAGAAAAGGGGAACAGCTAGTCTGGGTCTTTCTAAATGTAAAGAAATCCATCTCCCAGCACCTCTTGAGATCACTTATTAACACATTACATCTTTTTTTGTGAGACATAAAAAGAGTTTTATAGGAGGGTTTTTTATTTCTTGGCTGGGAACAGTAGCCTCGCCTGGACCAAGCCAAGAACTAGTCAGAAGCAGCCCCAGACAATTGAGTGTTATATAAATGGTTTGGCGCCTAATGAATCTTTTTCTATCAATTAATCTATCGACTGTTTTATTAAATTAATCTAAATGTATCTATCAATCAATCAAACTGACTATTCATTTCCTGTTCATTGTATTGCATTACGTTTCACATTACATGTTATAAATCTGTAGGTTATTGTGAGGCGTCAGTGTTGTGTGTCCTCCCCCCCCCACCCCAGTTCTCCCTTCAGTAGCAATCTGGTGATTAGTTGCACCTGTGCAGGCCAATCCTGCTGCACCTGTGTTCCTGAAGGAGAGCTGGCCAATCAGCTGAGTGGGCCCCGTTTAAAAGGAGGACGCCTGAACCCCTCAGGGGTGTTTTTTTTTTGTTATGCCACGCACACACTGAGGCTGCAGAGCATGAAGGTGTGTGGCGGGAGGTTGAGGACGCTAGGTTCAGGGTACCCTGTACGTTTGTGCACTCAACGTAGGTACTTTGTGTCTATAAACATTAGGTTATTGGTCGGTTCTCCCTCTATTTGTTTTGGTAGAACATTGTTTAGAGCATGTGAAGACATTTTAATTTTTTTGTCTAGAGGTAGTTAGCCACGCCTAGTTTTTTTTTTTTTTTTTTTTTTGGCATAACCATAACTGTCTCTACCTCTCCCACTCCACAGTGAACCATTGTTTTTTCTGACCTTGTGTAAATAAATCTTCTTTAAAACACTTATCCTACTTTTTATGTGATTTAATTAGCGTGATAAGAGAAATATTTCAGTTATCTGCAGACTATTTTTGAGTCTTTTTTTTCCTTTTAAAAAGGACAGTGGTTGTTTCTTTTGACCCAAATAACTATATAAAACTTGAAAGACACTGAATGAACTGTATTCCGGGTTGTGTTTTTTGTGTTTTTCTATGTGTTTTGCTTTGTGTTCTATGTGTGTTTTGTAGTGAAGGAATGGGCTAGCCAGCTGGGCCCTTATTGTTGAGTTGGTAAACTTAAAAATACTGGGTAAATGAGATCCTACGCTACAAGTTACGTCATTATATAACGCAGAACAAAATATGTTTCATGTGTCCCATATTAAAGTACAGTTACCCCTGTTTGATGCTGTGATATCTGAATGATCCTTTAAACATTTCAGTTTGACCATATACAAAAGTGTTATCAATCTTCTCATAACAGATTCCCTCATCAGTAATGTGTCACTGAAGGGCCCGAGTCAGCCCCGTGCATCTTCTGACATGCAACAGTCTTTGGAGACAAAGCATCGGTGTTGCCCGTCATGTGAAGCCGGTTTGTTTAATTCCTGCAATCACTCATGTCTACAAGTTGAAAATTGGGAAAAAACCTCTACCCACATCACTTTTTACATCGTAAACGATCAAAGCGTAGCAATATTTTGAACATCAAATGGAAAATCTTAAAAGGCTGGGTAATGAACAGTTCATTTTGCCGTGGACACATTCATTATGTAGCGTGGTGAGAGACGTGGAGCTAAAAGGTCCTACACCTGCAAACAAATCGAATACAAACATGACATGAAGTCCATCTTTCCTCACTGGTCTTTCTCTGTTTGACTTTTCGCTGAGCAGAGGACCCGACGCCCCCCTGCACCATGTTAATGAATACCACAAAAAGAAATGAATACCCTTTTAATTTGTTTCATTCTGGGATGGGAGAGGAGGTTGTTATCATTCCAATTCAAGTAATTAAAACATCACTCTGCATGTGCCAAAGAATTGCTGCTTTTCCTTTTTTTTTTTTTGCCGCTGCACAGGTCTCCAAAGCATCAGCACATTACAAACCAATTTCCCTATATCAGCTTATATTCATATTTGATTCTGTCGCAGTGCTGATGGGAGTTGGAACACGGGTCTCTGTACACAGGAATCTAAATAACGTTATGAAGCCTGGCACAGACCTCATTTATAATCCAATGCCTTGGCTGAATTCCATTATGGGTTTTTCCCCTTCTTTATTTGTGGGAAATAAGGGAAAAGTGAGATTATAAAAATGGCATCGACATACAGTAGCTGCTCGGAAGCCGTGGCTCCAGTATAAAAGCGACTATGTCCACAAAAGGTAACCGAGGACAAGGTTTTATAAATTACCCTCCCTTTAGGGACAGCAACAATATATCAGCTTTGCTTGCTGAACTTTTATCATCTGCTATTGATACTTGATACCCACGGGTCCTATTTTAAACTCGGGTCCAACTGCTTCAGGTAAGACAGAGGGGCTGTGTGGGGGAAAATAGCTGAAATTACATATTTGTCTGGTGTAAGCAACCACACTGAGGAGGCTAACAACACCAATTAATCTCAAACCAAACATGTCATCATAGGCAGCTGCCTTTATCACAAATACTGGGAACACCTGCAAGCCAAATCAACATCTGGAACAAAACTGATAAACCATTTCCAAGTGCAGATGCTTCGAGCAGAAACTGCTTTAATATACTCAGAACTTGAGGAAAGTTGTCCCACTGACTAAGGTGTCACAAACGCAATGTCAGGATGGTGATTTGACGACGGTGGCCTCCGCGTACGGAAACCTTGGAACATCTGGAAAATCCCTTAGTGAGCGGCTGGCAGCCGGTCTGGGAGAAGATGTCAGAACGGAGTGACACAGATGTGTGGCCTCTTGCCTGTCCGAGGCGACTAGGCTGGGATAGCTCATTAATCAGAGGACCCTGCCAGGCAGAGGGTACCACCATCGCCAAATGTTCCCCCGCACACCTCCTCCACAGCTCTCCGACGTAAACACATCCCGGCCTGTGATGCATACTGTATAGTAATTGACATACTGCATATATTTCCTGTTATTTTCTGTCACAATCTCAGCCTGAAACCCTGCGATAATTGGCACAAATGACCACAACTGACAAATACTAATGTAATCCTCTGCAGCAACCGCAAAATATGATCCATTTCTTTCATAGTATCAGGCGCAAAACAACAAGCTCTGCACTGTATATCATCATTACAGAGCGACTCTACACGGGGGGGAATGACAAAGAGTTTTCTGTCACCTTGTCTTGGGTATAGGCTATTTAATTACTTATCAAATAGCCTTCAATGTCAACAGGCTAAATCTGTTTCATAAATGTGCAAGTAACAATTTTTGACTTTTTCCACTTCCCAAGGGGAGGAAAATCAATTTTAATCTAAAGTCCTCAAGCCATTCCATATATATGTCCCAGTGCAGCATACTGTACATCATCTGAGGCAATAAATGGCTGTGTGACAGAAGAGTGGGGAGAGGGGGGAAAAAACATAATTGAAGTTGTTGTTTGCATTGCTTAGTGAGGCACTTTTTGCTGAGCGATGCCAGACTCGTGTTATTGTATTGTCAACATTCCTAATGACTTGCTCTTATAATTTAGGAGCCGGGCATCTGATGAAGGATGGAAGGAAAAAGGTGCAAAATAAATCTTTGGTTTGTCATGTTGCTGGATGACGGCTGTAACTGCACACCCTTCGCTTTGAAACAACCCACTCGTTCTGATGCGTCTCTGTCCATGGTAGTCACTCCAAAAGCTCTCCACAACACTTGATTTATATATAGGAATAGGAATTATGCAAATGGAAGAATGCTAATGCTCTTTTTCTTGAGTGTGCTCTCTGTGTGTATGACACTGAGGTTGCTTTCCTTAATTCAACTCAGATTGCATTTTCTGACCCTTAATCCTGACAATGGCATTCGAAAAGAGGATTTCACATCCAGTTAAAATACATATATATTAATAGAGAGACGGAATTTGTTTATTTCTGTCTAAATGCTAAAGGGGCTAACTTCTTTCATCGCCAGTTGGACTTTTGGCAGGCAAAACCCCAACAAATTAGCTGGAATGACAACTCTGCCTTAAGCATTGGAGGAAACTCGTTTGAGGCCACCATCTAGAGACTAATCTATTTATCACACTTGGCATTAACTCGACCCAACGGCTCAGACCAATGCATCAAAACATTTGTTGGTTGTTACGTATTGAATCACTATGTTGCACAAAGCTTTCTTTTTTGCATTTTCATTTTTTCAACCCCCCTCCCCTGCGGTGGTAGAGAGTCAGGCATGTTTATACATGAAATGCCCAGAGAATATTTGCTCTGAAGGGTTTCCTCCGTGAATCACAATAGCCTTCTTAGGGAGGAGGGGGGAGAAGAGAGGGAGAGATGGAGAGAGAGAAAGAGGAGAGGATGGACAAATCTGCTTACTTTGGAGCTTATTGAGCAGAATGAGTCATGCACAGAGATAAAACGTGACTGCAAAGCATAAGGTAAGGAAAGCCTGACAAGAACAGAGGAGCGAGGAGATGAGAGAGCTGGAGCTGGAGGAGGAGGGTACGGAGAGGTGAGACCGACAGGAAAGAAACAGACGCACAAGGAGACAAAAGGGAAAGCGTGAGAGTGGGTGGGAGTACAGACAAGGAGGCATGTGTGTGTGTGTGTGTGTGTGTGTGTGTGTGTGTGTGTGTGTGTGTGTGTGTGTGTGTGTGTGTGTGTGTGTGTGTGTGTGTGTGTGTGTGTGTGTGTGTGTGTGTGTGTGTGTGTGTGTGTGTGTGTGTGTGTGTGTGTGTGTGTGTGTGTGTGTGTGTGTGTGTGTGTGTGTGTGTGTGTGTGTGTGTGTGTGTGTGTGTGTGTGTGTGTGTGTGTGTGTGTGGGGCTGGTATGGGTGAGGGAAAGTAGGAAGAGACGGGAATATTAAAGGCCAGATGAAATTAGTTCCATCAGGCCACTCTGATTGTTCTTTTTATAGTGTGACCTGCCACCGGGGGAGCCGGTGCCTTCTGGGAGTGTGAGGCAGGGTTGCTGACACGCAGCACTTTCAATATCACTGACTGGATTGTTCAAGGTGTCACTATTGATAGGGACACAGCTCGCTGAGAAAGGAGCCAGCCTTCACATTTAGTTCTTCGCTCCCTCCGTCTCCGTCCGTCCCGCTTCTTCCCGCCGAGGCCGCCGTAGTTGATTCCTCTCCGTTTCTTAAAAATATCCGTACAGTCAAAACGGTCGGGTGGGGCTGTCTGAGTCCTTTCTTTCGCTTTATACGAGGGGGAGTCCAGCCCCCTCTGTCAATGTCATGACTTGACTGTGGCAAACCTCAAGTCTGCATTGAATTTCCCCCTCATTCAGACGGAACAATGCTAAGGGTTTCCGGGCTACTTGGACATTAATGACTCCGGGGCCTTTAATTGTCAATGGGGACCAAGTCCCAGGCACAATAGACCTGGAACGGGGAGCTCTTTTTAATGCTATCGATTATTTATTCTGACCTTCAGCCATGAAAAGAGGAGAAGGCAACAAAGAAAGGGAATGTTTCCTGAGCAACTGAACACCTCTGTTCCTCCATCTTTTATCCACTGCTACAGCCCCCCTGTTTTATCCTATCCTTAAGCCCAGCTGCCTCTCCCTCTACGATTCCCACTGTATTCTTTAAAGCCCGTCCAAAAGTAATCCCCATAACTAAACCCAAAAAGAAAAGTCCAAGTCCAACAGGATAAGGTAGCCAAAGCACTGGCTTGATAGCCAACAACAACCCTCCTTTCTCCAGGAGCACTGTGTGGGATTATAATGCACATCTTTTAATATTTCCTGAATAACAACCATCAACAGAGCTAGTGTACTGCAGGTTTATTGTCGTAAACAAAGGAAACCACCATTGAGTTGGACTCAGGTTGAGACGTGAATCAAAAGGTAATCGATTGATTTAATTTGCCCGAACAACGCACCAGTATCCTGTTTTAACTAGCTTTATCGGTAGCACATATTCGCAGCATGCAGCACTTTTGTTGTTGTTGTTTTTTTATTTATTTTTTTATACCTTTTATGTTGTTGTTGTTTTACTTATTGTCATGTATATGTTATGTTTTGGTTTCCTTAGTTATAGTCTTTACATAATATGTATCCTCACCATTTGACTGTGTGATATGTTGTCAATCCTTATTTGTGAGGTATATATTGTACTATAAGTCTTGTTTTGTAATTTATCTAATCTAAAATAAATCACATACAACAATTAAAAAAAAAAGGTAATCGATCAATCGATCATCTACATTGAAGATACACTTTGGAAAAGGACCTGAATAATATTGTAAAGGGCTGCATGTATGATTGTATCAACCATATGTTAAAGAAAATAGAAATTCACCAACCATCAGGGGAATTACAAAAGGGCACGAGGCGAGTTTCAAAGCCAGCAGTTAAGCTTGTTGACACTTTTTAATCTTGGAAAGCCAGACGTGTGCCTCCCAACCCCTGACTTTGTGCAGAGATGTAAAGGCTGGAGTGTGCTTGAAACAGATGTTAGGCTCTTTTTTCCTCGTCCCTCTGAGTGCGATATGGATGCCATCAACATCACGGGCTGCATTCATAACGGCGTTATTGTACCTAGGCTTTGGCGCGATTGGAATTCACAGCCACGACACGCTGTTGCGGCTCTATCTTGAAACATGCACCTGGCTACGTATGGAAAATAAGCTTGTTATCCGCTGGAGGGAGATGAGGAACCCCGCTGGCTCTCAGCAAACTCACCTTGATGGCCAAAAGGCTTTTTCAGAAACAAAGTCTCCCTCTTTTTTTTTTTTAGAACAGGGGGAGATGCAATTGATCTTTAATTTGCATAATCCATTTGTGATTACATGGCTAATTTTAACCTCAGGTTTATTGTTATTCTGCCAATCATCAATGTTTATCAAACTAAGAAAAGTCCAAATTCAAACGTGAACTTCTTATTGCAGCTTGCTGGATTTGAAAAAAAAGACCCAGGATATCAGAAATTCCACCTTAATTATGAGGCGACTCACAACAAGAAGCCATCTGTTATGTTGTTATAATCTAGTCAAATAATTCCTTCCTGAGTAGATACAAAGGGAAGTTATGAAGCAGAAAGAAATTAACAAAGAGCCCCAGCACTGGCAAATATAAAAATACCAGTGCATCTAAGTGGAACAGTGGGTGACTCAAAAGGTGACACTACATGAATCTATATCAAGCCCTGGCATGTTTGCTCCCCTGAATTATTTGCAGTCGCACATTCCTCTATACTGCTGTGAACCAACCTCAAATCAACGGCTAAATTAGCACCCGGTTAATTACCAGAAAGTGATCAAAGTTGATTTTTAGTTCAACAGTCTTCATGGGTAGGACAATTCATGCCTAATTGTCTTGGATGCTGCTGGGATTGAGTGTCCCCTTATGTAACAACTGCAATGACTAGCACCGTGATATTAGAGTTGGGGGGGGGACAAATCAGGAAAACAACATAGCTGTGTGCTGAATGTTCAGGCTGGAGATTAAACAAGCAATTCACGTAATATGTACATTTAAAAAAGCTAAAGTGAAATGTGCGGTTCGGAAGATGTCATTGTGAGATAATAAGGTGTGCATGTGGATTAAATAAGCGTGTGCAGTACTTAGCATACACACAAGTAGCTATCCTAAAGAAGTATCTATAAATCACAAATGTACAATAGACAGTCACTTCTGACCAATGAAAATCGCCACGCCTATCAAAAGATGAACACGTCATATTAAGACCAGTGTTTTTGGTGATTGATTCAATTAGTTTAGTTTCAGTTTGGACATTCCCACCCACAAAACTCCTTGGCAATAAAATTGAACATTATCAGTCAACAACAACAAAATAAATCTCGTTGGGGGTCAGTGAGGTCTTCTCTGAAAGCTTCTCCCAGTTTGCTCCATAATCAAAAAACAATTCAGAAACTGAGCTGTCACAGAGGCACTTACGCTGCGCACTGCTTAAGTTACACATACACATGGCTGCCATGGAGCCAGTTAAGCAATGGGCATGCCTGGGGGAGATAGCCGAGGTCAGTCCCCTTGTCCATTCATCTTCTCCTCTCCCTCTCTCCCATGCTGGCCTTTCATACTAATTATATGATTTATCTGTAATCCTGCACAAAGTCACAATCTGACATACAGGAAATATGTATGTGTATATATATATATATATATATATATATATATATATATATATATATATATATATATATATATATATATATATATATATATATAGTCGTGCTTAACGGAAGCTGCTCTCGTTCACGCTGCACATTCCTCTCACTTGATGGTTTATGGGATCTAGTCTCACCTCTGCTTGGTAGGGGTGGCACACGGTTACACAGATTTATGCAAATATGGTTAGCACACCTGCGGTGTTTGTGTGTGAGGACACACAAGTACGGTGGAGTCACCGGCACAGCAGGGGGGCTGGGAGGGGGGGGGGGTAAGGAATCACAGCGGAGATTTAACTCCCAGCAGGACAGGTTACCACAGTAACAAAGCCTGAAGGTCAATTATTCTCACTCATTTGTTTGTTTAGGGCTGAGCGGTGCCGCTTTATTAGGGGCACACTTGGATATTTGCCCTCTTCCCGCTCCGCACAAGGTGGTTTCCTCGCACCAATTGATTGAACACACACCTGTGCTTACTGAGTAGATGCTGATCACTCAAAAAAACATGGTTGGCTGGTATTCACAGGAAGGCTGTGGCAAGGCTGTAGGCAATCCATCAGAGGACTTCCATTGTCTTTCACACAGAAGAGGATGGCTGTCCGGTCGCTGCCAGCCAAGGTCCGGGTCCACCAGTTAATGGCACGGCGCTCCAATTAGAGGTGACAGAAAGGAAGGTCCTGACCCCTATAAACCTTGTCAGTGGAGAGCTGTCAATCAAGAGCGCGTCAAAGGGGAGGACCCCTCGCCTGGCAGTTATTGGCGTGATGGGGCGAGTCTAGGTCCGTTGTGATGAGGTCGACATTGACCCGCGTGCTTATCTCCGATCAAACATCTGCTGCTGATACAAGCGCAGGGGGAAGGTACAGGGGCGTCGCTGAATGACACCCGCATCAGTTATGGCTTAAGAACGCCATGGCGTGGATGAATGGACGGTTGTTCAATTCGAGGTCACCCGGATGCTATTGTCCCGCACGTGTGAGATTCAATTTCCTGATTGTCCTCACGGCACCTTTTATTTAGACGCAACGCATTTCCGTGTAACTAAAAGAGGCTCATTTCATCCAAGAGTAGAACATTTAAAGTGTTGTAAACGTCGGATAGTTTGAAACCATTTCTCTAGTATACAAAAAAATATCCGGCAGAAGGTATCGCATTAGTCTGTGAAGGAGTTGTCATTTATTCAAACCACATTTTAAAATGTATGCCGCAACAAACAACAAATCTAAATGGAGATGATTCCTCTGCTCCGAGTTGTTATGATGGCAATAAGGCAATTTCACGTATAACGAGACAATCAGGAAAACACAAAATGCTTTGGGATTAAGGATAGTTTGAGAGGAAAAGTTTAAAGAAAATCAACCACAAGTACCACACGCGAGATCACTCGCATCTTACGATGACAATTAAAGGCAAAAGATTGGCTGAGACTCGCTGTATTTGTATGTATCAGAACCTGCATTGTGATATTTGCATTTCATGTGCACTTGGAGCACAGACACAAAAATCTGAAACTCATTTGAGAGTTTTTGGACTGAGTTAAGTGTGCTAACGTGATGTGTGTATCTAAATTGAGCAAAAACTACTTTTATTTGATAACTGAAGAAACAAGGTTAAAAATTGTTATATGTAGTCAAAGTGTGTATGTGTACAACTTCACAACAACAAAAAGCAGCCCTCAGAAGGCTCTCGTGCCAGCTTCAGGATGCGTAGGAATAACTCGGCTGCAGTAAACCGTCACCGAAGCGGAGAACAATGACCGTAAAACAAATGTTCTTCGAGATCTTCCTGCCCACTGACCTGCATTTACTGCCCTCCCCGTGCACCGGGAGTCTGGCACAATCCGTTTTTTGAGAGTTGAATTTGAGAGTGCGGCTCTTTTGAAAAGGCTGCATCCAAATAATGTTAATTTAGAAAATGTTCTTTAAATTAGAGTCCTCAGGGGGAACGGGTCATTTAATAAAATACTAATTAAAGTCTTCTACCTCGCACACCAATTTAAGGACAGAAAATTGCAGGTTGTACAAGTTTTACCCTTTTAAAAGTACTCAAGAGTTTTTTTTTCATGTAAGGTTTAATGCTAAATCCAACACATGCAACATTGTCCAGGTGTATGGATTAACCATGATAATAATAACTTTATTATGCTAAATTAACATGTGTATCGTAGTATAAAGTTTAATTATTATGCTGTACATACACTACCGTTCGAAAGTTTGGGGTCAGCTAGACAATGTCGTTTTCCATGAAAACTCACTTTTATTCATCAAATAAATTGCAAAATGAATAGAAAATATAGTCAAGACATTGACAAGGTTAAAAATTCTGATTTTTATTTGAAATGTTAATTTTGTTCTTCAAACTTAAAGTTCAAAGGAAGGTCAGTCCTATAGCGTCTCTCACCAGCATAACTGTTTTCAGCTGTGCTAATATTAAAAAGTTTTTTAAGGGTTTTACACCCCTCCGTTAGTCTTCTAAGGCGATAACACAATGTACCATTACAACACTGGAGATGGGCACCTATGTAGAGACTTCATTAACCTGACATTTCCACCTAGAATAATCATTTAACACAATAACAATCGATAGAGTATTTCTGATAAATTTAATGTTATCTTCACTGAAAAATAAGGAAATGTATACGTTTATTTTTATAAGTGACCCTAAACTTTGGAACGGTGGGGTAGATATATATATTTTTGGAAAGAAGATACAAAAGGAAAGAGACAACATGAAACATAAACCTGGTGCACTGCGGTCCTCTTATTATTGGTTATAGGTGCAGTGAAATCACACCCGGTTCAGGCATTCGATCACACTGATTATCAATCCCACCTGGGCTGTGGAGGGACTCTCTGCTGCAGCCGTATTGTTCGGTCTCACTTCCTGGGATAACTCCGACAAGGTGTCGTCACTGACAACACAAACCATCCTCTCTCGGCATTCTCCACCTCAGACATGTGGAGATTCCTTGACACTGACAACCATGCGGCAGGTCTATGACAACCTGTTAGTAAGGTAATGTGTGTGTGTGTGTGTGTGTGTGTGTGTGTGTGTGTGTGTGTGTGTGTGTGTGTGTGTATTTGTGTGTGTGAGTAAGTGGGTGTTTGATGGAAAGATGATTGAGGGGATGCAACATGCCAAAAGACATGCAGTCGTACTCGCTGTCATTCTGCGAGGTGTGTGATGAAGTTGGTGTGTCTGTGAGCGACTTGTTTTTCTTTCCGTCTTTTAACTCTTAACCGAGCACGCCCTCCTGTCCTCTTCCTGCTCCGTTTCTCCTCCTCCTCCTCCTCCTCCTCCTCCTCCTCCTCCTCCTCCTCCTCCTCCTCCTCCTCTCGCCTGGTCCCAAAACCCAGAACAATACATCAACGGGTGTCCAGGCTGCCGCTCTGTAATAACTCTGCAATCTCTGGAGGAAATACTCCGTCACAATGCATGCGACAACATCTTTTTTTAATCAATTGAGCAAAACAAACAATGCACACTGACAAACGCTGCCCACGACCAACCACCAAAAACACACTGGATGAAGAGTGATACACAAATGGAAAACTAAATTACCTTCACCATTTATCAGAGTGCATTTCCTGTCTTGGAAAAAGGGGGGGGGGGGAGAAAATATGAAAGAAAGAAGACTGAAGAGCAAGAGAAAAGAAAGCAAGGAACACTCGATCATGAAACGATACCCATTTAAATGATGTTCCCTTCCATCACTTTCAATTATTAAACATCGCCTTTAAGAATGAGTTACTTTATAACTACAAAAAGACCAATAGTCCCTAAAGGTGCATGTTACATTAGTAGACTATGTGGAGAGCAAACGACTTTCATTTAGCTTTACAGCTGACTAGCTTTTATGTCCCTCTGAAAACTATCCTCAGAGCCAAATGGTCACGTGGAACAGAGTAAGACTGGGGGGATGGGGGGGGGGTTAAAGATGGATGTGAGGTGGGAGTATATCAGTCCAAAAGCACAATGGCTATAATTAATCATCAGCTGTGTTATTTCTTATCAGGAAATAATTTAGGGGAGGAGAGGTTGCAAGATGGGAGGGAGCGTTCTCCTCCGACGGCGGGTGTTGGCCGTCGGGTGTGGTTGCTTAGCGATGCGAGGATTAGAGGTAATACCCTGATTTCTAGCGAAAAATCAACAAAGACGTCCCGATGACAGTATTGAGGTTCATAGGTAAAAGGGAAAGAACATCTCTTTTAGAGACGCAAATACACCTAAATCCAGTGTGGGAACAGATCCTTGCTCAACGGCGTAACAAAAAGGTAAGAACTGGATCCTGTGTGTCGCCTTCTTTTGTACCTGCAGAGACGCACAGGGACGGCGAAGGATCTTTTCAAAGATGTATGCAATACGGATTTGGGGGATTTTATGCAGGCACAAAAAAATTGGAAATATGCTAAACTGTTAAAATAAAAACAAAGGAGTTCATATGTTGAATTGTGTTTAGTTTTTTATTATCAGGGGGGTTGTGTACCACAAAACTTCAAGCAATAATAAATAATAAAAAAACATTAATTCTTGAAATAATTTTAAATGATCTTGGTGAATTTTACTCAATGGAGATCAGGTTTAACCTTCCTGTTACCTTCAAATGTAATAACCTATTTTACCCGTGGGTTCAATTTGACCCCAGCAATTAAAACCTCCAGACAATTAGTAGAATTAATATTGTTTCCCAAGTTTAAGTGTCACTTTGTTTGTTTGTTGACTGCCTAAATAGCCCTTTTTAAATAAATTGAAAAGTTGATATTTCTTATATGTTTTACACCTGGGGTCGAATTTACAAATTTCTAAGTTGTCCCCAATAAATTAGGAAAAGTCATGAAATATGAAGCAAAAACAATGACGTCAATCATTTCTTTAGAGACGTTAAACATTAAATGGGGTCAAATTGACCCGAAAGGTAACAGGAGGGTTAACAGCTAAACGTTACAAAAACATGTATTCACAAATGCTCTGTTAACTTGTGTAGTACTAGCAAAGTGTCATTCCTCCAGTCGTCTCCTCCCTCCTAGAGCTGCACGGTGGCTCCTCACAGCTAGAGGGGCCCCGCTCGGGTCCTTCTGGTGGAGTTTGCACGTCCTCCCCGGGGCAGCGCGGCTTTACCGAAATGCATCAAGACTTTATGATTCTTCATTCACTGCGGAGGCCAATTCTTTTCAAGAATGTGAGTGACTAATATACAAATGGTAATTTTGTGGAGGTTTTTTCTTTTAATCAAGAGTATTGTAGTCGCAGAAGAAAATCTCATAAAATAAATGTTTCTTCTCACTAAAAAACTCCAATCAATAGAAAGCATACCTCCTCCGACCCAGGGGCGGCTGAGTGCCTGTCACTTTAAACTGACCTTTGAGGAGCTTTAATGTGTTGCTTCTATCAAGAGTAGGATTTGCAACAGGATGACAAGTATCAAACGGCTAATACGAAGTAATGATTGCAGTGGTATAATCCCGCAGTGGTCTTATTTGAAAACCACATGGACATGAGAATTTTCAGAAATGAAGGGATGGAGATATTCACTACTTCATTGTAGGGCGGGTTTCTACTAGACATTTAATTTCTCATAGCTCAGGATCACTTGTATCTAATAAGCACTACATCCATCGCCTATTAAGGATAGATATATATAGACACAGAAGAAGTGATGCCAGAACCTCTGAATCTGTTGGCTAGGTGGCGCTTGACTGTTTCATCATCAATATGGGATCAAGTACCCTCTCTAATGACTCTAATACGATGCCCTGCACTTACAGAGGCACCGAGCCTCCAAAAATGTCAACAGTGGCATTTTATGTGCTAATGCCATATGGGTGCAGTGGGCTGGTAAAAAGCTTTTCCTTCTGCACGCCACGCTCAAATGCTAATACCTCGGCACTCTCTGGTCTGCTTCATTTTCAGTTCTCGTTACGCTAGATTAGCGGCTGACGTCTCGCAGCAAGCGGCCAGCTTGCGTTGATACGGAGGAAGTTGTTCGTGGGTGGCCGTTCTGACTCAACCTCAACAGATCGGCGTGCCGTACAAAGTGAGTACATTCAGTGCTGTGCCCGGGCCCTTTTTTTTTTTTTTTAAACGGTGGGAAGGTGAAGGACCTGTGCACCTTGTTCCACAGAAAAAGAAATATTATGTAACATCCATATTTTCCATCCGAAAATAGCAACATGGGCTTGGCACAGTGTAAAGGGAGCCATGCATGACGGCACCTAAAATAGTGGGACAAAACAAAAGCCGCAGGAGACGCCAATCAACCTTGTTCATTTTGTTGACATGGTTTTAGACATTTGCTAATATTTCCCTCTATAATATAAAGAAAAAATAGACTACAGAATGATTTCCCTCCATTTCTCACACCAAAAGTTAGGTTGCCACGTTTTAATAAATGATTTTTTAACTTACAATCAGAGCATTTTAGATGCTTTTCAGACTACCAACAAATACTATGGACGTGTATGAAAGTTTGTATTGTCCGATACGTGATGAGCATCAATGTTTTTTGTTACGTTAACACACCAAACATCAAGTTTCTTGACCCAGTGCACCGCTCCCTATATTTATTTATTCATATGTGGGGAGAGATTTGCTCTTCGACGGGCCAACGCTCTCTTTGTTCCTCATCACACTCCACAACCCGACTGATGGCCGTGACTCATTTTGTCACTCATCTCCCACACAAAGGCTGTCCTTGCCTTTTTTTGCCCCGTCAACTGACTCGCTCTGAATCTTTCTGTAAAGATGGGAATAGTGGCCAGGCTACCACCCCCCCCCTCCCCCCCTACCCAGAACAGATTTGAAATTAGCTAGATAACCCCTGGAGCGCTTACTCTTTCTGCAATGCCTTGCACACTTGTCACAACCCGCAGGTGTGCTCACGTCTTTGCATCCCCCCCACCCCCCCACTCGGCCCGTGATGTGACAAGAACAGAGCAAACTGGTTCGCTGCAAATTGCGGAATACGAAGAAGAAGAAAAAACGCTGAGGCCTGGAGAACGGCTACGTTTATCTGCTCCGAGATCTGCAGATGAGCCGACTGATCTAAAGCAAGCAGGGCTCGGGGCAAAATGAGATTTCTAATCCTAAACACATTCGGAGGCAAGGCGGAACAGAAGACCTGAGCTCCCTTATTTACATAGCCTGGTATCACAAACACAAAGCGACAGGGAGGCAATCCAGGCGGACAGAATGTCAACCTTGTTTGAGTGACCTCATAATGTAGATTCATACTGACATAACTTGCCATTTAGACAGGATGGAGTAATCCTGCAGGTTCAGATTATTTGAGTATCAATAGTTTGTAGGCCAACTCCGAGATCCATTAGGCTGACCAGGCCGTTAGGAGTGAGAATATGTTTTGCGATGCCTGAAAGCACTGAAATGTCAGCGCAGCTGTCACTGACATCTGATCAGTTTCAGGGAAGCAGTGTGTTGACATTCAGTATTTAAACCAAATACACCCCCTTCAGATGTGGAATCAAAAGCCCTTTCTATGTTCTGTGTACAGTTTATACATTTTAGTGTGCACTTTATTCAATCATCGCTATTCATTAATCTGCAAGACACTCCTCACTCCTGTTTCCCCATCTCCCATTAAATGGTAAAGATAACAGCAACACTTAAACTCACCAAGAGTATCCGAGCGTATCCGTTCGCGAAGAGCAATTTGGAAACATTGTCCAATTCAGATTTTAGGGCTACATTAATTACAAGAAAGAAGGAGAGAAAAAGAATCTGATCTATAACAAATTAATTAGACCTGTGAGTGAATGTAGTGAATGCTGGGGGAACAACGGAATAATCAAAGATGCACTTAAATCATCAGTTGTTCTACAATGCCCTACGGCAAGCCCAATGAAAGACTTACAGATTAGGAAAATGACCATCATTTATTGGTAACGGCTTAAAGCTAGTTCCCGGAAACCCAATAGCTGTTCCCAGACCTGTTTTGGGGGCCCCCTGCAGCCATTTTAATTTTTAATAACGGTATTGAAGCGCAATTTAAAATGCTTTCCGACAGACTGTTGCACTCGGGGAATACGTTTGATTGCTCAAGTGTGAAGTAATCACGACTCGACACAGAAGTAGTTTCACACTAAAGTCGACACTTTGTTCATCTGGACCGTCTGTACACGCGTTGGAATGTGAATAAAGTCTGTGGAACATAATCACAACATCGTTGCACCGAAAACGGGAGAGAACTAGTGATGATAATTAATAGACTTTTAATAAACTTTAATCAAAAGAGAGTGTGTGTGTGTGTGTGTGTGTGTGTGTACTAGGTAACTCACGATACAACGCTTTTTATCTGCATAATATTAATTAATCAGTTGCTTCTGCAGTTCTTTGATTGGTTTGAGGACGGTATTATCACGTATGATTATTGTCATGACTAATTAAAGCGGGATTTTGCATTAACTGTATAGAATATATAAATCTTAAGGATGACAGTTAAAAATGTGATGAGGTCGTCTGTCAGAGGAAATGTTCTCCTTGTTTAAACTAAAAGGACTTTTTCTTCTTTACAGATGTTGCATGTAAAGATGTACTTGCAAAAATAATAAAGTCAATATGATGTGTTGTTGTGTTTAGCTACATCACAACAGGATTGTACCCAACAGGACATAAAGCAGTTTGCCTTCTTAAACAAACCAACAGCTTTTTCAGCAGAGATCAACCCTCCGGTCCAGCTGACTCGACCTCCTGACCCGCAAAATACAAAATACAGCCACTTCATATTTTCATATTTACAGGTCAGCTGGGGGGGGCAGTTGGCACCATTTCCACACCACGAGATCTTGGCAGGAGCTTTGCACACTCACTAGCGCTGGCACCGCTTTGCCCTCTCTAAGGCTACGTAAAGGTCCAGCCGTGACGCAAGGCAGAAGTATTTTGGGATGAAGTGCGTGGGTTCCCAGAGAGTGACTGGAGATAATTTAGCCTGGATGAGCACGACTCCGTCCCGATTCCAGCATTCCAGCGGAGAAGTTATTTTTGGAGGATGCTTTACAAGGTACCAGGCACAAGGGAAATAAATACCACACAGTCGGAAGAAACGGGAAAGGACACATCTGACACGGTGTGAGGTCCCGCAGCCAGAGAGAGGTGCTAAAACGCACGTATCCTACGTCGTGGTAGTCAAGCTTTTGGCTTGTCTAATTTTATGGGTGTAATATTATTTCACAGCATCTGATATGTCAAGGTCTTCCGAAGTCTGATTACATTACACATCTAAAAACGTTGCAACAAGGGAACTCCTGTGCATATCTGGTTTATTTATACTGAGAATTTAGATTATACCTGTGTCTCTGCATGCTTTCATAATTAACAGGGTTAAGCAAACTGAGAGAATAGAATTATTTTGGCTCGGGAACAAGCTGAACATTGCAAATATAGATGGACACCTTTTTTTTTAACTCTAATTCATATCTTCTTCTGCACAGAGAGACTCATTACATTATCAACACCTTCCTGGGCGTATTGCCATGCGTGTCCTAGATTTACACAGCACACCTTCATTCCTGTACTCAAGAGCAAAGAAAAAAGAAAAAGAGAATAATGCCATCATTCCTATGAAAAAGGAGCAAGCCGAGTTCTGCCTGTGGTTCACAAGCTACTAGTTTCCGGGTTTCCTGTTGCAAAGCTTTGTGCGGGCATTGCATTTTCTCTGTTCCTGGGTTTCGTGTAAAGCGATCCTGGCACACCACTGTTCCGGGCTGTCTAAAGTGATACATTACTGCGAAATGTCATCCAGAGTGCTTTTTGTCGTGCATTTTTCTATTGAAAATATGTGATTTTGGCATTTTAAACCCAACAATACCTCTTCTTAAGTCTTCTTATCGGTATTAAACTGTTTTGGGTTAACTATTCCAGGCTGCAACCGGGGCCTGTGTACATCACTCGTAATATAACCTGCAAGCAAAACAGGTCATTTCCCCCACGTGAATTCTTTCTAATTTATTTGTCCCCAGGCTTTTTAGAGCTAAGCCAATGGAGAGTCTGATTGTATTCAGCCAAGGACAAATGAACACACTGCATTCATTGAAGCTCATGCGATAATTAGCCCAAGAAAAGTTGATGGTTGAGTAGTTGTCACATTAAAATTGTACGGAGGAATAAAAAAAAAGGAAACTGAGGGCCAAGTGTGAAGCATTAAACATCTGTACTAGTGCAGTCGTCTCCGGCCTCTGCAAGTTCAGGAATAAGCGGAAAGGTGAAGTGTCTGGGTGGGTTGTAGAGAGGCAGGGCTTTACTTTGTCCTCAGTGTGTGTGTGTGTGTATGAGCTGTGTGTATGTGTGTGTGTGTGGTAAGGCTCGGTGCTCCACGGCTCGTTCTCCTAATCGTGCGGAAACTCAGACTATTTACAGGAGCAATGAGGGAGGTAATGAGAAAGTAATTTTTACTAATTTCGGCGAGCTTCGCCTCCATTCTCTGTCAGTGTGTGCCGTCTGCATCATTACAGGCAACATCTGCAACGACTCTCCATGCGTACGCCGCCGAGAAAGGGGGGAGTGTGAAGTAATGAATGAAGAGGGAGAGAGAGAGAAGTACATGAAACACTACAAGCTGGTGACTAAGTTTGGATGTGGCTTGAAGAAAACAACGTCTGCCAGTCCTCCGCTCTCATACCGCCTCCTGTTGCCGGGGTGCGCACTCATCAAGGTGGTCGTGGTCTGAGACAATGAAACCCTCTTTCTTTTTTCTCCCAACAAGTCTGTCGCCAAACAGCTGCTGCTAATCTCTGTTAGCAGAGCCCCGCTAAACAGCTGACTACAGCCTTTAATCTGGTCCCACCACAATCATTACCTCTGGAACCAGGAGGAGGAGGGGGAGGGGAGGGGGGGTTGCCGAACACAATTTGCAGAAGAGTAAACAAATTAAACCAGATTTGTGTCCATTCGTCTGTCATTCCTCTGGCTTTCATGTAATCTCATTTGAATATTTGTTACGGAGCCAAAGTCGCTATCGTTCCCATCGGGCGCTCTCGCTCCGCGCTCCGCGGCTCGGCCCGGAGTTCGCCCCGCTCCGTCCAATCTTCTTTCTTTTTGTAACCTTTTGAAAAAAAAAACCTAATGCGGTAATTCAGTTGGATTCCACCTTTTGACCTCCAGGAGATCCGAGCTAGATGTACGTGCACTCGTTCTACAATATGGTTCGACCCCATCGCGGCTCACGTAGCGGGCCCCTGGGTTGACATAAGACTCCTGGTCGCTTCATCATTTTCACGTCACGCTAACACACCGAGGCGGCCGCATCACATGACGAAAAATCGGCACGAATGTGTCTTTGGTAAACACGTCTCCGCATGACGAGCATAGAGAAGAAGAAGAATAGAATTATACTTTATTAATCTCCAAGGGGAAATTTGCGGACACAGTAGCACCAATAAACATTAAACTAAAACACAATAATAAAATATACATATAAGAAAGAAGAAAAAGTGTGCATAAACTATACAAGTGAGATATAAAATACAAAATAAAATAAAATATATGCAAATATGTATATATACACACAACATATGTGAAGAGATTCATGTCGTATAGCATGCTCCCACATCCAAGGCGTCCCTCTTGAATCCTCTTGAAAGTCCCAGGCTCGGTCTCAGTGCTTATATGAAACTCCTGTGATACGAATCCTTCGCCGTGAGCACATGAAGGAACAGGTGCCCGTGAAATTAAAGTCAGGGGAGGTTTTTTTTCAGAAGTGTGGAAGGAAATGCAGAGGTGGCCCCTTGCGCTGCACGCTGCGGATTATCTCCATACGGCATGAGGGCCGCTGGAGAGCTGAGGCAGCCCTCTGTGTGTGTGTGTGTGTGTGTGTGTGTGTGTGTGTGTGTGTGTGTGTGTGTGTGTGTGTGTGTGTGTGTGTGTGTGTGTGTGTGTGTGTGTGTGTGTGTGTGTGTGTGTGTGTGTGTGTGTGTGTGTGTGTGTGTGTGTGTGTGTGTGTGTGTGTGTGTGGAGCCCGCGGGGAATAAATTACCGGCAACTTGACAATGACATCTGGACATTTTGTTCTTTGCTCCTCTGCGGGGGATAAAAGCTGGACTTGTTTGGTGATCACATGGGTTGTGACGCTTGCTGCGCTATCAGAAGATGCAGCGCGTCGCCGTTATTGTGCCCCTGTGCTTATTATAGATTCCATTAAGATGGCAGTTAAATTGGATGTCCCCATCAGCTCTGGAGCATGTTGTTTGTTTTAGAGAACGGGATGCTGAGTCACGGAAGCATTTTTTAAGTCTTTTAGAAGATAACGGATGAATTAAAGTGGCAAAGCGAGCAAGAGGCTGCTGTCTTTTTTTTTCTTTTTCTTGCTTTATTAACAAAATGATAAATCAAAACACTGTTAAACTTCATTCAATATTTAAGATAAATATGCGTTATTTAAATGGGTTTTGTTCAGGGCTTGAATCATCAATGACTTGCAGGGCAAAGCCAGTGATAACGGGCTGGAGTCTGACCGTGTGGAGTCTGACCGTGTGGAGGCTGACCGTGTGGAGGCTGACCGTGTGGAGGCTGACCGTGTGGAGGCTGACCGTGTGGAGGCTGACGGTACTCGAGTGATCGGGACCATGAGCACATGAGTTTTGTATTGAAATCTCAATCCTTCAAAATAAAATGTAAACCCATCTGTGTACTGTGGTTACATGTATGAAAGTAAATACTTGTCTACTAATGGCTGAATGCACACACACACACACACACACACACACACACACACACACACACACACACACACACACACACACTGGAACACTCATGCACACACATCAACACATCCTGGAACACTCATGCACACACATACACACACATACTGGAACACTCATGCACACATACACACACACACACACACACACTGGAACACTCATGCACACACACACACACACACAAACACACACTGATGACCTATCACCTATGATGAAAATAAAGAAACTAGTATTGTTATCAAAAAGTCTCTTATTTTCTTCAACCTACAGGATTTTGGTTACCAGGAAGCCCAACAACTACTCCAAGCGTACAGTAATATCATGAAACTGCCTGATGCCACCAATGAGTTCTTTACACAGCCACTACTTTAAGACATGTCCCCTCCATGGCTGGGGAAGGCGCACATTGTAAATGAAAGATTAGTGCGATTGTGTTACATTATGGTGAGGTCCCCCTCTCAGCAGAGGCTGATTTGTGAGCCCGTTCAGCAATGTTTCCATCACACTCTCTTTGTAATAGATTCACTGGGCCTTGAATTGTTGTGCAGTAGAGGCAGTTCAATTAATACAGCAACACCATAAAATAACTATTGAAATGACAAACGGGTAAATGAATAAGCATTCGCCTCTGCAGGCGCGGGGGAAAGGATTTGTGTCTGCTGAAATGTAACGCCGGCAAATCAAGCGCTTTTGGGGACGATAATGCAGTCGACTAAATATATCCTGCTGTCGCACAACAAGAAGGGGCGCGACAAGGATGGACTCGTTATCTCTCACACCATCGACTGATGATGGCTCATTTGAATATCCACAGCTGCACCTTTAGGTAGGTAGAATGATCTCCCGTCGTTAGGCCGCGGCTCTTCGGTGCAGCATAAAGATGAATCAAAGGTGGCAGTGAATGCAGGGGGGGGAAGAGGAAGAGGGGGGGGGGGGGAGTTGGCATGCATTGTGCTCAGCTAACTCGCAAACAGCGAGGAGGGGAAAAAGAGAAAAGGCCTCAAGGTGCCAGATGCACCAAGTTGGCCATGTGCTGGGATAGAAAACGTCCTCTCGCTGTTGTCAATATTAATTTCCGGCGGCATTGACGAAAGCTGCCAGGATAAATATGCATGAGGGCTGAAGGAGGGAGAGTAAGAACTCCTGGTTTTAGTTAACGAGCCCACACTGTTCATTGCATGCTGATTAAACACTCAAGTGCGGGATGACAAAGTCATGTCTGACAACAGGGTTTTTAATTCTCGCGTTGCCACATCCAGGAGGTCGTCTGGTATTAGTCACTCATGGCTGCTGTTTGTACTCGGCGTAATTGGACTATGATGTTTTTGACTATCCGAAGCTGGTTATTTTGGGCGTTGCATGTCACTATCCCGAATATATTTGGTTGTGGTTGTCTTGAGACATTTCCCATCAAGTTTTAATTTTGACTTAATGCCTATCATGTGCAGGGCGGCGAATTACTCAGTAAAGGGATGCAAATTCAAAAAGGGGAATTATCCATTTCAAGGTGAGTTAATCCTGGCATCAGGTAAAAAAAAAAAATCTGACAAATTTCCCTTTTTTAGTGGTGGCTTTCAGGAAAATGGATGGTGTCCAGAGTGTAGTTCACATGGGTTTCAATTAGCAGTGTCTAAATGAATTAAGAGGTTTAAAGCCATTGCTGTTCTAGTGGAGGTATTAACCTGGTGCTTCTCATTAGCCACCCCTGGCTGATAAAGAGAGGAAGGGGAGCGGCGGGGCAGACAGACACCTCTTGCTGACAACGGGTGACCGATTGGAATCACACTGCCTCATGAATAGTAATGGCCGCCGACATGTCCCACTCTCCCCCGTGTGAGGAGTGAAGGATTCTTGTGTCAACAGGGCCTATGGCGAGGGGAAAAGGACTGACAACTGACTGAGACATTCTGGAGGGAGGAAGAATGGGGAGAGAGAGAGAGAGGGAGAAAGAGAGAGAGAGAGAAAAAAAATCCAGTCTTGACATGAAGGCTGCGTCATAAGATTGTTTGTCTGTCAGAGCCACCTTCATTGCCTGCCTGAGAGTGAGTAAATAAACAGTGTTTGCAGCGAGAGGAAGTGGGACTGGATTGTTACACGGTGCCCTTTGGGTGCGCGGAGAGGCGCTGGCGTGTCTCAATAAATCAGGATGAGCAGCCACTCTTAATGCACTCCCCAAACTATCGATAAGTGAAGGGAGAGGGGAGCGTTGCTTTTTTTTTTCTGCAGGGATGTCACTGATAACCTGGCGGGCACACACTCCTCCTGACTGACTGGGTCTTAGTCAATCAATAGCAGCACAATGCCTCGCTTGGCAAACGCACAGGTGAGCAGAATGTCAAATAAGCAGCGAAATAACTAAATGAACAAAGAGCAACTTCTCTAAAAAGGAGCCGGGAGCAACGGCGCGAGCTGTGATGTCCAGCGCTTCAGACGGGAATCACTAAAAGCTCTTCTTAGCGGAGCAGCTGGACAGTCGGCGAGGGTCAAAATGACAAAATAACGACTCAAACGGACATTTCTTTGCTCGATGTAAAAACGGGTCCTAGCAACTCTCGTCTCAAACTCAGAGTCAACTCAAATTATTGATGGGTTGGCAAACCACACCCCCACTAAACAAGAAATATGTCCCCATGAACGGAATGTGCCATGAAATGGATTAATTTTCATCTCTCCATCAGTCTGATGCCGGTGAGCATCAGCTCGTCTAAATCTGCTTTTCCTTTCGTGGTCAACAGGTAGACATCACACTGACAGACACAACAGTAAGGTAGCCTAAAAAAGTTAAATTGTTACATTGTATTCACAATCTTACCATAACTTGCACTTGTTAATAACTATTTCTAAAAGAAAGGACAATTTAACAACCTCGCTAGGGGCGACCTTGGTCCAGGGCTCAAGATAGAATGCCATGACTTATATTTCACTTCTTGCTCTGTTGCATCTGAAAGATCTTTGTGAAAGAAGCCATTGTTATAAATATAGGATCCCCACCTTGAGAGGATTGTTATCTCAAACTAAATACGCAGCAAGGCCGACGTGGGGCCGTTTGCCAGACGGCCCTCAAATCAACCTGAAATGAACTATATGTTCATGTTCACACTATATGTTTTCACAAATTCAGCCATTCTCCATAAGGATG
Source organism: Liparis tanakae (assembly GCA_036178185.1). Lineage (NCBI taxonomy): Eukaryota > Metazoa > Chordata > Actinopteri > Perciformes > Liparidae > Liparis > Liparis tanakae. The sequence continues at coordinate 7,240,871 of CM070111.1, read as the reverse complement.
CGATATGTGCCTTTGTCAGCTGTCAAATAATTACTGGTGGCAAATGTTTTCACGTTTTAAATCTAAATGAATGAGCACTGCAACCGCTCAAAATGTGTAGCATGTGGCAGACAAAACGGTCTCAACAGTTAAAGAGCTGCTGCCATTGAGCAATGCTCTTATATGAAGCGTGTGACAAACGGCACTGACACACGCTTCATTAGATAATCTTTGACTCAATTTGTTTCTATATTTATGTTGATAGTCATTTCAGTGAGCAGAATGGAAGGAAAATGTTCCTTTGAATTTGATTTTCACAGCAGAAAAACGAGGGGATGCTAATCTAAAATCTTGAGGACCATGTTAAAAGAAATGCAAAGACATTTTTACTCCACTATGTGATTCATCATATGGTATTAACGTTGGACTTTTTTTTTTAATCATTTCCGTATTAATGTGATCACTGCACCCAGGCAAGTGACTCAAAAGCATTTAAATCGTAAGTGTTTGTGTACAAATTGAATGTGTGTGTGTGTGTGTGTGTGTGTGTGTGTGTGTGTGTGTGTGTGTGTGTGTGTGTGTGTGTGTGTGTGTGTAACGGATAAGGGGGGGGGCATCATTATGAAATTTGAAAAGATGAGCACGATTTCCGGCATCAATTATTCAAGTGTACAGCCTGATTCTCCTATTGTCCGCTAAATGTCCCAAATCACCAGAGTCGACATGAAAGAAGAGCGAGTGTGTGCTCAGCAGGAAGCCATGGGATGGGGTTTCCTTCAACACCCTTGTTTAAGTTATTACTCACACAAATCTTGTGATGCAAATCAAACTAAGGTTATACTTTGACCATATTGGCGATTGAGTTGAGAAAAGCACCTTTTTTTTTAAAATCGATTCACAGGTTGAGTGCTAATTACAGTACATACCTGCTCTCCTTCAAACAACTCCAAGAAACTTAATCCATGCTATCGGCTGCAGCTATTGATAACATGCTCATGTATAATGGTTAGCATGTTCACCATCTCGGCTAACAAACACAAAACAGTACGGGTGAGGATATTGGGAATGTGATTCATTTTGCAATACTTCATCATTAACCGTGTGCAAAATATCGACCTGATGATTGAGCAAGATGAAAAGTCGAAGGATCAACAAAGCCATTAAAATCATTAACTCTGTTCCAAATGTCATGGCAAGCCGTATATTAGTTGTTGCTAATAGTTGTTGCCATATTTTCATGTGGAAGCAATTTGTGGAGCCATAATGCAAAAAAAAATACTAAATGATGAGTAACTTTTCTTACAAATTGATACCAATTTCAGAAAAGGATGAACGCAAGGAACAACTGATCTCGTACATCAAAGGCTGAATGTGTGCATTATTGACTTTTGGGTGTAAATGTCCATGTTTGGTTGTAAATTTATAAACTTTTGTTCTGGAGATATAATCCATGAAGGAGTGAGAGTAAAACAAAGATAATGCCCGAATCAATCGTCAGATGGACTGGACGGCATCAATCCTCGCCTGCTCCACTTAATCACATTAAATCAATCACTGCTGCGATCACTTTTATCAAGTTTATTTTCTTTTCTCTCACCCACTTTGTTTTACAGTTGGATTTTGCCCATCAATAGTCAACAGTCCTATCATTTATTGTCTTCTTTACAGCGCACATGGAGGTTGATGTTCTTTTCAGTGGGGCTTTACTCTCGTCTGGGAGCCGGACGGCTCCTGGTTAAGGAATCAATTTGACTGGACAGCCTTACAAATTGCATAAAGAGACAAAGTTGTCCTTGGAGTGCGCCACAATTGATTGATGGCTCAACACACTTGCGCCGTAAATCCTCCCGACAGAACGGAGACAAATCAGTCGCTTCTGCTCCCCGCCCTCCCGTGCCATTTACCTACCTTCCCTATCTCGCCTTACTCACACACACACACACAAAGTGATTTAAATTTCCTCCAACCTTTTATGTTTTGCCAGAAATTGCGCAAAAGTGCATCTATAACACGCAGATATGCTCACCAGACACTTTATATGTAAATTTGCGGTGAGAATCGAATGACGGTTTATTTTGTGAGGCTGTTAGAGAATTAAGAAAGCCATCCTGCGAAGACTCGATGACGCTCGATCCAACAGTGTGTTTAGTTGTTTTTGATGTAATCGGCTCCGTCGCCATCCTGCACGTATCATCATGTTCTTGTGATGTAAAAAAAAACAAAGCATCAGCAAGTGCACCGTTTAAAAAGTTAACAGCACTTGGGAGATGAAACAACTTCTATCCAGGTTGTGCTGTGCTAGGGATATGGCCGTCTTCCCCTGGGAGGCCACACCACTGTGTGTTTGTGGAGAAAAAAAACACTACATGCATCTTTTTTTAAAGAACCCCCACTAATCAGAAGTGATCCGTTCACATGAGCTATCCACTTTCCCTCGGGAAGGACTGGAGAGAAGAAAAAATAGTTTTCCAAGAGAACACTCTTAGAAATTAAACATCCGGAGAGGGAAAAGGGGGTTGAAACAGAAACTAGTGCAAAGACGAAGCGCCACATACTTTATAATAAATTAATGTGTGCAAACGTGTGCAGAAGTGCAAAGAAAATACCACAGACATGCCTGAGCACGAATGCGAAAGATGAAACCAAAAAACGTCAAAATAATCCAGCAAGGCGACTCGAGAAAAAAAGATCTAAGAGTTTCTCTGCACACAAGAGGGCAGAGTGGGCCAACACGCCGCCTGCCTAATCAACACATTGAAACAGGACGATACTGTAGCACCTTTCTGTGAGCAGGTGGGTAAGTGAGTGTATTAGTATTGTATTTATTAGAATATAATGGTGCATAGGTGCAAACAGGTAGAATACAAAACGCCCCTTCCACTTTTCCTCGGGATTCTAAACTAATCTAAACTAGACACTCATTGGGGGAATATTAAGATCCCCCCTGGGTTATATGCATGTTGGCGTTGTCCGGATTTTCATACCGTAACAGATAGGTATAAATTATTAAGCAGCCTGTTGCCCTGAATAGCCGGAGAGCAAAAAAGGGAAGAAAGGAGGACAGAGGGAAATTAACAGCAATCAGCCCCGCTTGCAGCATTTAAAAGTACCACAACATTGTCATAATTAGGTCCTCTCTCAAGGAATCACCAGGAAATGATTATACTAGGACAAAAGCCTCCTGCATTCACCCTCCCTTTCTAATAATTAAAATACAGTCCCTGCCCTGCTTGAATTAAAATGCGGCGTGCACTATATTGTCTGGCACTTTAATGAGAGCAATAAATGCTATGCTAGCTTTGCCTATTAATGAATTTTATGGGACAAATTTTGGCATAAAGGGCACAAATCAGATAAATGACAGACGAAGGACAGCTGCGGCATCGACCCTCCATTAAACGCTGCAAATGGCCAACTGTGGGCCGGGTAGTTAATTAGCCAGAGAGGGCCTAATCAGAGTTGTGGAGCTGTGGTCCTCCCCAGGTAGCACGCTAATAGGAGAAGCTTGTGGAGACACAGATGGAGTGTGGAAGCAGGGTACCTATTGGCTTTGGGCCTAAAAAAATTAATTAAAAAAAAAGCATCAGTATCCCACAATAACCTGCGTTGACCTGTGTGTAAAAAGAATATTCGTTGATTATTGTATTTCATTACGAATCAATATTTGCGTGGTTGATTTAAAAATATGTTATATTGTGCATTGTTTACATCTATGTTTGCCTGGAAGTACTGCTGTATTACTGCGCTTCTTTGCGTGTGTGTAACCAGTCAACTGTTATTTAGAAGAGTAGTCCCGGGAATATTCTAAAACTTTAGGGCGAGACCCAAATCATTGACTATTCGAATATACTTTTTTGGGGTGGGTATTCTCTTTTCAAATTTAGGAATAAAATTTAACATACAGAAAATCCAGCCCTCCTTTTTGAGTTAATGAGGCTTACTGCTAAATAACTGTTAATCATCGTAACTGCAGTTGCGCAGGTTTGATAAAAGAATCCTCAACTAAACCGAAATACACCTGTTGCCGCGCCGCGCTGCTCATCTCAGCAGAGTACGGGGGAATGTCTGGCGGTGCCTCTCACATAAGTCATGTCGTGGAGACGAGCCAAGTCTGAGCCCTGGCCACCGTTGCGCGTGTCTGAGCGTTCTCCGATGCAACCCACGGGCCAAAAGGGCTGAGTGGAAGCCCCCGGAGGCTGCGTTACACACTGGCTGGCAACTCACACACACACACACACACACACACACACACACACACACACAGAGGGATGCGGAGAAGAGACGCCGGAGCGCAGGCGGAGCAATCTGGTCACAGCAGCCGCCGCCACTGACGGGCGCTGGGAGCACGCTGCATACACGCTCATAATCCCCATGGCTTATTTTAGGGAATCTGCAATGTGAGAGAGATCGAGAGATGACGGAAACCAAACACGGTGGAGCAGTCGCATCTTCAAGTCCAGAGGAGAGAGGCGAGAGGCGAGCGTGTGTGAAACATTCAGAATCAATAACTTCTTTTAAATCACTTCTTAAAAAATATTTTTTATAGAACTGCTTTTAAGTGATGTCGTCCTTTTATGTTTTTATTTTAATTGGCTATTTGTTTGCTTTAGTTGTATTCAATGCTTTTATGGTATGGTCTTTTTTGTTTGCCGCCATTTAAGTTGTGTTTATGCTTTGTTTATCTGTAGAGCACTTTGTAGACCTTGTTTTTAAAAGTGCTATTTAAATAAAGTTATTATTATTGTTCACCGAGATGACACGTATGTCTATCCGCCCTGAAGTTAACCTGTGTGCATATAAAACCAAAATAAAATCCAGCCAGCTCCCGTTGGGTTATCTCCTAAACTATCAGTCGGCTTGCACATCCTACAGAGGAGAAATTGTGAGGGGTAAACGACAAGGAAGAAGAGAGGAAAAGACGACAATAAATGAAAGTCAGGTTGTCCTGACTGATGATGTGATGCAGTAAACAGGGAGGCTCGAACAATTAAAGAACGGGGGCTTATTGATTTCCAATGGTGCTCTCCAGTGACTTGCTGGCTGTCACAATGAAGCCCGGGGTAAGGTGACCATGTCTCTGCTCGACGTGATGCACCTTGCATGTCATCAGGTAGGGAGGACGCGGCGTCCCCCCTCCTCCCTCACCCTGTCCCCTCTGTCCCGCAGACTGCCGCTTCAGCGTTTATCACGGCGCCATGTGGAATTATGAGGCGCTTCGTTTTAGTCATGAAGTCACCGAGGCGCGGCCGGCACGGAACAAAACTGGAGTGAGCGAAAAGAAGAGCCCTAAGAGTCTGAGTGTCTAGAATTTCCTCCAGATGACACGTTGGCCAGTAAAGTGTTCAAAAGAGTCAGGATGGAGCGAGTGTCTGTGGAAGAAGTCTCAACGCTAGGGGTGCATTGAAGAGTATTTATTTGACATTCATGCCTGGTTGCTTTAAAGCTCGGCTGTGGCCATCACTCAGACGTCTCCTCATATCTTCAGTCCACAGTTTCTGTCGACCTCCAATAATGCAATAATCTGAATATTCCTCCCTATTATCCACTATCTAAATTATCTTTCTATATGCTTTATTTAAAACATAAGACTTCCATATTTATATGTGCAAGTGTACATATAATCCACTACAAGCTAACACCAGGAAGCCAATCATGCACCTTAATGCGCGGCTTTCTAGGCATCATGGGAAGTGGTGGCGACCGAGATGAGGGGCCAACTCCAGTCTTACTCGTCCGATAAACAACTATAAATCAGAAGACGAGCTGCCACTCGAGTAAATCCATCATGGTCCAACCGGCGGCGCCTTACACATGCATGCACACACATACATGCATCCACACACACACACACACCCACACACACACACACAAAAGCTTTCGAATAAAATAGAGAAAGGGCCCATGCAGATTGATTGGCTCTTTTAAATGAGTGGCAGTGGGGTTATGTTGATCGATTCCATGGATAATTGACTTATTCTGGTGTTGTTAGAATGGAGTAACGACTACATGTCAGCGCTGTGATGTGACACAGCCTGCGGGCATCTTAAGTTATAGATATGGCTGAGAAAGGATGTTGATAACATGCAAATAAATTGTCCTTAGTTGTTGCTCTCTGCCTGATTGTTATTTTGCAGGCAAATTGTGGCAAAAACACTTGATGTTATAGGAAGCCATGGAATACATAAATTGCAGGAATCCACGAATTGAAAGCGTCCTGTTTCCCAGACTCATTTGCGCTGCATTTTAGTATTGAACCCTGGCTGGAATGCATGCTGCATATAAATATCCCTTTTTATTGTCACTTAGAATAAAAGTTGATGGAATTTTTATGCTTTAGAATTCATCCAAATGGAGAGGCTTCTCATCTAATATTCCTGCACCTCCGCCGGCAAGTCGCCATTCTCTCAAGTCTAGACCAATCGATGAATTAACTCGTTACTCGGCCATTAAAGGCATGACCAAAGAGGAGTAGGCGTCTAAATTTGGAAAGCTTCCCGCTTTGTGACACAGCGATTCACAGCCGTTCGGAAATGTCGGTTGGCAGCAGGAAAACAACAGATGGAAAAGGGAGGGATGGAAGAAATTCACGATTTTTCTATAGATCTGTGATAAAAGATGGAAATGTCCCGAAAATGCCAAACCACTTGTGAGTGAAGGACCCCTCCCGTATGGTAGGATTCAGACATATTATGCAAAGAGTTGGACACTGAGTGGAGGAAAGGACATCGATGCGTGGAATGCAAACGGCTTTTAATTATTCTTGGGGAAAAGAGCACAAGCCCTTGGCTTGTTTACCAATTTACCGGAAACAACTTATGATTGCTTTGTATTTATCTCCTTGATAACGTAAAATGTACCCCCCACCTCTCCATCCACTCCTTTCCCGTCGAACACCGCGCAGAAGTGATCAAGCATTTATCATTGAGCCCAAATGTTTTAACTTATATTTGGGGGAGGCGGCGGGGGGGCTAATAGATTATGGGTAATGAAGCAGCTCCGGCAGAAACACAAATAGGACTTGTTGTGAGAGACGCAGGCGAGGGCACGTCTGTGCTGTGATAATCAGTCTCTCTTTTGTCTCATGATAAGCAAAGAGCCCAACCTTCCCCCAAAGAGCACATCATTTCCCCGATGTGAGACTTAATGAGACATTAGCCATACTAACAAATGGTGGACGAGAAAGCGAAAGTGACTTTCCAGGTAAAGGCCGTTTGCCTGACCATAATCAGTCCCAGAGTGCAGCTAAAAGATGGAAACAACTCGGAGTCTCCGTCTCAACAGCTTGCTGTGGCTTTTATGTCGGGCCTCCCAGGACCAATCGAGTGGCATGTAACATCTTAATATACCTCAAAGAGAACAGGTAATCAGCTTTTGTTGTCGGCTAGTTTGCTGCGATACAGACGATGCAGTTTGTCCGTTTATGGCTGGAAATTCGGTTAAGGTTTAACACAGAACTAGAACACAATTGCCTGTCAGCTCGGGCATTTATGTAAGAGCTTATAGTTGATTGACTGTATTGGGGGTTATCTAATAGAGAAATAATTCAAACTTGTACTAGGGGCTTCAAAAAGCAATACAGGGAACTGCTGCCATTTACCATGAAGTATGGAATATGCAATGCATTTAAATCCTCTTTTCTTTTAATAAAATCAATGTGCAAGTGGCATTACTGAAACATTGACTTGTGCATTAAATTACTTTTTTTCTTTTGTGCTGCAACCGAGTGGTTTGGCGATACGGGACTGAAGACACAGTGGTGGATGGATAAAAAAAAGGAAGTGACGAGCTGGTGTGTGAAAGGGGCCCCATTCCCCCGCCGGGCCTCCCAGCTCAATTAGCTCAGCTCATCCCGGCTTTCTGCTGATGGGGAAAATCAGCTGTACCATACAGTCCAGGGAGTCTAGCCTGTTAGTGAGTGAATGAGTGAGTCAGTGTGCACATTATGCGTCTGTTCATGTCTCACATGCAGATTTTGCATTTGTGTATCCGAGTGTGTGCCTGTGTGTATGCGTAGGCTGTCTCATCTCTGCAAGACTGGAGCCCCACAGTGCTCTCCGTATCAAACACCTGAACCAATTAGGCTACACTCGGGAAGAAAAAAAGAAAATCCCTCAAGCCACTTACAGTAATGTCAGAAATAGTCACGCAAAACTTTAAGTTAGAAGATAAGTTTGTCTGGATTCACTTATAAAGATGTGGAGAGAGAGACCAAGACCAAAGAGTCTGAGTAATGGATTATGAAACTCCCGCTAGACGAGAAAGGTTATATTTACAACACGTTTCTGCCAACAACTCTCGGCTAAGAAAGAAACTTCCTCATGTCTACATTTTGCACCCAAAAAAAAAAGAAGATCTGAACTTTTTCTTTACTCCTTTGGCAATTAAACGTATAGTCCTAGTCTATGTAATACTGTGAATGTACCGCATGGGGGTCTGCATGCGTGTAGCGTATACATCATTGAGATTTCAGGATGTCCTGGAGAAGAGGAGGTCTGAGGGTCTTTAGAGATGTGATGCACATGCGTGACTCAAAGGCAAAGTGAGATGCTAAAGAGCGCTCAGCGTTGGGAAGAAAAAAAGGCGTAACTGAAATTGCTTGGCCAGACAACTCAAGGCCAAAATCTCTTTAATCATGAAATAAGGACGGCTCTAAAAAAAAGGAAGCGTAATATGCCTGCATCAAAACGCCCCCGCCTCACTTGACACGTGCCCCAGAGTCACTTTTATGACACACAATACATTCACCTGACAACACACATCTCATCCGCTGTAGTAACTCTTCCCAGAAATTAATACACCTCTCACACAACTCACCGCTCCGTCTTCCTTCAAATCTAGCCAAGAATGCTGCAGTGCGCCAAGTAACTAGCTAAACAAACAAAGTAAATACACTGATAATGCCGACGATAACATCCGAGGCGAAATGAAAGGATGAAGGTCAGTAATTGAGAGAAGGTGGGGAGATAGAAGCATGGTGGGGTTTGTTTTTCTCCTGGCAGGGGTCCATCTGGGCACGTGCGGCGGGCTCCGGGGCGGTGTAGGAGCACGTCTGTGCAGAGGTTAAGAAAAGCAATTAATCCACAGCGGAGATAATCAAAGGAACCTCCCCCTCCAGACACCTTGGTGGGGGAGGAAGAGCGAGAGAGGAGAGGGAAAAGGGGAGGCAGACAGAGAGGGAGATGGGAAAATACTTGTTTACAAGCAGTGCTGGCGCGATCAAAAGCACAGGGGCTCAGCTCTGCCACCGGGGCCCCTCCGTTTCAGGTGGAATTGATAACACTTCAGATGTACAATTCAATGTTTGTGAGAGTACTTTTACCTCCCGGTGAGAAGGCAAGGATTTTTCACAGTCTAAGATACATTTCCTTTCATCTCAGATTTTGCAAGGTATCAACAGATTGTCAATGGTGGGGGAAGACATTTTCCCACACATAATCAAAGAGCGCAGTCTGAGTGCCTGCACTCGCCCCGGCTATAATGTGGATTCAGAGAGCGCCGAAAACGCTCCGATTGATCGGCCACTGATTATTATCGGCTGACAATTTTTCGGAATATTTTCATCGCGGCCCTCTATGAAGAATGATCAGAAGAGACAATCAGATGGCTGAAAACACAAAGAGCAATTCTCCAATCGACATATACGTACGATACAAAGATGTTCAGAATAGTTGTATAAATAATGCAACACGGTGAAAAGAAGGCTACAAATAAGACCCCTGGGGTGTTCGGTACAAGCCGGTACTGCAGGCATCGGGGATCTGCCCCCGGAAATCCACCCTAAGACGGCGTCGTGCGAGAAACCTTTAATATCTCTGGAAACTGATATTGTGATTATCAATTTCTGTGAAAATCACCTCCCTGGGACATAAGACTGAAGATTAAGCTGAAAGATATTCCTTCAAAAAGCACCAACACTATCTCATCTCTCTCTCTCACTCTCACACACACACACTCTCTCTCTCTCTCTCTCTCTCTCTCTCTCTCTCTCTCTCTCTCTCTCTCAATAATATGCAGTTTGTATTCGGCCACGGTGCTTTAGTCAAAAGGTTCTCCTGCTGAAAGTCTTTTAAATGTGTCAGTTCCATTGGGAATCAAAGCTCATTGCTCCCTCTGGTGGTTCACGTCTCCCTTCTGAATAAAGTGTGCTTTAGTACATCTCTGTTCACGCTGTGCTAAACAAAGGGTTCGTCTCTACGTGTGACTCGGCCCTTTGTGCTCCAACTGCATTTCTAAATCTTTCAAATGACAGAATATCTACAGCTATGCATAGCATCACACTTATATGTGTGTATGTTACAAGTGACATGTTACCATTTCAATGAATTCATACTCTTTTAAAACAGTCCTCTGTATCAGTACCCATGTAAACCTCCAAACAATATCACACATTCAGCTATATGATGCATTTAAAGTGTAAAACCGTCTTGCAGCCAGAGCTGGCAGACGGTTAGCAGGTCAGTGGTGAGTAAGTGGCAGCACTTAGATTAGATAATTACCCATCCATATCTTGGCAATATGTTGCAAGGGAACAACATGCTTCTCATTAAACTGCTGACAGGCCCTGCTCCTGTGGGTTGCTATCCAAAGTAAGTTGTTCAGCAGGCACACACACTTGTTGGTAAAAAAAAAAAAAAAGAAGAAAGATAGATGTGCCAATGTGGAAATTAGATCGAGTCATGTGGGGGTGCTTGTGAGCGGTGGGAGTAGTTTTACAGAGCACATGGTGGACTGAAATCCTGATGAAAAAGTCGGTGAGTTTGTGGAACAGTTATAAGACTTCTTGCCCTGTCCAGTCAAATGCTAATTACAAACGGCCAGTTCACCTCCTCACTGCGTTACTTTATTTCCTTATCACAGCTACAACGTGTCCTAAAAACAAAAATAAGTCTCTGCTGATGCACTTGGGTTTACTCAACAAGCAGTAAATCAAAGTTCCCTCCATCACCATACATTTTATGCATTTTATATCAATCTATCGAATATTTTAAAAAACATCAGAAAAGTAGAATCACCACCTCGAGGTTGTAGCCCCATCCCACGCAAACCAATCAGATTCCAGTTTGGATTTATATGTCTGTCCAGAATTGTTATCCTATTAGATATTTGTGTTAAATTGTCACAATTAGCATATTTATAATTTAGTAATGGGCAAAAGCCTTGACCTTTGACCACCAAACTCTAACCTGTCCATCCTTGAGTCCAAGTGGATGTGTGTGACAGATGTAATGATGTTATCTCCAGTATGTATGCATATATATATGTATGTATGTATTTATGTATATATGTACAACCTGTAAACAGAACACCTCAGCAACGTCTGTCGGATATTACTCACCTCACACTCTCGTGTGTTAATCCTGACATCTCATATACAGAAGCAGAATCCACCTTTCTGCCGAGTCCGATCGGAAAGAAACCAAAGTCCCATGCTCCAAAAAGCCACCATATTTAAATGTGTTATCTCTTTATTGCTGTTGCGTGTGCCTCCACTCAAACCCAATCAGGCTATACTGACTCATTACAATGAAAAGAATGCCGTACATGAGAGCGCACACAAAAGGAGCTTTCATTTAACCACGCCACTGAGTGAGTAGTAACGTAACGTGAGCCTCGCTGTGATGAAACACGCCGTAGGCAGACGCAGACACATGAAATAAAATAAAGCATTAGTCCTCACTGCTTCTGAGAGCGCGCTATGTCACCTGCAGCTTTTTTTTGAAACGTCTCGAATGATAGGCTTCGCCCTTTTGAGCCGGACTGCCAAGCGCTGGCACACGTTGTGGAGACAAACTGAATGCATTGCTTTTGAAGAGCAGGGATTGGAGCATGGGATTTTAAAAAGACATGCACAAAATGTGTGATGAAACTTTCAGCACCACGGACAGCAGCCGCCAAGAAGCCTGGCGAGGGGGGAGCGCGAGAGAGTGTGGAAAAGAAAGAGATGGCGTAAAAAGCGAGAGGCAATTGTTTTATTTGATGATTAACAAAGACGGCCTCTTTCCCACGCTGTGCATTTCAGCTATCCCCATGTCTGCACTTTAAAAAGCGCAGGTGCTTTTCCCCCAAAACACACACAAACACACTCCTGCGGCGAGACCCAGCTTTTCCACAGTTTTCCCCATCTCTGTGTCTCCGCCTGAATTATGCAGGGCCTTTACCCTGTGCTCAAGCATGAGTGGATAATCTGGCCACAAGGACAGGCTGTGTCAACATTTCCCCTTTACTTCCTTATTTATTTATTTACCCACCCGCCGTAGGACTTGGGGAAGGCAAGGGAGGATATGTGCATGGCTAACAACATGCTGGCCAAGCCAATGAGCTGCTTTCTTGTTTAAGGCGAGTGCAGACTGTAGCAAACTGTTTTGGGGAGATTACACACAAGCTTTCAAGGGAGATCAGATTTAGTTATGTAATAATCATTATCAATTCATCATGTTGTCTATGAAATGCTACAACAACTTGCATGGTATATGGTCATCACAGTTTCTTGGAAAAACATTTTTCTTTATTTTTGTTAATCATTTTAGCAAATTGCACCACACCTTGGAATGACAACACAAGAGAGAGATTATATAATTTCTAATAATGACTGTAAAGTTTATTCAAAGTGCTTTTCTGTCCAACCAAGAGTCCAAACCCTACAAGATATTCAATTTACAGTAATATATAACAGAGAAGCAGCAAACCCTCACATTTTAGGAGATGAACAAGCCAATAGTTGGTATCTTTGCTTGATCATTAAGAAATGTATAATCTAATCTAATTGACTTAAAAGAGGAAGATTTTAGAACTTAAAAAAATAATGTACTGACCATTTATTTCAGCTCTCCATAAACGTAAAGAGGGCTGTCACATTCAAGTCCCATTAAATAATGTGTGGTGAACTTTAACTTCAACCCTCTGTTCAAGTTGAACACGAGAGACGGGCAGCTTCACATATGTGCTCTCATTGTGGATCCAAGTGTCTTAAAGTCCCCAAATTGATTTGACAAAATCAGCCGAAACTGCTGAGGCGTAGTTGTTGCCCGTTTAAAAATGCCATGCATAATGAGTTCTGATTGAGGTGGCCCTTTTTTTTCCCGTGCCTAAATAACTGTTACAATATGACTCTTGGCACAGCCAATCACGAGCCAACTCAGACTTCAAGAGCTTAATCCTCTTTATTTTGTGATTACTTGTATTCAAATGCTGGCCCACTAAACCACGGGAGATGTATTGTTGTAAAGTCTTCCTGCGCTGTATTGCAACCTGGATACTGACAACAGAAGAATGCATATCCTGGATATATATATGAGCTCTCACGGTGGCATTCAAGGAAATTACCAGTAAAAATCACTGTACACACATTTTGGCATCAACCTCTACACATAAATTGCTAAATAGCTCGGAGACTCTCTTAGCATTCAGAGAATGATTTCATTGGCATTCTTGATGACTTTAGCCTCTCACATTCCTCACACACAAATTATAATGGGATAATTAAGAGGGATTTCATACGGCGTGATACGTGTATTTTAAAAGGCATAACTGATTAAGCGTGAGGGAATAGGGAGGAATTAGGTAATAATCTCCAAACAGACACCACAGCTCCTCCGCTGCGTTAGAGAACAGGCCCAACACCAAAGTGCTCGGTGTGTACTTCTCACCGACCAATCCGAAGGCGCCGTTACCTGACTCCAACACCTACCTGGCAACCCACCGGGGTGTCCGGACGCAGAGACAAGGAGAGCGCTGCGCGCGCGCATCGCTCCAGTCAACACTGGAGATGACGCGTATCAGTTACTCTAAAAGGAATGCTAAGTTTGCGTTTTACTACCCCTCCCTTAATTTATTTATATAATTCCTGGCATAAGATTTATGCTGTCTACTCGGTTAATTTATTATTGATTCCAAGGGCAGGATGTTTGAGCCCATCCAAAGAGCGCTGGAAGTTCGGCAAGGCAACCTCTTCCAGAGAAGTGGGTTCGGGGAGAAACTGTGATGGACCGCGCAGACCCGGGAGTGAGCCGCATGGCGCGGGGAGGAGGGGGCACCGGGACCCTCTCGAGGAGTCTTCAATTAAGAGAGAGATGAAGTTTGGTGAACTTGCTACCTGCAGCTCTCACCTCGCGAGCTCACGCGCTCGAGGTATCCTTCTGCAACTTATGTGATTATTATGAGTGCGTGTTCTTTAGTCATGTGTAGGGTTATGTTGGAGAGAGGGAGAGAGAGAGAGTCGCGTCCTACCTGCTCGTAGCAATTCTCCCAGGTGAGGTTGAGGAGGCACGAGGAGAACAGCTCATCTTCGGTCCGGGCATAACCGTCCATGATGTGTGCCAGCCGTCTGGGTGGGGAGAGTCTGCGGAGTTCGGAGGATGCAGACTAGGGCGACGAGGACCACGCTGTCTTCGCTCCGTCTTCCCTCGACGAGTATTTCTTTGGGCTGTGTGTGTGTGTGTGTCTCTCTCTATCTCTGTCTCTCTCTCTCTCTTTCTATCTCTCTATCTCTCTCTCTCTCTCTGCCCTTCTCCGTCCGGCGCCGCGGAAGCTGTCAAACGAGCAGCGGCGGTGTGCCGGCTGCTGCTCCCGATGTCACGTGTTCGGCTTCTCCCCCCCCCCTCCCCTCCTCCAAAACCCCAAAAACTAGTGGGATGCTTGGGCAAGGGCACCGTTTCCCAAAGTGGGGCACGCGGACCGCCTGTAAGCCGTCGGCCGCGGGTTCAACATAGTGTGTCCGCTATGATGGAGGTGCATTATATGTTGAATAAAGCACCCTGAGGCAAATGTGTAATTTGTGAGAATGGGCTATACAAAATAAAGTGAATGTAACTGAATCGAAACTTTGCGACTGAAGTAGTGAGTTAATTAGATGCACCTGCATTAGCTCCAATGGCAGCCATTGAGAGAAAACGATCTGTCTGTATAATACCACTCCTTATTTCACTCACTCACTATTTACTGCAACACTCAATAGTTTCCAGCCTAACATTGACATTTCGAACACTTAAAATCATCGACAACCATTTTGCATCCTCACAGAACATGGCATGATGGTAAAGAAACAAGGTGCAGCAATGCATTGTGGGATATCCAGCAACAAGTCCCACAGATGCTACTTGAGTTCCATGGTGGGAACTTTTCAGAGCGTGTGAGTGGCGTGGTCACCCTCCAGTCATCCACATCAGTCTTCAGCCTTTTAATTTGGGATGACTCCTGCCTGAGCCTACAGATACAAACAAAGCGTTACATAATAATTATAATAATAGAGTGCAGCAAACTTCCTTTTCATAACAGTTAATATAATTTGAATCACACTTCGCTGGGAAATAAGTGTGGTTGAACCAGGCGGACGACAAACTTGCAAAAGCTTTCAGCTCTGAAATTACAAACGATGTAATCGTGTTAAAAGACACCACACTATGCTGCATCACTTTACTTTGAAACATTCTTAAGTGTATTTTAAAGTTTTAAAAAGTAGCAAAGTTAAGTTTCACAATCATGTCACCAGATTGGAGTGTTCTCAGATCTGCGTGGGCGTGTCCACTGTCTTTGGTTGGCACTCTGTCTCTCTGTCGCATGTGTTTGGCGTGTTGCCGCGCGGCGACGCCGTTGGCGTGTTAGCACACAGAGAGAAGCGCAGTGGCATTATACAATTCCCACTAGCGCAAGTCTAGTCACGTAGAATAAGTGAAAACAAACAAAAGTGAGTGTGCGGCGCATTTAATTCAGACTTAATCATGAAAATAAAATAAAAAAATTCAACCTATAATTAAAAAAATAAGTAAGCTAAAACTTCCTGTCACTTCTCGACACCCGCTTTCATCGATGTAGCCAGAGGCTCTGGTTATTCCCAGATCAGGTGCCACTGAAATAGAGCAATAAAAAGCCAGGGAAGCAAATTAATTAGTGAAGGAAATGTTAGCGCAAAGGTCAGAAATACAATATCATTAGAATCATTTTTGACATGCTAGTAAACCAGCTGCATACAATTACCTCACTAGCCTCTAAGGCTCCGAATAAAGGATTGCTAACCGCCAATTTGTCGCTTACGTGATACCGAGGCTTTACAACAGCTTCAATAATGCCTACACTCCAAAAAAATATTTGTTGGTGTTGTAAATTATACATAATTAATTGGTATATATTCTACATTGTATTAATATGATTCACTGATTACTAGACTTTATTAAGTAAAAGTTACACATTTTAATCATACAATAAATTAACTCTGCGGGAAGAATAAATGTTACTCCCCAATTTCTCATACTGTTTTCATGGTTATTTAGTCTAAAATTAAGTACACTATACTTAACACTGTCTAGTAGGATTTACTTAATCCTTCAACAGTAAAAGTTACTTAGTTAGTGTTAGTGCAAATTGTTATGAGGATTTAATTAAGTAAATCCTACAAATCATTTTTTTGAGTGTAGCCTATAATATAGTGTTTGCTTGCGTTTTTTAAATGTTTGATCAGTCACATGACAGACGATGAGGCGCGAGTTTTAACCACGCCCATAATGACGACTTTCAAATAAAAAGGCTTGCCTGATTAAAATTTAATTATTCTTATATTCGCACGGCTTTAGAAAAGAAAAAAGGTACGGCATGTCGACCGTCAGAGAAATTGTGAAGCGTTGCGGAAAACGGACCAAAAAAAGCAGCACAATATTTGTACTCTGGAATGTGTTATCCTCGTGCAGCCGCGCTGAGCACCGAACATCTCTGGGCTCCCTGCGAACGGCTTGGAGGAGCTCATTTGGAGAGCTGTCTCTCAGCTCCCGATGCATTGTGGCGTGAGCCCCGTGCAGTTAGACGGGCCTTCTTGTTCATCAGCCTTCTTCGCTGGCCTCCTTGTTTGATCAGACGTGTTTGCCACGCATGATCTGCACCCCCCCTGTTGGAAGTGTGGTAAATTGTCACAGCGCTGTGCATTCATCTTTTTTTTTTTTTCTGTAGGAAAAATTGTCAAGAATTCACTGCATGTAGCGAGAGTATAGAAAGACAGAATGACAGCGAACGTCCCCCCACGGTGACCGACCATAACGCAGCGCACATATTCCGTCTTCTTAATTCTCACGAGGCTTGTTAGCGGAGTCAATGCAGCAAATTGTGGAATAAAAACACATTAGATTGCTCTCACTTTGAGAAGCAATAAATAAAGGATTTTCAGTTGAAGGTCTGAGCGATTTTACAGTTTTTGATTGTTGTGTTGCATATTTATTTAATGAAAAATGCATTCAGGGGGTACGGGGGGAGGGGGGGGGAGTGATGTGGTAACCAACTAAAAGAAAGAAAGCCCTGATCTGGAGGAGAAAGAGTGATGTAAGCAAAAAATGAAGAGTGGTTTGTTCTTCAGCCTTATCTGTCACCATCGTCCATAATCAGTCCTCTGCTGTAGATTAATTTAAAGATTATCGAGTTGCCGTACATGTGCACAATGCAGGGCTGTGCCAAGGCACCAGAGGGATCACAAACAGAGCTGGCTTCCTTCTAAATACATGGCACGGCTCAGCCTGTTCCTGTACTTGTGCCTGCAAGTTTTCCCCGATCAGTTTCTTCCTCTGCCCAGTGACACATGAAAGCTTTTCACGGAATCAAATCAACAGCCTGAAATAATTCAGTGTGACAATGTAACAATTGTGTTGGTGTGACTTTATGTGGGGATATTTCTATCGTTCACACGTATCTCATGAAGGCTGCGCCTGGGAAATTGGGTGAAAGTTCAGGACAGCCGCCGATCCGGCCGCGTTGAGGGGGAAATAAATGAGGTCAAATCAAATATTGTTTCCCCTTCTGCTGACAGGCTGTGGCTGCACATTCTGCCCAGGTGCCTTCAGTAGTCGCGCGATCCATTTCAAACTGGCAGCCCATTTTAAACATGCAGTCTACATGCCACATCTCCCCTACATAACCAATTTATCAAGCCTAACCCGGCGGTACGTGCATATACTCCCATATCACAGAGAAGGCTGGAAAGCAACTGTCATAGATGGCATGATTGAATTGTTCCCTTGCACTGTCACCAGAGGGGCTATTACTTCAAATTAGCATACAAATTCAAACCAGGACAGATGGATTTGTCACATTCCAGTCGCCATCTTCCTGGAAGATTGGCTGTGCTTGTGCTGTGTGATGGAGATAAGACACCTGTCTCTGCTCCGATTGGTGGCCGCGTCGGTGGGTGAAAGGATCGGCGTGGGATGGGAGGAGCACTGGGTGGGGGCGATGGATTTCCTGAAACGCTGAGGTGTTTTGCAATAAACTTCCCTACCCACGGCCTCAAATGATGATGAGGCACCATACTGGACTCTGTGGGTGGCGGGAGATTGAGCTGTAGCGAGGCCGGTGATTCACACCGCTTGGAAACAAGCTGAACAATACCTGTCTGGTATTTGTTTGTGTTTGCTACTTTTTCTTGAGTTACTGTCAAAGAGACACATAAAACGGCCCCCTAACATCGGCCCGGGTGTGTTTGTGAACAGTTGCGCAGGGAAATGTACAGTACCGATATATCCCTGACCTCGGGCAAGCTTTCAGCTGGAACAGCGGCACACAACTCCAAATGTCTTCACAACTGTTGTCGGAAATCAACTTTTAATAACACCGAAGGATTCCTGCGTCAGACCGTATTCGGGCTGTGTGATGAAGCACGAGAGGCAGGACTGCGTGCATAAGTCGTGTGCCCCTATCAGATACTAACGAAATACGACTTGGGATACATGATGACTTTCATTTGTAATCACGGCAGTGTGAATCAATGGGAAGTATTGAGCAAGAATAACTGTTCTTACCTCAGGATCAATTCCATATAATTTCCGTATCAGCTCAAACTAATGGGTTTTCTATCGGCTTCGCTTTGGAGAGAGAGACGAATCTCTCTGGCACCATTGTGTGGTTCTGTGTACGTTCCCCAGCAAAAGGCCATCCACTTAAAAACTTGTCTCCCAATAGTCCAAAAAATATTAAAGCACACATGCTAATTTGCTGACTCGGTATATTACACAATCTGGAGGCTTCATTTAAAACTCCCTTAGCAGGTCTGGTATCTCTGCCTACCGACTTCGAGACACTACAGAGATTGTGAAAAATGCTGACGGGTTCATTTCTGCCTCTCTCCTCCGGTCAGTGTAGTGTATATTCCCCGACAAATACAGGAGGAAGACAACGGTTTGTATTCATAAAGGTAAGAGAAAACTAATATGGATAAGAAGCAGTTTTTAAAAAAAGCTATTTAAAATGCAACAGCGCTATGAAAACAAAATTAGAGACTTTAATTTATATGTATCATTGCACAGAGCGTCTTGCAAACTTAGAATACATCTGCATTTGTTGTGCTACCAATTATTCCACTTAAGAAAGCGTCCAACTGACGATGTAACAAGTACATCACTGAAACCATAAGTTGGTTCATGCATCAGAAAATGTATCCACTCCCAACTATTAGGATCATTTTCATCCTTTTTCAAGCGTAACATGCCAAACATCTGCCAGTTGCAGCTCACTAAAAGTGAACATGTGCAGGGAGTTTTCTTATCTCACACAGTAAACTTAATACCGTTGGGTTTTAGACAGAATTGGGAGAGAAGTGTGTGTGTGTGTGTGTGTGTGTGTGTATATAAATAGAAACATTCGAAATGGGTACCAGGTTATTTCCTGCGGCAGTGCATGTGAATGCTATCTTTTGTGTGTCACCGTTTGTGTGTATATATATATATATATATATATATATATATATATATATATATATATATATATATATATATATTGGGATGCAGCAGAACAAGAGGTATTGTGCTTAGAATCCCTTGCATTCTTCTTTGTCAAAACCTGGCACACACATTACCCACAATGCAACACGACCGTTAGGTCAGCTGTTTGGGTGCATGATGTTCTTGGTGGCTAATGTAGCTTGAGTCACTCGCCTCAGGCAGAGATCAGGAAAAGGCTGCAGAGGGCTGTCCGGCTCACTTTTATCCAACTCCACGCCACTTTCAAAATATATTTTTGATCTTGAAAGTCTTCAACTGCAACTGATGGCGACTAATCAATCAGTCGCCTGAGGCAGCAACACATCCGACTAGCAGCTCTGGTTCCACCAAAGTCTCTGTATTAGTCGTTCACATGTAAATATACTTTAATATGTCACATTGATGGCTGCACCTTCTAATGAATGGCAAACATAATTATCATACAAATCTCATCTAAAAACATGAACTTGTAGAACATGTATTTCTTTAAAAAGCTGAAGGGCCTTTTTAAAGTGAGACGGGTTCAAAGGAGGACGGTATGCAGCCGAGGCCGCAGTCATCCTCCTCGCTTCATGAATAAACACTTTTTTTTTCCAAACACCACACCATCAATTTGTTGTTGAAGATTTCTGTAAAAATATGATAGCACGCCTCCAAGGCTGCGCTCCAATGCCCGGGTGACGTCACGACTCCAGAGCCATTTCCTCAGACGAGCACGTCCAGAGCCACAGCAGATGTTGCACAATCGTTCCCACAAGATGTGGAGCACTGCTGCCGACTGGGATGAGCCATTAACTGTGAACGGGTTGGAGCGCCTCTTTAAGGCATGTTGCATGTTTCATGTTTCATCTCTGACTCACTTCAAAGTCTAGCATCACCTGGCAGGAAGCAGTCCTCAGGGTGGTTCTGCAAGACCGGGACTCGGGTCAACCTTTCGTGTTTTAGCTAAAGTAAAATTACACACTCAGGTTGACCCTGCCTGTTATTCTGGTTGTGTTCCATCTAGATCACCAGTGTTTCAAATCCGTGCTTCTCCCCAAACTGCATGCTCTACCTTCCTCATTCCAGCGGCACAAAGCAGAACAGCCGGAACAGGCTCGAGCACAGCGGGGATTTCACACCGATCTTCCTCCGAAACATTTGTAATTAACATTTCCCCTCACTCCAACTGTTTCTGGAGCTATCAATATCCCAGTAAGAAGATTTAACTTCCCCGAAGACCCGGGAAACAAGCTGGACGTGGCAGTTCAAAACGTGATTCCTCAGTTTGTGCGTGTGTGTTTTAAGTGAAAGGTTTACACACTGATTATCCTGTTATTTAAATGCTGACACTGGAAAAACATTTTATTACAAAGTCAGTTTTATTAAGTTGAACAGCGACAAGAAATGGTACCAAAGTGGCCCTCGGAGCATCTCCATGAAAAGAGAACAATACATTATGCCCGCATCAAAATACAGTATAAATTATATTCGATCAAACGCTTCCATGGGCTTTATGCTATTTCATGTGTAGAAGTAAGACGACAGCTAGGAATCCTGAGCCGTGCCTTAAAGTGTGGATGTCTTGAAGAGGAATGTTGAAATGTACACATCATATCATGCTTTCAACAGAGTGGGAGACTAAATTCCTGATAACCGGTCAATTACAGTCCCTTTACTTTCCCTCTGGGCTTCAAAGAAATGACGTACGGTGGCTCTCGAAGGACACATTTCATCAATCATCATGAAATACATCACACACAGCACAACGAAAATATAATTCAAAATTAGGTCGTTGGAATTAAAAAATACGTTCAGGTTTTTATTTTGTACAGATACCGAGGATGTCGTCGCAGCACATGCAAACCTTCTCAGTACTGAGTGAACTCCTTTGATGAGAATTTAGCAATGATACGCTCCAACTGTCTCTTTGCTTCGCACTGGGGGA
Source organism: Liparis tanakae (assembly GCA_036178185.1). Classification (NCBI taxonomy): domain Eukaryota; kingdom Metazoa; phylum Chordata; class Actinopteri; order Perciformes; family Liparidae; genus Liparis; species Liparis tanakae. Next base: position 7,219,238 of record CM070111.1, on the reverse strand, counting down.
AGTTGCCCATCTCGTAGTACTGCGGGGCGATCTTCACCAGCCTAGGAAAGAATGACAAAACATTAGTGACGAAATGTGTTTACTTGTGGGAGAGCGCGGCTGCCAGCGAGAGCTCGAGTTTGATACTTCATTTTCGAAGCGTGCATTGGGGGGGGGGGGGGAGTCGATATGAAGGTAGATGTGTGTCTTTATTACTCAAACAATAAAAAGGTTGAGAGAACAAATTGCTCGTCTGCAAGTAAATACATTTTGAATTTTGCTGATCAAACTAGAATGTGTCGCTGCAAATCATAAACTTCTGCTCTCAAAATGAAAAAATGTGCTCTAAAACAGCTGTCTCCAAACACCGGGCCGCGGAAATTTTTTTTATTTTTATTTTAATCAGTTGGAAAAATGTTTTATTTTGAAAAAGGACCAGATACGGATGCTGGCGTTCAGGAGTCTTCAACTTTTTTTGATCCAATTTCAGAAGACTGCGATGCACAGGATTATATTCTTTCAATAACCCGTTTAACAAAAAGGTACTGACGCTATGCAAAAGAAAAATATACTTCTATGAAGCTATTTCAAACAAATAATTGTTAACGTAATCAATTGATTGGGTGCAGAACTCCAAGGTATTTCCCACAAGACAAACATTTAGAGATATCATGAAAGAAAACACTTTATCCATTAGTCGAGTACAACGTGTAAGCGTGTAAACGACATTTTGCAATTAAATGCGACATTCATTCCGGATCATTCTCTTCACGGCGTCCAACTGAAACTCACCACTCCGGTTTGATGTCGGTGCACGTGCGGATGTAGTTCTTGGTTGTGAGCACAAACTCGTTGTAAAGCACCCACTCGGGCTTGTGGTCCAGCACCGTGGAGGGGTGCAGCTGAACGACCTGGTTGTCCTTCACCGTCAGGTAATGGCCGGTGCGTTCCAGGTGAGCAATCTGTTGGCGCCACAGAGGGGAGAGGATCACTGCCAGTGACGAGCAAATCCAGCTCTCGGAGAGACGGAACAAAACTACTCTGGAGAGGCCGGGTAAAAAGCTGCAGCGGCTGTTGTGATTAGCCGAGCCAGTCGGTCTCAGTGAAGGCCTTTCCCTACATGAACCGCACCTCCAGCTCCAAGATAAAGATTACATATGTCGCACGTATTGTAATACTAACACCATAATTAAACTAGCAGGGTTAGTACACATGTTGATCCATGGAATTCCATGACTTTGCCATGACTTTAAACCAAATTTCCATGACCAAACTGAAATCTGTGTGTACATGAAAAGTTTTTGAAAATGTATTATTCAAACAATGAGAATTACAAAGCATACAATATACCTTAAATGAAACAAATGGATGAGAGAGAATAGTTTGATTAAAATAATAAACATTACTATACATGTTTATTCTTAGAAACACTTATATAAATGTTTATTCTTTTAGTCAAACTATTATCCTTTATGTACAAATTTGGACTTGGCGTACGCCGACTTATAATTTGAGACTCTTCCTTTCAAAAACATGAATTATTTTAAACTCGACGCAAATGAACATGTGAATATAACACATTTCCATGACTTTATATGATTTAAGTTTTTTCCATGACTTTTCCAGGCCTGGGAATGACCATTTTAAAATTCCATGACTTTTCCAGGTTTTCCATGACCGTACGAACCCTGAACTAGTCAGGTTGCTTGTTTTATGAAACTCTAAAAACAGCTTCTTGCTAAACACCATGTGTCCCCTTACACGAGGACGATTGACGAAGAAAAAAGTAAAAGACGTCAAAATGGCTCCAAATGGGCCGAAACGGACCGCCGCCCCAACAGGCTTCTGGGAGGGCGCCACAAAGGGACCCCGCCATGACTGACCTGCATGAAGAAGCCAGTGACCAGCGCGCGGCGGATGTTGGTGTAGTAGTCCCTGCTGTTGAACTCGGTGCTCCGCCGCGGCAGGTTGAAGCGGTCCATGATCCTGGACAGCTGCTGGCGCACGTTGTCCGCCGACGTCAGCGAGCGGTAGTTGACGAAGTTCTCGTAGCACCACTGGGTGGAGTCGTGATCTGGGCGGGACGAGAGGAATTCAGGACTCGGGGCAACCAAAGCCGCCGTTACACAGCTCCGTCAGGGTTCTTAGAACATGTTGACCAGTGGATTTCTAAGACTTTTAACCAAATTTCCATGAGCAAACTGAAACCTCGGTATAAACATGAAACATTTAGAAAATGTTGCGTATTGAGAGCGTAGGCCGGCTTATATTTTGAGCGTCTTTCTTTAAAAAAAACATTCATTATTTCAAACTTTAACACATAACACATTTCCATGACTTCTCCAAAACTTTTCTGATTTAATTATTTTCCATGACTATTCCAGGCCTGGAAATGACCATTTTAAAATTCCATGACTTTTCCAGGTTTTCCATGACCGTAGGAACCCTGTCCGTGAAGCGCCACTCACTCTGTTTGAAGGCGTGGTAGACGTTGAGCAGCGTCATGTGATCTCCGTCGATGTGGGCGAAGCGCATCTTGGACTCGTCGGCCACCTTCTTAGCCTCCGTGGGTCGGACGAAGCACTGTGGGACTAAACAAGGTTGGTATAGGCCCCAACGCAGCCGCCCATAGGGATAAGTTAAGCAAATCCCTCAGACAGGAACAAGGCCTCAGCTCAGGAGAGGCACAGAGCACTTCACAGGGCACAGTGTATTGAGGAGTGTTTACGGCGGGAAAAGGATGACGAGGGTCAAAGAGACGGGGAGAAGGATGGGTTCTCCGTCCTGATGCGCTACAGTACGGCGCCACGCGAGCTTCAGCACCCATTTTATAGATGCGATACTAGAGCTAGACAAACCCGTGGGGAAGAGTTCATCCAGAGGACTCAGGTTCTGCCGTCTCCCCTCTGAACTTTCTGCGGGTTGCTCAATGTCAAACCTGCTTAATTGCGTCTTTAATGGGTGAGGGCTGTGTTTACCGAGCCTCGTGGTTGGTTGCTGTGGCAGCAGCATTCTCAGGTGTACTTTCACTGCTTACTCTAATGAACTCAGCAGAAACCTGCCGTTCCTGAAACACCTGCTTGAAGTGCACGCCACGTCCAAAGAGCTAGTTAAATCCATTTCCCCACTCTCAAAGACCCTCGCACTCCCTTCAAAGGCGTCAAGATTCATCTCAATGAGCAGCATTCTGCTTTGGCAAGCCTAAAGTGCAATTACTGCTGTAGCATGCTGGTGCTGCTCCAGCTACACCTATACATTTTGTACTTTCCTCCCCTCCTCACACGTAATCGCTGACACCACTGACTTTATCCCCTACTTGCTTTGTACTTAAGTTTAATAGGATAATTTATTCAGAGGAGTTTTCAACTTCTGGGCTCGACTATTGTTCGTACAGGTTAAGTCAGTTGTAGGTGAAATTTGACGAGGACAAATCTAAAACAGGATACAAAGGTCAAAGAATGCAAATACATTAAAGGGGCGTAAGCCACTTTGTGTTTTTCCCTTGAAGCTCACTGGTCGGTTCTGGAGCACAGGGAACGGAAAGAGTAGCAGCTCAGACCCACACATTTAGCCAGCCCCGAGCATTACCTGACAACATGGCAGTGATGGAGAGGATCTCGTTTGAGCAGTTGAATTCACAGCTGGCGATGACCATCTTGGCCAGCTGGGGGTCCAGGGGGAACTCCGCCATCATGGAGCCCAGCTCCGTCAGGTCACCGTCGTCATTGAGCGCCGCCAGGTAGTTCAGCAACTCCAGGGCTCGCATCAGGGTCTCCGGGGCTGGGGGCGACAGAATGGGAGAGGGGGGTCCGTTACCAACGCTCCACGCCCATGGGCAACGCACACGGACAAGAGAACAATTTACAAAACTGTCATTTTATCATCATTTGGATTAAAACACAGATTTGCACTTTAGTAGCACTTAAATGGCTCTTATTATGGTACTTTTGTAGTTTGACCATGTTGAGGAAATGTTACTTTCTGTATTCTTGTTGTTCTTAGTTTATACTCTAGGATGAAATGCACTTATTGTAAGTCGCTTTGGATAAAAGCGTCTGCTAAATGTAATGTAATCATTTGAGGCCTTTTCAAAACACATTGATCTCCAAGTAGAGTCCTAACCGTGTTTAAATTGTTGGTCAGATGATACAAGATGTTTGAAGAAGTGACCGTGGGCTATTATAATTGGGAAATTCATTAGGAAATTTGGGAGATTATTAATAATTATTGGTTGCAGCCGTATTTCGTTTTTTGTATCTGCAGTTAGAACAAATAATGCACGTGTCCATTATGGCATTTTTAAGGATAATCGGACACATTTGAAAATCAGGCCTTATTTCACGTGTGATTGTTTAAAATGTAATTAAATATAAAAATTTCACACGCGGTTAAACATAAAAACACACCAAATGAATGTATAATTGCAAAGGAATTCTTTATAGAAAGTTAATTTATGGGGAACTTTTTATCTATTTTATCTAATTCAGCCGTGCTGGCCGTTCAACTGGCTGGTAGGCGCGTAAAGGAAGTGATTTACAACACAAAAGGGAATTAAGAGGACGCCCAAGAACAACGGCGATAACAGCCGTTGCAGCGCCGCTTTGCTCAGACCTTCAATAGACGCCAGATGCGAGTTCAGAAAAGACGGCGACGGTAAAATGAATAATTGGTGGCAGGGAGCATGAAGCGAGTCAGAACGAGGAGGCCCTCCATGTGGGGTGCCCAGAGTTACGCTAGACAGAAACTTAGCGGAGAGGTAATCATGGCAGAGCTCATTTTTCATCCTCCTCTCAGGCAATCCTAAACAACTAATGCAATTACAGGGGAACTTTCTATTTAACGTTTCAACACAAAAGGCTTCCACCGTTTGGCGAAAAGATTTCTCCTCCAGATGCAATTATTGACCTTTGGCTCCTGAGCGCTGAAGCCTAATGACCAGTGGCATGTTAACTGAAAATTAGCTTCAAGCTCCGGCTGCGGTGCTCGTTCACTTTCATTTCTCTCAAGTGTTTCCAAAAAATTCAATTTAAAACAGCAGGGAGGCATTATTTTATGATTAAGAAATATTGATTTGGGGCATCAAAGCTACTTTTTTAACACACGCACGCACACACACACGCATGCATGCATGCAACCACACACACGGTTTGTGTTGGGCTAAACAAAAAAGGTGAAAATCGGATTCCCCAAGTAGTGCTTGGACGATGAACCAGGAATTCAATATATACACTCATCAGAAAGTAAGTATTGACTCTCAACACACAAGAATCCGATATATTAACCAAAGTCCAAATCAATAAGATGAAAGGCTAAAAGGTACATTAAACCACGCTGGCCTCGAAAGGCACTTCTTTGGAAATGTCACGAGGAAAATGAATCCCGCCCAGCCGAGTCCTCCTTGTGTAAATCGCTACGGATTTCGTTTGGATTTTCTATTTGTCGCTCCTGTGTTTAGTGAGCGAGGAGCGAGGTGGGCGGAGAGAAATAAACTGGATAGTTGAGCATTCAGCAGTTAAGGGAAAGTAAAGGTTCCCATTGGGAATACGGAAAAGGTGAAAGGAAAACGCCGCTGCTTTCTGGGGCCGACAGTTGGTCATCAGAGAGATGATCGCTAAACCAAAGTCATCAGAGTTAAAATCTAAACATCAAGGAATAATAAAAACACATGTTGGCCTATTGCTTCTAACCAGAGTTTTCTGAATGCAACACTTACTAGAATATCCACCTATCAGGGCTCTTACACATTTTGACCGATGGATTTCCATAACTTGTCCATTACCAAACTGAAATCTCGGTAAAACATGACAAATTTAACATTTTGTGTATTGAGAGTACACCGGCTTATATTTTGAGCATCTTTCTTTAAAAAAAACATTATTTCAAATGAAAAGCTGATCATAGCAAATTTCCATGACTTTTCCAAAACTTTTATGATTTAATTTTTCTCCATGACTTTTCCAGGCCTGGGAATTACCATTTTAAAATCCCATGACTTATCCAGGTTTTCCATGACCGTACGAACCCCGACCTATCCACTTATTTTGGATTTGAAAATCGCAAAAAGAATATATATTAGTCTTAAACCTCACGTAATTCCCATTATTTCATCCGCTGATTGTCGACTCTCCAGAGAAGCTTCTGACCTGTCCATATATTTGGGGTTGGCGTATCCAAATTGATCCGGTGTAACTGGGTGCTATAAACCTTCACAGACTCGAAGCGGACGCCAGCCGTTGCACAGAAACTAGCGCCGGCTTCCAGCGCGCTCAGGAGCTACTTAGGAAAAACCTTCTGCCATGAGTGGATCAAATAAATAAAAAGATAATCCCCTTTCCCTTCACCCCACTGTTCCCAGTTAGACAGGCAGACAAGGCCAATCCCACATGTTGACGCTTACGTTCGCGTTGCGTTCCGTGAGAAGTGTGTGGGTGGTGGTGGAGGTCAGTCACGTTTCACTGGAGGAATATAAAGGGAAGGCAATAGCCAAGGTGATAGTGCAGCTATTGATGTAACCAATTTCATTCTCAAAATGCCGTTTGCCACAGTGGACGGGGAGAGATGGGTTTAATCTCAGAGGTGAGATGAAAACTATATTATGGTGAGAAAAGGGGGGAGGATAAGGATAGGGAAAGGAGGGGTGGTCTCCGCGGGAACACACATTCTCCGGGAGAATGCCATAACTTTTCTTTTTTTGTGTGGCCTACATCCCGCATGATTCAACTGAACTTCAAACCGCATAACACTGATGTGTAATCCATGTGTGCCGGAGCGCTTATAGTCAAATCTCCAAACATTCACGATGCCGTATTTGATATCCGCAAAGATCATTTCATCTTTGCTTTGTCGTTTTCCCCAAGCGCCGATGTGACACAGCCAACACAGATTTGATATTGTACATGAAACAACCACGGTTCAGCAGAAGGAAGATTTTATAGCCGTTTGTTATGGCACTGATCAAAATCAAGAGCTCGCTATGATTTGATATTGGATGAAGAGCAACTGGTGCATCAGGTAACGGTGAAGCTGAACATTATGTAGTCAGTCAAAAACAATTGCAAACACAATCCTATTTCCATGCTGCACAAAGCACAGAAAAACTAGACAGGCTGCATGCAATTCAGACGTGGAGCGCTCCACCAACAATGAAAACTACTGGAATACACAGCGGGGCAACGGCAGAGCAACACAAACTAAGAAACGTAACACATGGGGTTTCATTTCTTGAACGATTTAAGAAAGCTCTTTTTTTTAATGTTCTCGTTATTATGGGACCAAATGCAAAGTAATATAAACAAGGTTCTTACACATTTTGATTAGGGATGCACCGATCTCCATTATCGGTTTTGATCGGCGTTCTCAAAACGGCCGATCAAACCGATCGATCAGATGACGTCACATCTGCGAGAAATATTATCAGAGACGTTTCAATCACCGCAACGGAGTAAATGCGCCGGCGAGTGCCGCAGAGAGAGAGGTCCCCGAGGGGATCTTTTCTTTTCAAAAAGTTAGTCGCTAACTTTATGAAACGCCTCGTGCGCTCCCGATCGAATGCTAACTGTTAGCGGAAGGATTTAAGTGACACAACATCCGGTTTTGCAAAGTTAGCGGAAAGAGCCACGTGAAACATCCGTTTTTCAAAATAAGAAGTCGACAAATCATACACTAAGATATACAAGTAAACAATGAACTGATTTTGTATCTTTATAGATCGTTTCTGAGATTTAGCTTAAATTATGCTAACATTAAAACATTTTTACTGTACCAAGGAAGAGTTTATAAAAATAAGTCAGACTTATGTATGTTAAATAAAGTCCTGTATATAGATTTCCCCAAGAGTTCCAGGAAAAGAATAATGCAGATGTGTTCCATATATATCTGAAATCAATCCCCTACAATAGCAATCAAACAATTTGAATGTATCAATTAGGACAGTTTTGAAAGTAAAAGTCCTAAATGTTTAAAGAAATCTGTAATTTCTTTAATGTTTGAGGTGCTTTAGATGTGTATTTCCTCATAGTCCGAGGCAATAATGCTACACAATAAATGGAATGCTTCAATCGACGCCGTGATCGTCATGGGATCGGCAGATACTATTTCAGTGATCGGTCCATCTCTAATTTTGACCAATGAATTTCCTTGACTTTTCACCAAATTTCCATGACCAAACTGATTTCAGTATACACATGAACAATTTAGAAAATGTGCGTTTTTGAGCATCTTTAAAAAAATATATATATATATATATTTCAAACTCTGCGTGAATGAACAAGTGAATATAACACATTATCTCTCCATTAACATACATACACAGACTAAATAAAAAATAATGAACACCGAGTATATATATATATATTTTTTAGTCACACTAACCTGGTGGGTCCATGAAGTCAAAGTGCACCAGGTCGTCAATACCCAATTTCTTCAGCTGCAGCACCACAGAGCCCAGATTAGACCTCAGAATCTCTGGATACGTGTTGTCCTATGCCAGTTGAGAGGTACAAGACAAAGCACAATTCATTATGAATTAATCGGGGTGCTCATTATCTCCTCAACCGTTGCTCATGTCAACTCGAACAGAGACCGGGAGTCTGGGGCAATTGAAGGGCTATTTAACTTGTTTGAAAGATTCCCTTTGCCACTCAGCGTGACATGAAATAATTAGCCTGTGAAAGAGGAGAACTGGGCTTCCGCAGGTTCATTTGTCACAAGGTGGCTGTTTCATGAGCGTAGGATATGGAGAAGGGTGGAGGCGGTGCGGTAGCGCCAAGCTTTTGGAATTATAATTCAGCTGAACTGGGCATCGTGGATTTGTAGTGCAAATATTGCATAATGGCGAGGTTTTCCAGCAAGAGGGCCGCTTGTGGCATTTAAGAATGGGACAAACACCTCATAGTAATTCTTACCATTTTCTTACCTGCATTTCTGTCTTGTAAGCTTTCTCTGTGTAAAGGCGGAAACACTTTCCTGGGCGTGTCCTCCCAGCACGACCGGCCCGCTGCTGGGCCGAGGCCTTGCTGATGGCTGTGACCAAGAGGGATTCCACTCTGATACGCGGATTATACACCTAATAGGAAAGGGGATAGATGAATTTTAAAAAAAAACTGATTTTCAGGTGGTGACAAATATAAAAAAGGTGCATAGCAACACCCGTAATCGGGTATATCTACAGCGATATAATATATAAAGCAGACATGCACAGTATCCACTAGCGTAAAGAATCTCTACTGGCGCTCTGGGTATGACTCGGCTCCAGGCTGGTGAAATGTCAGAGGAATAAATAACTGGCTTTTCCATCTTTGCCGCTGTCAGGTGTGCACCGCCGTGTTTATCTGGGGATTCTCAGGCAACAGACGCGGATGATCGTGACAGATAAAGCTGGTGGGAGAAGATGGTGGAGCGGAGGGGAAACGCTAACCTTTTGCTTGGCAAAGCCGGGATCGATTACAAACACCACACCGTCGATGGTCAGCGACGTCTCGGCGATGTTTGTTGACACGACAACCTGTGGAAAAGAGAGCAGATGGCTTAAGAAAAGATCCACCAGGAGTCTTCAGGGGGGGGGGTCTGGTATTAGACCGTGCATTCAAATATTTTTTTCACTGCACTTATTTTTATGAAATGCATTCCAACACGCAAACAATAAAATACAGAGAACTCAACTTGGGACATTTCATGGATTACAATAGTTAAATCAAAGTGTCACAAATCAGTCTTATTTAAAATCGGTCCTTCTGCAGATATCAGATATCTGCCCTCGTTTCACATTACCCGATGTGAGCCAGTTGATCAAAGAAACAGAGACGCCCCTACAGTGCACTGCACACATGCCGCCTAATGCAACCCAACACGGGAGCAGCCCGACAGTTTCAGCAATCAAGTTCAATGGGCTATATCAACGCATGCGACGAGACCCCGGTGCTCAGCGTCCCATCCGAACGCATTACCTCTGGCCCTTTTGGGTTATGCAATTGCGTGTGCGAGGTCGGGGGTCCCGTCTGAATGTCCTCAGCGTGCTGCTGGGATGTCAGTATTCCTCTTTTGGAAAGGTTTTCAAAATAGTTTGTAGTTTGGTGAATAAAAACGTAGCTGATGTGATGTTTCCTCTTAGGTGGCCTGCAACGGTTTGCATTGTGTCCCGTTATTTACGACATCATTGAACAATGGCAATTGTTATAGTATTTCTATAGTGAACCAGCTTTATTTTTGCAGCTGCTTTTGAGATTCTACTTAATTCTCAACACCAACAGTAGACCATCATTCCAGCATGTGGCACTGGAATATGCATGGGCACATCCAGTCCATGGAAAAAAAAAATATATATATATATATATATATATATATATATATATATATATATATATATATATATATATATATATATATATATATATATATATATATATATATATATATATATATATATATATATATATATATATATATATATATATATGAGACAAGACGGAGGTTGTTAAAAAAATAAAATGCAGTAGTGTGAAATTGAACACTAAATTTGGAGTTGTTAAGTCACCTCAGAGCACACGATCCATACACCCCGGGGGTGCAGGTGTTATGAAAAAGTGAAAAGACCCTCCGAATGCAAAGCTGGATTTTTGCTGATGCAAAGGGTTAACCAAGTCCCGTCGTAGATATGAAAACACCTTCAGAGTAGCTTTTGATTTAGAGTTCAGCATTGATTTCCCCCGTCGATACCACCACCACATCACTTGTTGGACGTAGTGCGATTAGGCAGTATTGTGCTTTAATTATATGTATTCCCCACAGTAACTGCGTTTACATTCCTCCCTTCACTTTGGGAAATATAGGGGCTGTGGTCTATGCATCTAGGTATACCGCTGGAGTTACACCCACGGATTCTAGACTGTGCTTTGTCTTATCACAAGACAATATTGCAAACACTTCCTCATGCAATCGATGAGTTACTGCTACTCTTCTTTCATTGGGATACAGCAGCGATTGTGCCGAGCACAAGATTTGCAGTGGTTTTGTTAGATGCGTGTCCCTGAAAAGCACAACCCGGTATTTCACACCAATGTGTGCTCAAAAGTGGCCAAAGCAATGTATAATCAGGAGGCAAGTCCTAATAACCACCAGACAATGTCAGCCAACTAAGTGTGAAAAAGGAGGCACTGGTTGTGTATAATTTCCATTCAATGTTGACAGTTCTGGGCACAACATCGTGAAACGGGCCAACACGTACCCCACGCAATTATGATCAGCTGATAATGGTGTCAATACCAGAGGTGGTTTGTGAGCATCAGGGTAGATGTCGCTGTGTAGTGTCTTTGCACAGAAATGTAGGAAAAACCAGTTAAGAGAATAATTAGAGCGGGGAACTGAACCAGCACCATCTCCCAGTCTCAGATTGTTTTCTATTGAAGTGATCCCGTATAGCAAGGCCGTTTATATGAAATGGCAATCGAATCTGAGCAATAAATAAATAAACACACAATTAAAAACGAGTCACATCACCCTATGGGTCTCTTGGCGTCAGCATATACACAGCCGGAGGAGGGAAGACGGATTTGCAGATGCTCTCACGTGAACCTTGACCGCTGCTAGGGGGAGTCCCCTTTAAGTAACAGTTCAAACAGAACGGACAGAGAAACCTCAAGATCACAGCTTTATATGCAAGATGGTGTTTGGAAAAATGCTCAACTTCTACCAAGACGGGAACAAGCTGTGGGCTTCCCAAAGCAGCCATTCTGCTTTCTTTTATTACATTACTTTCTTGGTTGTCCTCGTGATGAAATGCCAAGCACAAAACATTTCTCCAGTCTTTGCCGATACTGGTTCACAGAGCCAATTTTGCACACTCGACACACTTTCTTTGTAGCTGCGCCTCTTCAGCGGTCTTCAAGCAGCGAGCTTTACAGACTTTTTAAATCCCACCTTTTAAGTGAGGATTTCTCTTGAGGATTCCTGAGTGTTAAGTTATTAATGCCAGAGGGCCTTTCCCCACTCATTCAGACCTCGACCTCGGGTAATTCACCTAACAAAAGACACATTCCCTGAAGTATTCAAGCAGAGGAATGACAAAGTAATAAACGCCTGTATGAAACTGATCAGAGCAGTACCTGGCAAAAGGTCGGGTTGTTTGCGTTTCCTGGATGAATGGCTGTCTAGAGCTGATTTACATGAGCAACCCATGACAAATGTGAGTTGCTTGATTATGAGAGACAACTGAAAATAATATAGGATGTGAATAAACACAACCAGCAAGACACCAAAACCAACCGGGTGGTTTAAAGACACACATTAGGAACGTAACATGGAGCCTTTATCCTGCTTTTCACTGTTCTCAAACTGCTAAAGGGATGTGTTTCAGTTTCAGTGTGTCATTTCTAGTAAATCTAAATATTTCAGAGGTTGCGTCGTCACTCATTATTGGTTAGGCAGATGTGTCGTCACATTTCAGCGAAGAGGACATCAGAAAACGCGAGAACCCTCATTTTACGACCGCATACGTCTCTAACAGGACAACCGCCGATAAAGAACAACAATGGAGAACTCTCGGAGACCATTGGAAGAGAGCTGGAGTGTGCTGATAGAAATGAAAAAGGTGTCAGGGAAAACGTTTTCAGTGTCTGGCATAAATGGAGATGCAACATACTGCCAGTAAGTGCAGGGAAACAAATCTGTAACAACCGCTTATTTCAATCTCCTACCAAAGAGCACAGAGAATGACTTGGTAGGTTGCGCTTTTGCCTTTCAAATGGCATATATCTGAAATGTCCCCGCTTTTAAAATACAATGAAAACTCAGGGAAACCCAAGGACCAAAGACTCAAAAGGTTCCTCAAAGATTAGTCCGTGTGAAGCTTCGGGGAACGGGTGGAGTTCCTGCAGCGGAAAAAAGGCCCTCAGTGGCCTAAAGATAGAGGAATTACACAGTCACAACCTATTAGCCACACTGGGGCAGACTGAAATTAAAGTGGCTGTCCAAAAAAGACAAGAACAAAAAAATATATATATATATAGCCACTATATGCCAGCGACAAACGTCCCAGCAAGGAATGAGAGGCATGGCGAGCTTAAAAGTCTGCTCTCCAAATGGACTGGCCGCTGCCCGGCGTGTTGGGACAACAGTCAGTGCTCCAGCAGATGCCACACATGACAACCTCTCACATTTCATGATCATATGGGTGGCCTCATTGACTGCATTGATTCTGAAGGATTACCCGGGATGGGGCCATTACACTGAGCGCAGGCTGGCTCCTTCCAGTCTGTTGCTGCACTGGATAATCCTGGCTTCTTTATCAGTAATATCATTAGAGCATCATCTCTGCATGTTATTTCTGGCTTATTACCTGCAGGAGAGTGAGTACTATGGCTAACGCGGGCCATCTTTCACGTTCCCTGCTGGGGAAACACAGCCTTGTTGACAAATAAAGCCTGCCCCTGACTGAGGGGGGGGGGGAAGGAGAGCGTGCCTTGAACTGCATCCACGTCCACAGCCCATTGAAATGGATACGCGGCAGGATCCCGGGTGGCATGTGAGGGAGTATTCCAAACGTGACAATGTTAAAAACAAAACGGGCACATTTGTTTGAGTCGATCTTCGAGACGCTTGAACGCCGGGATTATAGTCTTTGTTTGTAATTAGTCAATTGCTGCCGTGGCTCTAAATGATTAAACTGTTCAAAAATAGAAGATCAGTGGCTTTTCCTGGAGAAATAGAGCAATGACGGGCAAGTGCTTTATGTTAATTGAGGGGTGCCTAATGCGGTCGTTAGCATGCGGAGCTGCAGCCGCCGCAAACCTTAATTCTTTTTCACTACTTCCTCTTGGGCGGGCTTGGATGACATCTCTGCATTTTTCAATTGCCGCGTTTGAGGGGAAAAGAGGGGCATCCACTGTAATGTTCAGAGGCTGGAGTGAAGCTGAAGTGGTGTCTGGCTCGACAGTTCAGAGGTTACACCGTCACGGAATCGACTTGGTTTCCGGTACTAACTTCCCTCCTAACTCGGAGGAATCAGGAGACAGTCGCTGCGAGATGTTCACCGAGACAAAGAACCACGTTATTAATTCATTTCTAAATTCATAATATAAGGATTCACATGTTCCCAAAATCCAGATTGAAATGAGCGTTTACAGTATTGGGGTCCCTTTAACTTTGAACGCCCATACATATTTCCACTGCAGCCTGATTGGTTGCAGCAATGAGTCATTCATCGACACCGTGCTCCATTAGATGATGCTGTTTGTTTGAATGTTTTCTCAGTCACTGGCAGTGATGATATTCTGTCAGATCCCCAGCCAACAGGGCGGCAGCGCAGGTGGTGCTGCTACTCTGGTGATGAGCCCATCTGAATAGAGACTGTCAACACAACGGGGAGGAACTGCCTCGTGTCTGTAGCAATGATAGGATCATCCACAACTCTGAGATTAAGGAAGAACTGCGAGGAAACGCTCGTTTTGGACCGGCTCACACAGTGTTTCACATGGCAGAGGTCTACGGCCTGTGCAAATGTAACGGAAAGATAAAAATGACTGGGAATGCAGCGCTTTCCTCAGGCTGAGAGGGCGTGAGTAATACCCCAGTTATAATTTAGAGCAGAGAATTGCATGCTGACAAAAGCAGCACATGTGTGAGTCAGTTCTGCGCTAAAGCTGAGAAGGGGGGCAGGTGGGGGGGGGGGGGAGTTCCAGTACCTACCTTCCAGCGCTCTTCCTTTACCAACCGTATTCCCCATCTGGCCTTTTTACACAGAACCCACTCATTTTCTCTCAAACTCCCCTCTCCAACTCCTCCCCCTCAAGAGTGTTTACAGCAACAAGGCAGTTATACCTTTCTTCCGATGGCTCCACTCGGTTTATTGGGTGGGGGTGGCTCGAAGATCCTCTGCTGCTGCTGCGGAGGCAGCGTGGAGTACAGCGGGATGATCTTGATATCGCCGACTTCGGGGCCCAGGTCGTCGACCTCCCTCTTGATCCGCTTGCAGGCTTCGTCAATTTCCTGAAAGACGCAAGTGTAACAATTAATCCGGGTTGCCACCTGTGTGTAAAGGGGAGAAATCAAACCGCTTTTGAACAACACCTGGATGAACAATGGCACCGACATCGGATGATAGAGGAAGGTGGGTGGAGGCGGCCGGGGAAACCGTGGTTCCCTGCTACAGTACATTTGTTCTAACTATCGCTCCATCTGACGGAGGAAATTAAACCTGGACTGCTGTATGCTTTGCCGAGCTCCCTGTGGCTTTGTTGTCAAATGCAGCAATCATGGAAAACATGGAGGCGCACGCTCCGAAGGCACACGCACACAGAGCCAGACAGACTCAAACAGGGTTCATTATTCCACAGTGCCATATTGTAGAAGGGAATGTGAGATGAGACTGCAGCACTGGTGCATAACCAGCGGCAAATCATGGCAGATCAGTTTAGTGAAGCTGAACGTTCTGGAGCCGGTGGGCTGGCAGACAGACACAGGATCTGAGCGGCGGCAGGAATAAGAAAGCATGATAGTGAGCGTGGGGTTGGACGATTCCTCTGAAGGCCGCTTGAAATACCGCATTTAATGAACTAAATATGTCGACGCATTCCGCAGGCACCCCTTGGTTGGACCGCGTTAGCTCATAGAGACTTGTATTATGTCACATTCCAGCAGACACGGGCACTTCTTTTATTTAAATCACCAGAATTGAAGATTTGAAGTACTTTCTGGTACGGCGTAAAAACATAACTGCTTGTTGTTTCCACTGCTGAGAACCATTTTCTTTGTTTTGCTTAAAACAATCATTTAATCCTCGCGAAGGAGCAGTTACCATATCGCGTTACAGCCTATACTGTTGCACCACCTGCAGGCCCGCGGGAGCAATGCAGCAATTTGTCCAAACGAGAAGTCAGAAGGTGACGCTGAACAGGAACCAAATGTACGTGTGCATAGAAAAACTCCAATGTAGCCCATTATTATTGTTTATTTAGTAGGCTGATATACAAATTTACAAAAAAAGTCAGACATTTGTCTTCTCTGAAACCACGCTGTGCTGAGATCAGTCTCAGTATGACTAAAGCGGCCATAGTTTGTACCGCCGTGTGAAGCCAGTAACCCTCGACATGAGAAAGCACCGCCGTGCCGTCTCCTGGTTTCCTTCTGGACCGCGAGTGTGTCATTAGCCCCGTTGTCCCCTAGTTCATCGCATTAAGTCGGACCCCGCTGATGGCCATGTACCCTTTTAATCAACACACTGACAAGTGGAAAATGGTAAATCGGAATGGATTGGTAAAATTAGCCGGGGTATTAATAGCCTATCAAGCCTCTGGATGCAGCAGCTGCCATGCAGAAAAAAAAGGGACCTCTTTGCCAAAGCGCTGGAAGCAAGCTGGCTGCCGTTCCCTTAGGGACATCAAGACGGAGTACACACACACACACACACACACACACACACACACACACACACACACACACACACACACACACACACACACACACACACACACACACACACACACACACACACACACACACACACACACACACACACACACACACACACACACACACACACACACACACACACACACACACACACACACACACACACACACACACACACACACACACACACACACACACACACACTGGGAACCAGTCCGCTCGCTCTCCCCGCGACCCCAGGAGCAACCATCTACAGCCAAGCTAATAACCGACACATTCAGGCACTCCTCTTGACACGCAAACAGCCCCCGACCCGCCAATCCCCGTGTTTTGATGCGAGCTGCTGAGGGGGAAGCTTAACTATTAGGACTTATCTTTGCTCAGCAGCAGCGATAAGTTTCAACCTTCTTGTTTGGAGTTGGTGCTTTGGTTCCATTTGTTTGTGGGAGGACATTATCCTGCTAAAAAAACTGGAGGAGCAAGGAAGCGAGTGCATTTCGCTTTTCCTCCGTTATAAGTGAAAGCGTAGATACGGGTGGATGGCTCTGCCATGGATCTGCCTCCCGATCATTAGTCAACATCAAAGTTGCTGGGAGACCGAAGAGGTTAAGAAGCGCCCGGGGGGGCGTGCTGCGGCACCCTTTGAACACCCATCTCTGCCGGACTTACCACACATTAACTTCTTTAACCCAATTAGGACGGGGTGATAATGAACTCAACGTGGGAGTGCTCTCAGTAATGCCTTAGCTTGACACGTGCAGGGTTAGAGGGAATATAAATCAACAAATAACATTTAACTGCATGAGAAATGTTAAACACATTGCTTGCAAACCTCCCAGACTGTTCTACACATCACAGGACTATCAGCTTTACTAGCCCTATGAGCAGCCGGGATACGACTAAATCTGAAATCAATTACCAGCCCTCGAAGGAGACCACTTCAAACACCATGCCCTCCAATGACTTTATCCCCTTTGTAACAAGCCGCATATTGATCCCGCTTTGGCAAATGGAAACTGACGTCGCTGTCCTGCCAGTCGAGCTAATGTGACAAATAATTACTGCTAATAAACACGCCACAGGATGTGATTGGGGAAGCTCGCACAGATGGGGGGGGGAAAGAAAGGAAATGGTGCCGTGTAACAAAAGTATTAATACTGAAAGTCTAACGTGTCATTTTAATCTCCAGAGCTATTTGTGCTGTTTGGACACAGGTTACATTTTCCTTTACAACGACCAGTAATCACATGGTCTCCAACTCCATTTTGTCAAGAGGGCTGAGAGAATAATCATACCAGCACAGGCACCGTTGGCTCTGACCGACTTCTCCCGTCCAGTGATCAGGACATTGAAACATTTGTTGCCGCTTTCCCGTGCGCGCGTTCACCCTGCCGTGACCAAATTCATCATTTTGGGCATGAACCCTGCCCTCTATTACACATCAGTGGACAGCATTTGCAGGGAGGGGAGAAAATAATAATAAATGACTTGATTTGAGAGATTTGTGAGAAGGGGAGAATGTGGGTCACTCCCTGCTTTCTTTTTTCCCCTCCACTGTGCAAATCCTGGTGGTTCCCAAGCAGGCATACTCACGTGTATTAACATCTATCAAACTGAGGATTAATAATATCCTGTGCTGAGAGTGCACGAGTGGGCTCATAACACCGTGTATGCGAGTAACTCATCTATGTAATTAGATTCATATGCGCACTCTTGACTTTGCCGATGTACAACATCTTTGCCCAGGTTTATAACCGTGTTTGTTGGCAGCAGAGAACCATATGCATGCATCAAGTGCTGTAAAGATAAGTTGATCAATCAAAAATCTGGACTGACATAACTTTCTAATATTTTAAAGTATTTGGTATTGACATGTATGACTTCAGAATCCCCCCCCCCCAAAAAAAGAGTAAATTGCCAACACAATTGCAATCTGTGTATCTCTATTAACAAACGTAGCTTTTGCACAACACAGGCGACCTGTAAAAACACATCTCATTAAAAAAAACTATGGGGTTGTACCTCTTGTCCGGTGAGGAAGAGCAGAACGTCCCCTTCATCCACCTCGCACATGTGGAGCTGGATCACCGTTCGGATGGCCGCCTCCAGGTAGTCCCGCTCGGGTTCAGGCGTGTAGAAAATCTCCACGGGATGCGTGCGCCCGGGGATGGTGAGCAGCGGGCAGCTGTCAAAATACACCTGAAACTTGCCGGCATCGAGCGTGGCACTCATCACGATCACCTGGACAGACGCATGAATAGCAGAGAGAGAAGTCTGTGAGACAATAGATTCACAAGAACAAAGATACAACTGAACGTTAAGACCGCAGGGTGTAAATGTGGCGATTATGGGAGTAAGCACTCAAGTGTAGAATGAGATAGCAGTTTATACGGTTTGATGATAATTGAGGATAAGGACACATTCTAAGCGGATATGGGTGCACCCAAATACAGAATAGATGAAGAGTGCAAAAAGCTACACAGGATGAATAGTGCTTCGAGTCGGGATCCAAAGACGGTGATACCTATGGTTTAGAACTTGGCATTGCACTCCTGAGTCACTGACCCACAGAGCTATGACCCTCCATGTTCCTGATGTTGGGTACACAATGTTCTCACCAGAGCGATTAGATAGAGCTTATTAGGATTCTGATGGGAAACGCGCCTCCAATTTTCAATCTCAAACATTTTCAGGGGCCAGTGTCTCGGCATTTCGCTTTACGCTCTGCGAGACATCATAATTGCTCTTAATCAAGGCAAATTAAACTTTCAAATTTGGAAGGGGATCGGGATGAAGGGGATAGAGGGGTGTAGGCGGGTGATCATACCCAATAACCTCAGGCTCATTTAACAGCGCGCAAACAACAATCTAACCTTTTGATTCACTGACAAACAACCCGTCATTATCCCTCTGCTTTAGGAGAGTGATGTCTGGCACAGTCTGCCGCTAAAACTTCCGCCTGCCTGTACGCTCCCATACACACGTCGCCATACTCCCCCTGGTTGATTGGCTTACAATTGGGCCGACTTGAGGAGCAATCTGCACTAGTGCTGCAGTGCAGAATAAATGTGCAGTTCTGAGCCCCAACAGCAAAATGTTCTTTCCTCAACAGATACACAGCTGTCAGACACGGGGACACCGTCAAGAGAAAATGTGACAAAAGGGAGGTGACAGAAGAGGGACATACCCTGCAGGAAGTCGTGTTTTAGTTTTGACAGTATGAAAGACATTAAGTGGGACATATTTGTGGAAACAAAAACCAGACTGTCAAAAGTATTTCCCAAACAACATCTGGAGGTAGGAACAAAAATAAAAGCTGTAATTTCATGAATAAAAAAGGGAATTTACATAGTAACATTGAGATTTAGAAATGTAAGATTATCTTAAAAATGTGTCAACAGTTAGCAAGACCTAACCCTGAAACTAAGAGCATATGAAGAGAATGCTTGTGTTTTACCTTGAGGTCGGCCCTCTGGCGGACCACCTCCTTGAGGACTCCCATGAGGATATCTGTAGCCAATGTACGTTCGTGAGCCTCGTCGAGGATGATGACGCCATATCGCTCCAGCAGAGGATCGTTCATGGCCTCCCGCAGCAACATTCCATCGGTCATGTACCTGGACGAAGACATGCGGGCGTTATCAGCACACAATGGCATCGTCTGAATAACAACCGGTTTAAAATGAACGCAGCAGTCTGCCGTGTCCAGAACATGGACAAAAGAGGGAAGTATAAAAATCAAGAAGGATTAAAGAAAATTAAAACATGTCCTTCAAAGCAAAGGCCATGCAGACAATTGAGCCATTTTCATCTATGAACTGAAAACTTGGTTTACTATGCTGAAGAAAATAAAAGAGAAAGTATGGCAATGTCAGTTTTGAGCACACCATTCATCTATCGAATTAATGTTATATTGTCACTATAATAAGTTAATAGGCTACTGTTATTTACTTCTACCATCACAGCTTTAGGGTTTGCCCCTTTATGTCCACAGGAACTGTCCTCAGGGACTAGAAACCCTTTGAGAAAGTCATTGTGCTTCGCCAGGAGAGACCAGGCACTAAATTAACCACGAGGACATTTTGGAGTGGGGTTTGTTGATTGTTCAAACGGCTACAGAGCCGCTGCTTCAACTTGTGTACCGTTTCAGTCATAAAACAAAGAGGTATTCAAATATCAATTTAGGAACCATTGTATGATGAGAAAAGAAAGGTTAAGCATAGTTGTCTGCTTCCAAACTCATTAAAAAAAAGAGATTGTCTGATTGGTAAAAGAAAGAAAATGCTGTGAATGAGAGGGAAACAGGATCGTCTCACAACAGTTGCATTCTAAAGCATAAACAAAGAAACAAACAATCAACGGATGATTTACTGTTGAGACAGACAGTCTTAGTGTAATTTCCTTCATTACACCCAACAGTAAATGTCGTTTTAGCGAGACAAAAATCAAGGTTTCTTTTTTATTTCCAACGCGTTTGGAGGGAAACGGGCAAACACACAGCAAGCTGCAGAGCGCGATTATCCCCGAGACCACCAGCAGCCTCGTTAGTCTCCAGGTCTTCAGCCTGCTGTAGAAACGGGCAACAATGGGCTGAAGGAGCCTTTTAGATCATTGTACAGCAGTACCGGGACTCAAATGACCAGGAGCTTCGTGGTGGTGACGCGGCTTGATTGTTCGGAGTATAACCAAAATAAACACGAGGGGAATATTTCTAACCAGCCTACTTACTTGAGTACAGTCTTGGCAGAGCTGCAGTCCTCGAACCTGATGGAGTAGCCCACCTCTTGGCCCAGCATGACGTCCATCTCATCAGCAACCCTCTGGGCGACACTCATGGCCGCGACCCTCCTGGGCTGGGTGCAGGCCACCGCCCTCTTTGTTCCTCCCATTGACCGCACCATGTCCACGCACCACTGAGGGATCTGGAAGACAGCAGAGAAGGCAGGTTGTAACTTAAAGTGGGGAAATAAATGCAGGGCAGATGATGCAGAGGGTGAACCTAATCAGCCTATAACAAACATTTTAAATTAAATAAAAGATGTTATAGTACAGATACCTTTGATAATCCTACCCGTCCACATTTTCAGACCGTGTGTTCTTGCATAGAGCTTAAAAACAGAGATGCAGCTTACGGAGTGCAGCTCGAAACGAAGAGTGTCTTACTTCCACTCTATTAAGCTTGACGTTCGGATGACTGCCCTTTAGAGATGATTCAAATCTTACCAGTCTTTGAAATGTCATCCAATCAGAAGAATTTCAAAGAAGCAGATGACAGGTTCGGAAGAGATAAACATTTCAAGGACAGTATAAAAATATGTTATTAGTGCCTCTAGGGCCTGACCCTAATCACTGGAATGTGTTTGGTGGAATGACAATAGTTTAAGCTGCATTTACATCAACACGAGTCAATGCGATATGTTTTTGTTTTAAAAACACGTTTTCTGACTTATCTATATCTACAAAAAGCGATCTGTAAAGATCCTTATATGTAGCTCCTACCTTGACAAGCACATTCTGTGTGTATTTAGAATTGACTGCAAACTAACTATGACGGTCTGTTGAAAAAGTCATGATAAGTGTGTGGAATACACATGATTTATTGCAACATCGAGGCAAAACGCACCAACAAGATTACACCAAATAATTTAAGAAGTGTTTGGAGGGTGGTTTGTAGTGCCCAGGCTCAACCAGTATCAAATGCAATTGTCTCACTTTTAAATAATAATTTAAATAGAAAATAGACAGCCGAGAACTTTCAATGAACTTTACCAAACACCGAATCAGCTTCACAGATAAACTGCTTAAATGCATCAGCTGTTTGTTGCTCCCTGTTTTTCTTTCAAATGGTACTATTAAACCAACTAGAATGGGCACTCGGTAGAGCGCATACCTTCGCATATCACAAGATTGAATTATGAACAAGCTGGCACTAGTTTCACGCAAATCGGATGCCAATTAACCGAGATATCGCAAATTTACCGTTTTCACCTTTTCGTGACCTTGACCTTTGACCCAATCACTCCCAAAGACTAATCGATTGTTCCTTGGGTCATGACCAATTATCCCACCGAGTTTCATAAGAATCGGCTCAGTTTTGTCTGATTTAGACGAATAACGGACAAACATAGTCAAATAAATACATGCCGGCCAAAACATTACCTTCTGCATTTTCAATGCTACTGGATTTATATTATTACTATTATTAATATTACTGTATTATTACTGGATTTCAATTAATGTTTACACATTTTAGTCAATACAACATTAAATACTTTTTTAATGGGGCAAGAGATAACAGAAACGCATCTTTGTGTGCTGGACTTTCAAAAAACACAAAACAATTTGCCTTGTACCTGTGTGGTTTTTCCAGAGCCGGTCTCTCCCACCAGCACAAAAGACTGGTTACACATCAGGATCTCAGTGAAGCGCTCTCTGTACTCGAAGACGGGCAGCTGCAGCCGCTTCTTCAGGATCTCATAGTAGCGTGGCGTGTGTGGCAGGTTGGTGAAGGGGTTGATCTGCTGCTGAAGAAGGGGGTTTTGCTTAATAAAGCCACCGCCACCTGCAGCCGGGTTGTTGGTGACCACGGCTGGCTTCACATCTCTGTCCCAGCCACGGTCTTGGGCTCTGTCCCGATCCCGGTCCCTTGACCGCTCATCCCGGTCTCTATCCCGGTCACGCCTGTGAGGGGAACATGCACAAAGTAAAGATTTGATATACATTGTCACACAAACTAACACCTTATAAATACCAAAGAAATGCACATGTAAAGAGCCCCCCCACCACCACATACATACACGGTTGGTAAAGATACAACCAAACACAAAATCATAGAATAAATTGAACGAATGATAAAATTTAATGAAACGATTATGCAGGGTTACAAAAAAACATAATGTGGACCATTAACATCCTAAACCAAGATTATACGGACAGATGTTGTGAGTAACACCGTGGCAGATTCAACTTTAAAATACTATACGGTGGTATAGATCAAGTTATGCATCGGCAAGACATTGCCATTCCTAAAGTATACTTTTACTACCAATAACTATTCAGATTTGTCCAAATGTGTCAATGACAGTTGTGGACGGAACACTAATGTGCCAACAACTAAAAAAAGTGAAGCCCAACACGTTTCAGAAGTGCATTATCTGGTCTGAAACCTCAACACCGATCAGCATGCTTGAATGTATGGGGGGGGGGGAGGGGGCTCCAGCATGAACGTCGGATGATGCCATGCTGTATTGTTTTTGGACGTGTATATAACCGTGCGTATCGGTCGCACGATGCACGCAATCCATTCGACTGTGTCCCTTCGGGTACTTTTATTACGCCAAAGTGACGTTAAATCCATGGCAGTGAGTATTGTCGGTGACTTTAACTGCCGCAAAGCAGGGACGCTTTCACCCTCCTCAGTCCTCCACAGGCCCATCGGACCCAAAAGAGAGCGCGAGCGACCGACGCGGGACTGCAATGGAGCCACAGCGGTGACATCTCATTTCCGCTAAGCGGCTAGCACGAGGCTGGCTACCGACGGTCGTCTGGGTTCAGTGTTCAGCTTCCCTCCGACGTGTTGTTAACGCCTAGCGCTATAACAACTAATAATACATTCAGTCATTATAGCATGTTGACTTGGGCTGGTGAAATGTGCGTCATTTCTCGACTCAGACACGGCGCATCGGCTCGCGCTGGCTAGCACGTAGCCACGTGCGGACCTGGACAGGCGGGCTTGTTTGCTAGCTGGCTAAGCTAACCGACGGTCCGCGAGCCTCTCGCTGGACTACCGAGCGACCCGACAATAAACACCCGGCAGTCAGCTTGCCGTATCATTAATAGAACAATTGTGCATTTTCCAACACATACTCGCTATCTGAACGTGCGGTTGGTCGACGTTAGCACGGCTAGTTAGAAACAGGACAACAACAAAAAAAACAGCCGGAAGAAATAACCAAATACTTCGAACAGCGGGACGATTACAGGCCGCGCTAACGTAACATACCCATCCGAAGGTCTCTTTTTACCCGACGAAGTATCGTCCCCCAAATCTAAACGATGTCGCTTGAACATTCTGCCACCGGTATCCCTCCAAACAGCAGCTTTAGCGGCTTATTATTCCACGCAGGGCCCCCCCTCCTCAAACATAAGCAAAATGGCGACCGGAAGCTCTTACCTCATCATTATCCTTGACGAACTGAGTCTAAAAAGCAGCGGTTTACTGTGAGGCCGCGCGAGGACGTTGCAGAGAAAACAGGTACTGTCTTTACTGAGACCCGCACATCATGCGGTCCGGGAGCAACGATCGCAGTGTCTGCAGACACGATGCAGCGGTTCGGTTCGGGGAGGATGTGCGGAAGTCTGCTGCCTCTCAGTCGGGTCGGGTTGATGCTGTGCCCGCCAAACCGAGGCGCGCGCGCACACACGAGACGGTTCCCTCGCCCCCTTCAGTCCAAAGCTCAGTCACTGCAGTGCGGGACGCTGCGTGTTTAGTCACGCAACCCCGTTTGTTAATTTAGTTGTAATGAGGGACTCGTTGGGTGATCAGAAGAGCGAGCTCGGTATGTAACGGGTCGACTGCTTTGTTCCTTCCACGCCACCGTTGCGCGGGACCCCCTTTGAAGAACCCATATTATGATGCACATTACATTAATTAATTATTCTGAAACAGGACAGAAGTATTTTGACTATCACATATCCTTACATAGTCAAACATACATACACATATATATATATATATATATATATATATATATATATATATATATATATATATATATATATATATATATATATATATATATATATATATACATATATATACATATATATATATATATATATATATATATATATATATATATATATATATATATATATATACATATATATACATATATATATATATATATATATATATATATATATATATATATATATATATATATACACATATATATATATATATATATATATACACAAATATATATATATATATATATATATATATATATATATATATATATATATATATATATATATATATATATATATATATATATATATATATATATATATATATATTAATATTGCAAACAGCAGCTAAGATGCAAAACAGACAAAGACATGCCAATACATTTGGAATGAAAGTGACGTTATTGGTCAAATTAATGATCTGCGTTTCGCCTACATTTGTTTCCTTACATTTGAAAGCGTGTTCCTGGCTGCCTTCAGCAGTACTGGGACCAAATCTACTATTATCAACCACTGAGTAGCTGAATCGATGTAATCAGCCCTTCACATAGGGGCCGGTGGTCTGGATACTAAACCTTCTCCTATAGGTTTACGGGGCGTTGTCAATTAGTTGTCTTTCAGGATGTTGATTGTCGGCTAATGAGCCACACCTGCTGTGAGTGTGTGGTTCTAGCTTTAAAGTCTCCAGCTGATCATGGCGGAGGTTTTGTTTGTTTCAGATTCATTTTTCTCACACATCCAAGCATTCAGACATGACTGATTCTCCACGATTGTTTAGATTAGTTTATATATTTAAATATATGTTCATTACTTTTAATCTGTCTGGTCTCCAATTCATGTCGCAGCCTTTGAGTTATGTTGTCGCAGTTCTTTTCAGATAATACTGAATGCATTTTACATTTACAGAATGAATAGGTATTTTTCTTGCATCAGGACTATTGACAGGACTCTGCAGACACACTTGATCCAGCCTGAAAGGTGCAACCCACGAAAAGCAATGAGCATAGATCTTTTTACTTGGCTCTGCTAGAAGAGCTAGAAATCCTTCTTTCAAACTCAACAATTATAAAGTGATGAATAATCTGTCACTGAAGACAATCATTGCCGTTGACACAGGTAATTACACAGCCTGGACATTGCTAACAAGCTGCATAATGTCGAATGGCTCATTGCATAGCTGGGGGATTGATAGGGATGGTTAAGGATAAGTCATCTTTACAACAAAGTCATAATTCTGTAATATGCAAGGATCATTTAAAATACAATCTTTATTTCCCCCCACTTTTGTCTGTCTCGCTTTTCAAAGGCTATTAAACGTCAGTCCAAACGCTGTATGAAATAGCTCTGGCAAACAAAGCTGCAGCGCTGGCTGGATGAGTGAATGGACATTACTAACACTGGGGACTAATCATTTGGATTATTGCTCCATTAACTTAAACTGCAACCCCAGTGTTGAAGAACTGAACACTGAATAGTTTTTAAAATGATTAAGTTAGAAAATATGATCTAGAAGGGATGTTTTCATGCCTCCATCATTTTGTTTTAAACAATATTGGAGCGTGAATGGATCACTGAGCCCCCACAGGCCCAGGCTACGAGCATTCACAGGGCCCCGGGTCCCACGCTGCTGTTTGAAGTGACTATTGTTGGGAATTCAGAGCTCAGTTAATGTCTTGATCATTTTTTTAAATCCTGATCAGTCAACATTGAGTAACTGACAACTAAATCCTCACCAATATTAATTGTGTTCCCGTTATTGTCGAGGCTGCACAGTAACATTTAATTCAAAAACAGCACCTATGTGTCACCTAAAGCGACAAAGAGACACAAAACAACCGCACAGCGATAATTATACCTGCCTCAACATACCAATGCCCAGAATATGTTTGGTCCCACCCTGATTGTTTTGCTGGTACGGGGAGGTAGCATCTGCAGCTGTTGCCCCATCACTGGTATCACATCAGGTCCTGTCAGCTCTTATCACACTGGCCCACCATCTCCTATCTTAATGGAGATCTGACTGTACGCCGTGGCTACGTGCCGACCCCAGGCGTGGCCTTTCTGATTATCGGACGTTCACAAGCTCACAATCCTCCAACATCCCGCGCGTTGCCGGCCTTTGCCTTGTTTTCATAGCAATTAGTTTTAGTTTTCTGTAATCTGTAAACTCCTGAGGTAGGTCACGAGGGACAAAGAGCAGTCAGCGGCATGGTAGCAAGTATTCTGTGATCACATAACGTCTATATTGATTTGGGGGGGGTTCAGTGCATTTACAATATTTCTGTAATTTGAATAACTATATCTATATAACTACACAATGTTTTGATTTTGCTTTAAATTAACAGTTTAACATTAAAGCAAATACTATATGCTGTCTTGCTGAGTTAAATGAGAATATATATACCACCCTTATATCTGCTAAATGACATGTAATGTAATGTAATGATGAGCCTCTAGGAAGTTACTACGCCCTGCAAAGAAAGGACATTTGTTCTGGATATTCCCAGGGCTTATGCGAAGCAAACTTGTTTGAAGTTTCATATTTGGCAAATGGATACGAGAGTGATATCAATAGATTAATCTAAATAAGCAACAACAACATTTTTTTTTTTATTCCTGTCAATGTTGACCTATTTCTTTCAGATGTAAAAATCAATTAACAACCAACATCTTTCATGGGATGCCAAGTCTGTATGGGAGGACAACGCCCCTCTTTGTACCTCAGGATCTAAATAGCCTTCATAAAGTGGAGACACAATTTACCTATCAACCGACAAAACCATATTCAAATTTGACAGCCGAAGGGATGAGAAAATACACACGGTAATTGCAGGGATACCGAGTCCGTATGAAATGCAAACCGAGCAAATGATGCAGTTATGCATATCGTGTCTATGATACATTAGAACTATTATCTCCACATGAAACGAGTGGGAAAAAGATGATTGACATATTTGGCCTTTTTTGTTCCTTCTCCTCCTTCCAACACTATTATCTCAGATAATAACAGCATTGTCAGCAACAGAGCAGAAAGTTACACTCCTCAAATCACTCGAGGAGCAAGTCCTGCAGGGCTCTGCGTCTCATAGGCACCACATGATATAACTCAGGTAAGCGTAAAAAAAGCAAGGTGAGCGAATGAAGCATGGATCGTAAGGGCACTGACCATCACTGGAAGGGGCATCCTGTTGGTATAGTAATTAACCCTGCTGAGTGGTTGGCCTGGAAACTGCTGGCTCCACATGCCCCTGTCCACCCCTATCCCTCAAACCTTTGGAGCAACCAGAGATGATGGGATGTCAAAACCTCCCTGGTCACACTTATTAGAGCCAGTGAGCATGGCTGTGACCCGGCAGGTCTCTCCCATACAGGCTCCAGGATAAGATAACTGCTGGGGGGGATACTGTGATAAGATGAGTGGTGTATATAAGATATGGTATAAGCCATCTGAACATCTAAAACATGAAAGGGTACCAAGCTACACCAGTACGAAGGACATGAACAGACATACAAATGATTTAGTTTGAAACACAAATGCAGACGGGCAAACACACAACTGAGAGATCCAAGCGGCGTTGGGCCAATCAAAACACTTCACAATGCTCTTTTCTTTTAATTTGCTCTCTGGTGGGGGGATGTCGCCATCACAGATAAGGGGATAAGATTAGTTTTTGGCATGTGTTAGCTGTCTGTACTACTTGTTTTATTTGTAGTGGTGATGATTGTCTTCAGCAGCTCTCAACTATTCTATGTTGCTCTCTGGGGTCACGGGAGGCAGCTGAATCTTTCAGCCGTGGCATGAGTCTCTGATGACTCTTCAGCGCGTAAAGGCTCATATACAGGTAGTATGTCTACAAAGGTTGCGTGTGTGTCTATATGAGGTTATTTCAAGTCATTATTGATAACGTTTGATATAGTTATATAGTCTTGCCTTATCTTAGATTTTTTTTTCTTGCCTAATCGAACTGACAATGCAGTTTAAAATCACTACATGCTATCCAATATTAATAAACTCACCTATGGAGTTCTCTGGTATAACATGACCAATACTGGATATTTGACGTAAACACCGATCTTGATATTAAAGAATTAAAGAAATTTAGTATCGGCAGACAAACATACACAGATCTAAGCTCTGAGTGGGGCAATTTGAAGTCAGAGCTCTCTGGTGGACAAACTATATAATGTTAACACTATTTCTAAAAAACCTCAAACATATCTTTGGCATGTCTACAATGTAATTTATTTTTATACAATCAGCCGACAGATGGGATCCGTTTATTTGTGCTGACATGTTTCACCGAAGTGTTCGTCGGTGGCGTAGTGAGAGAGCCTCGAGAGGAAACGGTTAACTCAAAGGTGAATATTTAAGGAACGCAGAACAGATTAAATAAATAGTGTCAACCCTAACCCATGTCCCACCTTTAACTGGACCACAACCGTGACTCTGTCCGATTCAGTGAAGATGTGGTGAGGAAATGCGTCTCACAATAGTGTTGTTTCTTCTTCAACAGCAGAGCTCAATGGAGCCCAATGCAAGCTGGTATCATCTTACAATTCCATTAGTTCAGACTCCATCTGGTTTATAAACTTAAACTCATTGGGAAAAAAAAAAGGCTCGTTGCAGTGTGCCAAATCAGCTGCCTGGCACCGGGCCACTGTAGCTCTAGATCTTGAATTATTTCTCTCTCTCTCTCTTTATATATATTTTGTGTGAGAGATTAAAAATAGCGTGGCTTTCTGCAGAATAAGCAGTTCATGGATTCTGGCTTTGACACCGTGTTTTCCTGGAGAGGCCAGCTGTCACCTGCATGCAGGGAGAGAAGGCCTAACCACTGACGCCCAAGACACCGTGGCTTGTGGTCTTTGGCTGCTAGACAACATGTGTGTGTATGTGCATCCATTTTACAGTACTGGAAGAAATGTGGCGTCTATAACATATTTTCAAGATTTACGATCATACTGAGATATTCGCATATTTATGTACATCGAACAGATAAAAACAAAAAATGTGGACATGCACAAAACCCAAAACTGTGGCAGATACAATACATGTATTTCCAGAAATTGATAAATTAATTCAATTAAAATAGAATTTGAATATTCTTCTTGAATTTCAACTACTCATTTGTGATGGCCGAGCAATTCTCTCCCAAGGCTGGAAAGAAGAGAATCAAGTTAAGCTTCTCTAATCTGTAAAACAATCAAAAGACTGAGACTGCTGCATTTAGAATGAATGAAAGACCCACCTTGTGAACACTAAAATTAGTCGGAGAGATCTTCTGCGGATATGGGCTCATTATCTGGTTCAGAACATTACTATCAAACAAACCTCATCTGAGTGTGAAAGCTCAAACAAATATTACACCGAGTTCACAAAGTCAGCCTCTGTGTCAGAGTGGAAGTTTCAATCAGATTGAATTCCTCCTTGTGTGGTTTCTGGCTTAAGGAGGGAGCGGATACAAATAGCAATCAAAAACGTTCAATGTCGGAGGTTTTCGACACAGCGCGAGCAGATGAACTCGACACCCCTTCATAGACAACATTGTGGTTACATTGTTATTTAAGTGGATATTGTTACAATCATATGTTTGAGCCGTCAATGATGAGGTCGGTCAGGCCAAGTTTGGATTTTTTAAATCTATCGTTAGCCATTGATTTGAGTTATTTTAACCATTTATTTACGAGACTACATTTAACAAATATTAATGATTACTTCTACATGACCTTCTGAGGTATTTCACCATTTATCTATTACTTAAATCAAACTCCATTACTTTTACTTCACCGCCTATGGTGCAAGTACCCTCAGGTGGGACTGCACTAGACAAATCAGATCAGGTTTTGTTGTTTGTGTGTAGAAAAAGATACATTTAGAAACAGGATATATTGCAGAATTATGCATTTATATGAATAAATATCAGCATAACAGCATTTCCACACATAAGGCACATGCAGGCTCATCCAAATATCAACTTCTAAAATAACTATAAATAAGAACAAATAAAACCTGACTGATCAGCAACATTCACCCGTACAAATAAAAATACATAAATAGAATCTTGAATATTAATATTATTCATTTACACATATTTACAACACATTCATTTCAAGTTTTTGGACCACCTATGAGAGTAACAAGAAAACGCAGCACTCCGTTTATTGGCATCCCCAAGGAGGAAGAAGAAAGCAAACAATTGGGATTATCTTATCGCTGGGGAAAGGAAGAAGGGAATATGGGGCACGGGAGATGAGGCTGCCATATCTGTTAGCTAAATTCTTCCTGGAGGGCATTGAGTTTGCAACTCCATTGATTTCAAGATTGCCTGTTCCTGCGCAGCAACACGCCTGTCTAGATACAAAGTGCACCTCCGGCTCCGTGAGCGGTGGCTGGAAAAAGTGTTTTCTCCCCGTTTTTATTGACTGAAACAGAGCTGTGAGGGGGAACCGGGAGCGTGCGAGAATGTAACTAGATTAATGCAATTATCAAGGAGAAGGATTTCAAGGCTTCCAGTGACGTCAGATCATGCCGAGGTTGTCACGACGACACGTGCCCCCCTGCAGGTCGCCGACGCCCCACCCTCCTGCACTCGACACCTCTGCGGACCGGTCCTCTGGAACGGGTAGCGAGGCTTCTGCGAGATTCAACCCATCGTCCTGGGATTTGCACGGCTGATGGCCCACCTGGGTACGATCTACAGAGTCTTGCTCATTCGGAGGCCGAGGAAGGTCCGATTCAGTGGCGGCGACACCCAGCGCCAGAGCGGCCTCTTCTCCTTCCTCCACCGTGGAGCCCAGTGCTTCGTCCTCGACTCCCTCTACTTCACGCCCCGCCTCTTCCACTGGACTCTGGCCCTCCTCCAGCTCTAGGACAGCTCCATCTTCTGTCCGGGCTGAGATTTCGCCCCCTCTCCTGTCGATCCCATTCGTCTCCACCCCCACTAGAGGCTCCAGGCGGTTGAGCTGTGCAGGTGCGTCTTCCCTGCTGACGCCATCTGTGCCAAGGTTGCTGCCAGCAGTGTGGCATTCCCACGATGATTCATGTGAACTTCTGTCGTCCGACACCACTGGAAGAGGGAAGATGAGACGACTGGTCATTTTAATTACTCACTTGATTCAAGGCCATAGATGCACCATAAAAGAGAGTACTTGTGCCCCGATTCTGCTCCTCTGAAGGTTGTGATTTGTGTCATCTGGCAACATCCGCATGATTGACGACCAGAAAATAGAGCTGCCAATAACAACAACAATCATACCTTCTGCTACATCTACTCCTCCTTCCCTGAGACAAACACTATTCTTTGTGATGACTCCACTAACTTATTTTTAGATTAATCAAAGAGTCTATGAAATGTCAGAAGAGTTTTTAATAGCCATTTTTGTTTGACCCACATATGAAAATATGACTTTATTTGATTTTCAATTATATGAAACAGAAAAAAAGCAGTAATTTCTCACATTTTGAGAAGCTGGGAGCAGCAAATATTCGTCATTTCTGCTTGATAAATAACGTCAAATGTGAGAATTGTTGTACAAGTTATGTATAACTATAATATTACTAACACAATATTTTGAGTTAAATATTCATTTTAAGGAGCAAAGGAAACATGAAATACAAAACAATGATCAGTAACAAAATAACTATTATCAAGTGCAAATTAAAATGTGTATAGCAAACACAAGGAAAGCTTTCCTCTTTTGGACCACCGTCTCGATGAAGAAAGTTATTTCAATTACTTATGTGACTGAAGTGCTGCCATAGCAACAGGCTAAATATAGCAGCAGCGCTCCGAGACAAGGGGACGCAAGACAAGTGTGACGCCCCGCATCTCGGCAATAGCAACAGCTTAGTTCTGCTTCTTCACCCAAATATGTTCTCACTTTGGGGATTACTGACCCATATTTGTGGATGTGCAGGCAAAAAGGTTAAAGACTGCACAGAGAGTCTCAGCCACCTTTTCACACACACACACACACACACACACACACACACACACACACACACACACACACACACACACACACACACACACACACACACACACACACACACACACACACACACACACACACACACACACACACACACACACACACACACAAACAGCCAGGAAGAAAGCAACATTACTTGAACTGGCATCCATATTTACGGCCCCCCGTCCCCCCATCCCGGTTTCTGAATGTCAGCGGACGGGAATTTGCCTCACATTTCCAAAATGCCATGGCATTTGGGCAGCTTGCACCAATGAGAAGCAGGGAGGAGCGGAGGCGAGACGGGAAAAGACTCGGGTTAAACGTGGGAGACGGCACGCGGTGTTTAGTACGAGGTGGCTAATTACAGTGTTTATGCCGTGGTCTGCGGGTTCTCTCATCAATGGCTGGAAAAACTACTTACACGTAATTGCACGCTCACCTTTGGGCAGCTTCACACTGGGCTGCATGTTGGGCTGAGGTGTGACACGCGTCGGATGAAGCTCCGGTTGAAGATCTTCACGCAGTGGGACGTTGTCCCGGTTCCCTGCAAGACCCCAATCAAGGAAGAAACACCCCCCCCCCCGTTACCGTCGCATCCAAATCACGACAAAAAGACGGGGGAAGCGTTTTTGGGCACGTGAGGGTTTGGATGGAGGCCGTCCGTGCAAATGTATGATGCCGTGTGGTGCGTCCAAACGTACATGCACGTATGCATCGCAGTGCTCACAGGAAGTGGCTTCAGCTCCCCGTCGTCTGTCTTCATTAGTGATGGCTGCACGCCTCTTAGGCTGACACCATATGCTCCTCATAGGAGACTCAATATAAACCAGACATCACAAATACGCACACAAAACGGTCCTCACAGTGAATACACACACACACACACACACACACACACAGGCGACAGTGAGTGTGCACATCAGGCTACGCCTTCACAGAAAGCCCCTGAAAAGGCCCGTTTCTCTGACCAGTCAGGCGCGAGGCGCAAAAACAAACAGAAGAATGGGAAAATGGATGACTGGGTGACACGATGCGTGAGAACCATGAATGGCGAACGGAGACCATATTGTTATGAATGCAGGCCATATTGTTGTGGATGCTCAGTGTCGACACTGATGGGGGGGAACAGGGAGGGATGGCATTGGGCGGGTGCCGTTTGGATCCTCAGGCTGCCAACTGGGGGCGTCAAGAGAAGCGACAAAGTTGTTGATTGTCGAAAAAGTTTATTTTCTTGAGACAGCGGCTTTGATCCTTACGTCAGATGTTTGTTTTTTATTCAAATGGCTCAACAACGATTGGATGGACTGCCGCATTTAGCTCGACGTATCGCTCACACAGCGTGGAAGTAGACTTGTATCCTCATACTCTTCAATCATCCAATAATTCTTTCAAACAGCCTCTTATGCCATGTGAATGACTACCCTACAAGCCAATACTAACAGAGAAATCAACCAATCAATGTCAGTTGAGAGAAATCCCCACATAAACGATCGTGACCACGGGCCTATCTGTGATCTCAAGATGTATTGATATGCATTACACCGAACACAACTCTAGCTTCGCTTGCGGCTGTATTTCCCTTTGTGAGGAAAACGATAAGTTGATTCATTTGGACGTATCGTGCAGCGGTCGGTCGTCAAAAGGACAATAGAATCGGCCCCTCGTCGGAGGCACATCTGCCTGCATCCAAGTGTCTTCACGTTTTGAAAGAGGGGCCTGAGACAAGTTCTGCAGACTGGGGGTGTTGGGACACCAGCGAAAAACAAAGAGATGTCCGTCAAACAGTCACATGGTTAAACCCTCCACTGAGATGCAGTCCTGTCCAGCTCTAGAGTGACAAGGAAATGCCTTCTTCTTAACTGGAAACAGTCTTTCCCTGGACCAAAACAGAGCTATATAGATGCTTTTCGTATCCACCTTGTCAAAAGCTGATGCACACTGACAGGCTTTCACTTGCCGTGTTACGTTGCAGCTTGCACTCATTCACCATGGGGGGGTTGGGTGGACTGGAGGACTGATGGGGATCTATCAATCACATTTTTATCTGACTCACTGCATCCATGTCACTGTTATTGTTTTTGTCTCGCTCTCATCCAGAGACAACGTAGTCACCTCTGGTGTTCTCCGGGCCTCAGATAGGCAGCCAAGGCCCTCCATCCTATCCCGTTTGCCTTTAATATCCATCAGCCCAACTTCATATCACATCAAGGCCACAGACGCGCACATCTCTCTCTATATATTT
Organism: Liparis tanakae; assembly: GCA_036178185.1. NCBI lineage: Eukaryota > Metazoa > Chordata > Actinopteri > Perciformes > Liparidae > Liparis > Liparis tanakae. The sequence continues at coordinate 7,183,891 of CM070111.1, read as the reverse complement.
CTGTCTCGCTAACTGTGGTGGACAGCGTGGTCGTCAGGCACTCTGGGCCCTCGCCTACAAATTCCCTAATAACGGCACATTCCCCTAAATGTGTTTGTAATGTGGGCAATCATTTTCAGTAATGGATGCTTGTCAGTTTTATGGCGGCGAGAATGACGGTCTCATGACAGGGCACCTCCATCCAGCCGCAGTCTCTCCACCTCTTAATTTGGTCCACACACGGCACAACATCTCCCTCCAGTGGGACAAGCAGGGAACTATTTACTCTGCGGACCCGTCTCGTCTCCCATTCGGACATTCTTTCCCGGCTGCAGATGGATTTGGGGTAGAGAATTTTTATCTAGTTTACATTTGGTAGGTGACACTTTTGTATTAGTATTTATATTATTTCCTTCTTTATTTTTGTTATTTTATTTTTAATTAAAATTGGTGGGAAACAGCTGGCAAAATTTAAGGGCTGCTATACACAGTGCATGTTAAAGTATTTAATTTATAAGCCTGGGTTTGCTTCGTAAAGCATGGATACCGGTGCACTCAAATATAAATGTAATTACATTTTTCTCCTCAATTTGAAGGATATTTGCTCCCCTCTCTGCCAAGAATATTAAAAAGAATAACTGCATGCATTGAGAGCACATTTCACTACGAATTTCCCTCTCATATCCTAAAAACACTGTATGGGTTGACCCCAATTGCCAGAAAACAAAATGTGATTCTCTTATCCCCGACTACACCGTTGGCACCGTATACTTCTTATGCTATGACAGCCTTCAATCTTGGTCTCAAAAGATTTATGATTCAAAATAGTGATAAAATCTGAGCACATTTTGAAATGAACCCAGAAGAAAGCGGTGCGGTGCATTAAGAAGGTCTCTCCTGCCCTTCAAACATTCCCAACACCAACATTGAAAAATAATATGTTTTCTCTCCCCTGAATGTACAATTTCAGACATATCCACCAGACCAAAAGGATCGGTGTTTGATACTCATACACCTGCTCCATTAAATGGCTTCATGAACAGACACATGGGCGGGTGGTCAATGGAGTAAACACATTGTAAACGGTGGGCATGAGGTGACACGCTTTCTGGGCGTCTGCCCAGATTTGTCCTGGCGTAACATAGAAGAGGGCATGGACGGGCTAAGTGGGGCAGAAGGAATACATACTCCCAATTCCCACGGATACGTGGTAGGTCAAGCCTGAGACGCAGCCAGAGGAAAGAGAGAGAAAGACACACTGTTATCAACATGAAACCTCAATAATGTATTTAGTTAAGGAAAACAAAGCCAGTTCGCAGGCTAGAACAATTAGAGAATACAAATGATAATAAAAGAGATTAAAATGCAAAGTGCTAGGTGATTAGAATTAGGAAAAGCAAACATTTTAAAGCAATAAAAAAGGGACAGATGAGACGGTTAACACAGTCCCGAGTTAACTGGTTGAAACGGGTTAACCTGGTTAACGCGCACAAACATACCCATAGTCACACGGTCATGTTTGCTCATTTCAATTTACAACCAGGTCAAAGCAGATGCAGATATGCCTCCTAGGAGAGGATACAGAGGTCGACCCTGTTGCAACTATACCTCACAGTGAGATACATAAAAAGTTCAGATATTATGCAACAAAGAGCAGCTCTAAGTTTCACCCTCTTTACTCTAATTTTATTTTCTTGGAAATCCCCTTTGACTTGTCGAATTACTCAGAAACCAAAATAAACGTATTTGTCTTGAGACCCACCTGGAAGACTCCAGAGTCCAGAAACCTCCAACGTCTTCAGCTTTCTTTCCAAATCTGCTACTCTGTTTCCAAGGATCCTGCAGAGCAAATAAAATGGATCAGGTTACTTGAGATTGATGAACTATTACATTCTATTAAGATTAGTTTATACAACCCAATATCACAAATTATAAAGGCAAATTCACATCGGATCAGGAAAAACTACCAAGAAATACACAGTGTTTGTGTTGGTGTGTGCGTGTGTGTGAAAGAGTATACTTGTGTGTCACAGTTCAGTGTTTGCCTTGGAGGTGGAGAAGGATTTTCCGAACAGGTATGTAAACATTCTGATGTGTGCCAGGGGGATGAAGAAGTCCTTGAACTCAGCATTCCTTTGAAGGCAGCATTTCAATACCTGTTGGTGTGCCTCTGGTGCTCGATGACCAGGTTCTTCTCATGGATGGTCTCCAGCAGAGCCGTGGCCAGGGTCTTGAGGTCAGAGATGGACTGAGGCGTGACTGGCAGGCTGCAGGCCTGCTCTTCCACAAGCATCTCCTGGACTAAAAAAAAAAAAAGAGGAAAAATAGGAATGAAAGTAGAAGAAGAGAACAAGAAGGAGTGAGAAAGCTTTTTTTTTCTCGTGTGCAAATGACGCCAGTGACGATCACGTGTGGTACTTTTCTAAAACCCTGCCGATGGTGCACCGATAAAACTTTCGCAAAACTTACTAAAATATATATAAAAGAGAGGGTGATTTAACATGAGGCGGGGGAAAACAGCATGACAAGAGCAAGGCAGAGATGGAGAGTTAGAAACAGCTGTCTACTAGTGACACTCTCCTATCTTTAACTCCGGAGCCCACTGCGCTGCTTCTGCCAGCTACTGTCAGTCATCCTGGCAGCCTCATTTCCCTGCCAGTGGTGCTCTCTCCCACTCAGAATACAATTACTAGCCCAGCTGGAGTCCGGGCGGTGGCTTGAAGCATCGGCAACAAAAATGGGTTATTAAATAATGCGCTTAGATGCGGCAAGAAACCGAGGGGCTTTTAAGAACATATTTGATATACTGAAGGAAGAATCAGTTGAAGAGTTTATCCGGTTTTAAAATCTACTACGCACGCCATCAAATAAAAGCGACGGACCACGTTTTGCTGGTCTTCGATACTTTCCGGATCAGCTGCTCTGGTGTGTATTTCATGTCCGAGTTTCAAAGTGAGCCGAACAGTTTGTGTTTTCACCTTGTTTGGCTGAGAGAAGTCCAGTGAGGGGACTGCCGTTTGATTTCCCATACGCGCTGGAGTTTTTCCTCCTCTCAAGAGTCGTCTGTGGCGAGGGGGAAACAAGATAATGAAGCTCACCACTCCATGTTTCATTAACAATTCAAATTGAAGTTTTGCTTTTTTGTGCATATGCAAGGGAATACAAATGTAGTGAAGTCAAATGAATTGTTCAGGATTCATAAAGCCCCAAAATCAGAGGCATTCCATCTGCACCTTGTACTTCATGATGTGGGATTTCAGCAGGTTGACCTCCTCTTGTAGTTGGCTGAAACGCTCATGCAAATACCTACAGTAACAATGATCAAAAATAATAAAGCAGGAGAGCCAAAGCAAATAGAACAAGATTGATGAAGCTCAGATTACATGCAAGACATACCAAAGTGTATGTATAGTATAGTATGTACACAATGCTATACTATTAGAGTAATCCACCCCCATGATCATCTTATAGTCAATATCTACATTTTGGAGTTATTGGTTTACTCACTTACTTTTATACTTCAAATGTTCTGCTTTAACCAGATCATTTCTTTAGCCTATATAATCCCCAATAGTATGACTTTTCATCAAAGATGTGTTTACAATCGGGAAGAGGAAAAATGGGGAGAAGATTGAGAAAACTAGACGTGGAAGGATTTGTAACAATGTGACCATGAGAGGTAGTGATGTGTCCCACTGGCCTGTTCTCCATGCAGAGGGCATCCACATCGATGATGCGGGCCTCGCGGTTCCCCAAGACGTGGTTGAGCTCCATGTTGAGTCGGCAGGCCTTCTCCGTGAACGCACTGCGCTCCGCCTTCACGTCCTGCAGCTCGTCCGTCAGAGCCTTCATGCTGTGCTCCATCTCCTCCATCTGGAAAGCAGCAGCGAGGAAAATGCTATTTTTCAGAGTGCTCAAAGCTTTGTTTGCTCAGGAGGAAATTGCTCAGGGGGCAGACACTCATTTCAGCAATTTAGGAGCTCCGCACTGTCAAACCACGTCATCTGTTTTGTGGTCGGTTCTACCGAAGCAGATAGACGTCAGACGCCTTCTTTGGGAATAGCTCAACAGCCCATTCAAAAAGGTGGGAACAGAATGACATCTAATAGAACACCACTCGGTTACAAAAATTATAGGAACTGCATCTGAACTAAAATGCAAATATGAGGATTTGTTTATACCCAGAACAAATTTACGACATGTTTCTACAATAGCTCCCGGGCCCCTGAAAAAGTCATATCGGGCGAATTGTTGGATGCAAAACAAAGTGTCACGTTTAGGAGAAGCCCTTTGTCTTTGTTTCTGACCGGCTGAGCCCCAAAAATAATTGAGGTCATGTCAATTATAACTGCTTTTGAACTTCTGGTGAAAAAAAGGAAAGGTATCCACCTGTAGCCCGGCTCTCTCAAGCTGGTGAACTAGATCTTCACGTTCATAGGCGGGGAAATGGCGCACCCCCACCTCCTCATCCCCCAGCCTCTGTCGTGTAATGTTCATCCTCAGGAGCTGCAAAAAAAAACCCACAACAACACATCTACTCTTTCACTGGGCTGAGTCAGGAGGGGGTCACGCCCTACGGCCATTAAGGTCATGAGCCCCAGGTGACCTCACCTTGTTGTCCCCGTGGGCCTCCGCAAGTCTCTGAGTCAGCTCCTTCACCTCCTCGGCGAGACGTTTTGCTCGTTCCCTCGAGTCGGCCAACAGCTGAGCTAGGTTCACCTGAAGGAATATGGAGGAGGAAGAGGAAGAAGGTCATTTATTGCAAAACAGCTGGCAAACGGCCACACGATCCATCATGGAGAAGGTGCAGGTCCACCAATAAAACCCATTCCATTTGGGGAGCACGGCACGTCTTTGTTCTTCAGCTCGAGGGAACATACACAAGAACAACTGTCGACAATTATCCTCACCTCACTAAATCAACAGAACAAAAAAAGAGAGCCGTTTGATTCAACCATGACACAACATTTACACTGTAATACGACGCAGCAAACTACCAATCACGACTTACTTGTTTACGTTTTTCTGGTGGCAAAGAGGGGTCACCGTCCTAAAACGAGAAAAAGTTAAATAATCGAAATATCCGGAACATTACGCTTTAATGACCTGAATGCTCCGTCATCGTCGTAATAAACCAGCATCTTGCAGTCCGTCATGTGTGCACACCGACATCACCGTGACAGTTTGAACAACTCACAATGAGTTCCCTGTACTTTGTCTTCAGTCCCTGGTGGCGCTCCCTCAGCTGGTTGGCCATCAGCTTGTACTGGTCTCTCTCCTGCTGACAGGTGTCCAGCTCCTTGGACAGAATGAGCAGCGCCTCCTTCTTACTCTCCAGCTTGCGCTTGCACACCAGGAACTAGGAGGAACACAGGGAGAGAACAGTGGTGGTGTTATGAGAGGCCTTGGTGTGGCAGGTCTTTCCCCTCTATATCATATCCATCTATCATCTGTCCTTGGCGTGGTTATTTCAAACAGGCTTGGATGGAGTTGGTCAAATTACTTCCCTACAAGGTGGAAAAACACACTGGAGCCAAGTGTTTAACGTGTAGATAAGATGCGGCAGAAGCAACGGTGTGAACCCTGGTAGCCCTCACACCCGCCTCTCCCCAAATGACATCGCGCAGCTGCGCATGTGCAGGGGTATAGTGTGTAGTAATATAACTGGCGTGTAGCACGGTGTGTGCCTCATTCCTTCTGTAAAGCTACAACTAATTAGGAAATATTTCCAATCTTAATTAAGAACCAGCCGGTTATTTTCTCACTGAAAAAGATTGTTCGTGTTGGTCTCTGCTCTTCACTCAAAAATCTAAATATGCGATTTACCTTCACGCAAAAAAAAAGCAGCGCTAGTGTTGTTGACACGTAAAGGGAAATGCAGTCTCACAGGTGTTTGTGCCTGTTATAACACGCACGCGCATACTCGCGCGCGCGCGCACACACACACACACACACACAGATGTGACGCTGTCGGCCTGACAGAAGAGCACGCGAGCTCGGTATCAATCCGCAGCGCATCTAACGAGAGACGAGTAACGTAAAGGGGTTCCGTGTGTCGTGACAGCCCATCGGGTCTGTTGAGCCACGACACCGCAGCTCGCTCCATATGGACACGGGAGCGACCTGTATGATCAGTCCGCCTCTGCAACAGCTGTTCGCGGCGTTCTTCATCCGCTTACCTCGCTGACCAGCCCCTGCCAGTCACTCTCGTTCCTCTTGGAGGAATGCATTGGTCCGGAGGATTCAGACTAAATGTCAGCCTGCAGGTGGCCCCTCTCCGCTGTGCCCAAGCTCCGTTTGTTTCTCCTGCAACGTCACTTTCTTTCTTTCTTTTGCCTCCGCTGTCAAGTCGCGCGGATGAGAGCACTCAAACAATATTGCTCTTCCGGTATTGCATTGGAAATAAAATCATGGAAGTTGAAAATGAGTTTGGAGCAATTCTGCTGTAAAAAGAAAGTACTGTTTTAAAGAAACAAGCACTGGACTGCACTATTTGGAAGTAAAGCTAAAAGTTAGGGATCGTGAGGAGTTATTAAGAATAAGCAAACGTAAATTGCTCAATTGAAAAATTATTGCCTTCACAATAAAAGCACAACGTTATTGTAAAAACTAAGATGTATTCGAGATCAAAATAAGTCAGACATTAGATTGATTCATATGGAGCTCTTACAGCTTCAGCATTAATTTACTGAGCCTCAATTCTCACCTTGTATTATTGTACAAAAGATGTTAACATGTTGGGTGCATTGAGATGGGGGAACTACGGATATCGTACAACCATGTGTTACACATATATGACATACATTTATGAACATATTTACCCGGATAATCACATTTAATTGTGTACTATATTCTGATAATATTCAATATGGTAAAAAATGAAGAAAGTAATAAGATGATCAGTATTTCCTAAAGATTACATATTCTATTGTGTTTAGCATAATTGCAATAGCATTCACTTAAATAAAAAATAAAGTGTTTGTGTTTTTTACTTTTATTTTAAGGTCCAACCTGAGATTGCAATTTCTGTACCTTGATTGAAACAGAATATGTACATCCGAGAAACACTTGACATACACTACTACCTATTCTATGGAAAGAAAGGACTGTCTACACATATTACAGTTGGTGAGGGGTTGGTGTATGTGTTTTAGTTTGCAAAATTAGGAACGGTAAGAAGTCTGATACATGTAATGTAATATTCAAATAATAATAGCTGTGAAGATAGTGTGATGGAAGATTTTCTATGTCCGTGTCATGTTATAAAGTATGCATGTTCCATTATGTTTTTATTTATTTACAATAACGTGCGCTTAATAAGACAGTTATTAATAAGACAGTTATAAATATATAAAAGGACTGTGTCAAAAATCCTTTTTTGAATGGCATGGTCTAAAAAGATGCAGTAAAAAGAATTTAAAAATATATATGTATATGTTGTATCTTGGAAGTCAACATTCAATATTGTCAAACAGAATGAACATCTTTGGTCCTCTGATAATCATACTTTGGTCACAAGTCATGGGATCATGAAGCCCATTAGCTCAAAAAACAAAAAGTAATAACAACAGTTGTCCTTTTTGTGAAAGAAATCAGTATAGGATATAATATTTTACAGTTCATTATATCCATCCCTTCGTTGTCTTTACGACCGATATAGTGAAGCAATGTCATGGAAATGCACATTAACATTTAAAATTGTAATATGATAGAAGAAATAACAGTAAAATCTCAAACAAAGAATCAAATGTGGTAGTTAGGTTTTTTGTGAAGTAACTCGCAACTACAACCATCTGAAAAGGTAACAGAATCAAAGTAGAATAGTTCCTTAGGATAATGGTCAAGTAAAGGGATACAGTATATAACATAATATGAAAAGAAAATGTCCCTTAAAAATTGTGCGACAGCCTTATTTTTTAATATACTTACTGTTGCTGTCACTTTCTGTAAAATAGTTGCTGTGTATAATAGACATGTCACATTAGGAAATAGACAAAATAATAAAATTAATTATGTCTGCTTTCCATTGCTGCTCTGGTTTCAGGGTCCTTGTCACGGCTTTCTGTGTGGTCTTTTTGCCAAGTTCTTCCTATGGGCTAGACACCACACTGATTAGAAAGTATAACATCAGAATTGTCTGTGTTTTTTCCATCGCTGACTGCTTAAAGTCTTTCTGCCATTTTGATTTAAACTTCACTTCAGGTCCCCGGGTTGAGACTCTTGAACCGGGACACCCAGATCAGCATCAGGGCGTATTGTCAGCTCCTTAAAGCTGCTGCTGATGTCTTCTCTTTGAAACATTCCCTTCAAGGGGGTCTCTGAATTCCACCCTTTGGTCTTGGCAAACTTGAAAACACATCCAAAGAGATCAGGAAACAGCGCCAACACGTCAACTTGAGCGGCGTCCACGGCACTGAAAACAACAAGTAAAATGTTTTATTTAATTTGGTTATATTTTCCAATCAAATGTACTTTTCGAATGTAACTGTAAGCGCATACTTGGCTTGTTTATTTGAAAACTGTTAGGGTGGTTATAGGTGCATAGTATCATCAAGCAGTGCAATGGCATATGAAGATAATTACATTATGTTTAAAAGACTTGTGTATTGTTAATATGTACTTTTTAGAATTTAAAAAAGACTGACAAACAAAACTCTGAAGAAAATAATAATAATATATAACTCAGTGTCAGTGTTGATGGATTATGAAGAACAGATTTATAGACCGTCACTTTTCACTCACTAGTGGTCGTCCAGGTTCCGTATGAAGCGCAGTAATCCCAGTGTGTTGTCAGGGTAGGCTTTTTTCTTGCCGTCCATCTTATTGACCAACTCGGAGGAAAACTGCAACACCGGCAAACATCAAATCATGTAGTCATACATTTAATCAAGGAATACAAAAGGTTACATTTGTTATGTTGTAGTTACTTTTGTTTTCCAGTGTTTGAAGGATCCATCTGGGGCCCATTTGTTCAGTGAACAAAGGAGTTCCTGGTCAGCCATTCGACACTGTATCGCTTCATCCTTGTTGCCAATCTTTATCAGGTATTGAAGTCTCCTGAAAAAATATTTAGTTCATGATATATGAATTGGAAAATGAACATAACTTCTGACGATACTGGGTGCAGTTGTCTAATAACAGCTTAGCAACACCAACTAGGCAAGACAGGTCTGGCATGCGTTATACTGATCCACATGTCACAGCAGCATGCATGGCTGATCCATAGAAACACAACTTCACAACTATACAGAATATATTTTAAAGTGAGCTATAAGCTACAGGCATTAGCATGGATACATCTATATACTTCTCAACCAAATGCCCATACTGTTAGCTACAATATGATGCATGGTCCTAAAGTTGGAAAAGCCCTATTCAGGACTGGCATCCGTACTGTGTTGGAGTTGGTCATGGATGATTCTATAGCATAGTTTAGGCTACCATTAAGACTTCTGTTCGTACTGACTCTGGAAGCCCCTGACTTGACCTCCAACTCCACCATCAGTAAAACACTTCTGGCTAAACTATTAAAGCGATTAGGAATCCTGAATCAAAAGGGACAATTCATGTTTGGGCAAGATGGAAAGTCCTACAATCAATAATTATTAGGATACATTTTCTGGGACTCATGAATATTTGGATCAAATGATTTAAAGATATTGAACTTTCTGGACCAAAGTAGTAGGACAAACAAATGACTGACAATGAATGCCCTCCCACCGATAAACAAAAATCAACTCAATCAGTGTTTCTTGTTTTACTTTTTAGGGATCCAGAAGAAGGGATGACTCAAGCATTCTTCCACTTGAGGTCTGTTCTTTGGTTCTTTATCGATCATCCACTCAATGAGATCCTTTGCCACCACATCTTGAACATGGTCCAAAGTGTAGAGTCCTTCATAAATGTTGTACTCAACTTTAAAGGATTCGTCCCCAAAAGGATGGTGTCCTCCAGAGAGGATGTAATAACTGAGCATTCCGGCCACCTAAAGAATTAGGAGAACATTTGAGCAATTAAGGAGTTTAGAAAACTAAACAAATCAACAATAAGTCTGCAAAGGAGATACAGCAACCTGTATATCAGTGCTTGACTTGTATGGTATTTTTCCTTTATCTGCTAAAGTCTCCTTTGCCATCCAGCATGTTGTTCCTGCACGGCTTGTGTGATAACTTGTTTCATCTTTGACAAGCCGTCTACTTATGCCAAAATCAGCCAGCCTGGCCCTCCCCTGAACATCTGTAGCACAAATCAGGGGAAGAAACTCCAAAGATTATTCATAGTATTTATACATTTACATATTGTTTTCTAAATTAAGAAGATAACTTGTTTTACCGATCAGAACATTCTGTGGCTTGAGATCCCGGTGGAGAATTGGAGGATGTTGACAATGAAGCACCTGTAGACTCTCGAGGACTTGAAAGACAAGTTTCTTCATCAGCAGATAATCATCTTTATTTTTGATGTATTCTTCCAGGGTGCGTTCACAAAGTTGAAGAGCAAGATATCCAAAGTTCTGATCCTCCGCCGCATCAACATATCGCACAATGGACGGATGATCAAGCTCTGGAAGTCGTAGAAACGCCTCTTCTTTCTTCAGCACTTCATAGTTGCATTTAGACATTCTCTTAATGGCAACTTCAGTGCCATCATCTCTCAGCCCCAAGAAGACTTCAGTACCATCACTACCCTTTGCAATGCGGAATTCTTCATTATTCACATATTTCATGCTCCCAATTCTGTTTTCTTCACTTTCGTCAGTGCCGTGCAGCTTCTCTAACTGTTCCCTCCACCTCTTGCTGGTTTGTTGCCATTTCTGTGTTTTTGAAGACACAGAGACGCTGACGGGAAACGGCTTTACATTTAACGTCAACTCCTCAATCTGAGCTGCTTTTGGATCAGTAAAGGCAGTGTGCACTTCATCATTTGGCTCTTGTTCCTTTTCTGACTTTCCCTTTTTTTTCTTCTTCTTCTTCTTTTTACTGGGTCCAGGCAACGCTGTAACGTTTGCACATTCCATGTGTGGTTTGCTGAAATGATTGTTCAGTTGTCGAAGCGTTTCTTTCAGCTTATCATTCATTTTCATACCTGCAGATGTCAGCACGCACTCAGGGACTGAAGTTATCCCCGCCAATGTAATGATGGAGACTGCATGTTGAACTGAAAGTAAACTTGCAAATATGCCATATGCAAAGACTCTAATGTCAGAGGAGTGATGGTCCTTTACAAAAGGACCAACTGTTTTGCATAACGTCTCAATAAAGTTGCGATCCCAGCTTTTTTTACTGTTTGTTTTCTGTGTTATCACATATAGTGTTTGCAGAAGAGCGTGACATAAAACAGCATTCTCCTGCATGAGGCAAAGCCGTTTCAGTAGTTGAGGGATTATACCTTGTGCTTGCTCATTTGGTATATCTTCCATTGTACAGAATACTGCATGTACACTGTCAATGGCCATCTTTAAATGTGGTGGAGTAATGTTTGGAAAGCGTCGGACTGCATCTACAATGTAGGCGTTCTGTCTTTCAGTGTCTTTCAGCCAATTCACACTTCCCTGGCGGTATTTTTCAGCATATTTCCCCGTTGCATTAAAAAGTATTTCAATCATGGTCAGATGGTTCCGGGGATCCTCCGACATCATGTGACTGTCAAACGTTGTGAACACATCTTCAGGTGAATCCCCCTCCAAAGCAATTTCCAAATCCATAAAGTATCTGACTTTGGAGCAAAATCGTTCTCCTTTCGATGCAAGCGTATGAATCATCTGAAATATCTTTTTATTGAAAATAGGATCAGGATCAGTGGCGGGTAACAATGTTACCAGTGCCCCAGCAGAAATGAGCACTTTCACGACAGCATCCCTGTCCTCGATGGCAGCAGCTTGCACCGGTGAGAATCGCTGTCCTTTCCATCCATCTGGATCAGCTTTAGCTTCAAGTAGTTTCTCCAGAAAAACAATAGGTGCTTTTGCTACTGAAACATAATGCAAAGCTGTAAATCGATTTTGGGAAGTCCCGTTTGGGTCTGCACCATGTTCCAAAAGGAAAGTGAAAATAGCCTTGCTGTTAAATACAACAGCAGCCATCAGTGGGGTTAAACAGTCATTACACACTTTGCATGGGTAAAGTTCATTGATGTTATCGGGCTTTAGTATTTTTTTGAGCTTCTTTAGGTTGTTGTTGATTATATACTGTATTGTAGGATGCATTTCCGTTACGGCGTCTTGGACGCGGTTCAAAGTTACTGAAAATGCCATTTCTGTGCTTCATGGGAGCTGTAAAAAAGAAATACATTCTGATGTTACCTCCCAATATTTGGTGCCATTATAAACCTTTGACAAGCAGCCCAAAGCTAGAGAATTCTAGGTTCATTACGTTTATTTAATTATGTAGTGTGATTTGTCAGTGCTTTGAGAAGCTTTAAGGCAACCCGGTTTACCACCACTGTATCTAGGCGGGAAGAGACGGTGAACAATTAAACTGGACAACAGAGGGGGCCATTGCTCACCAAGGGAGTGGTTCAGAAACCCTTCAGCCAAGTACCACATGTATTAAGTCATCTGTTCAGATATGACCTGCTAGTGCACGCAGAGAGTGACACGTTGCACTCAGACTGTTTTAGACTTTGAACTTCCTTTCCTCACTTAGGTTGCAAACCGGAATTGAACTTTGAGGTCGCACAGCTGTGAATGACTACTTAAAAAAAAAAAATCGTAGCCAGTACAACAATTACATATTATGTTGGACACAAAGCACATCCAGGGGTGGATGGGTTTAAGAACGGTTCATGCTGAAAGCACAGAAATACATCGAGATCAGCTGTTTACTATAATACAAATATCAGAGCGTTTCTTCCCGAAGGACCCCTTAGCTGTCCCAAGCGCCTGCATGAACTTTACTCAACGTAAACAGCATTAACCTCTCACACAGCTATATGAACATGTACTTACAACGTCGTTGTAGAGTGTCCGCTGAAGAAGGAATTCAAGCGATGAAAAGTTAACATGCCGTGATGTTTCCTGTTCTCAGAGAGTCCCTGTTTCCGCCTCTGTGTCGCTCCTCCCATTAGCAGCTACAGGGTTGAGGGGCTTGCTGGTAGAGATGGGATGTGTTTCAACACGAGGAGATGGCTTAGGCCTCTTTGGTCCGTGTACGTTTTGATAGTTTGTTTTTTCGTTTCATTCCAAATACGGAATACGGAAATATCGTGTTTTTTTCGTTTTCCGTTTCAAACCAAAAACGGAAAAACGGAATACCACCTCCGTATTTCGTTTGTGCCGTCTGAAACCCAAAACGACAAAACGGAAGTGCTTAAAATTAGAGTCAAAATAAAAGCCAGTGATACATATTCGTATTAACGTTAGAAGAATATTAGTCAATATAAAGAATAAATAATTAAACCGGGATATTTTAGCGATGCAAACACATAGCAAGGTAACGTTAGAAGAATATAATGTAGTCAATATAAATAATAAATAATTAAACCTGGATATGTTAGCGACAGTGGTGACTACGGGAAGTTTAATATTCATGTGCACAGCAAGAATCACCTTCTCACTTAACCGTTGCATTGTTTAATGCAACACAGCTCCTAATATAGATTAATCAAAGTAATTTGTCCGTGCAGAGTTGTTGCTGTTATTATATTTATATTTACACCTCATTTTGTCAGTGTTGATGGATTATGAAGAACAGATTTATAGACCGTCACTTTTCACTCACTAGTGGTCGTCCAGGTTCCGTATGAAGCGCAGTAATCCCAGTGTGTTGTCAGGGTAGGCTTTTTTCTTGCCGTCCATCTTCTTGACCAACTCGGAGGAAAACTGCAACACCGACAAACATCAAATCATGTAGTCATACATTTAATTCAGGAATACAAAAGGTTACATTTGTTATGTTGTAGTTACTTTTGTTTTCCACTGTTTGAAGAATCCATCTGGGGCCCATTTGTTCAGTGAACAAAGGAGTTCCTGGTCACAGTATGGGGGTATACAGTATCTAAAGTGGTCAAAACCAGTTACTGTGATTCATAGAGAAATATTTTAACATCACATTTGAGAAAAAATATTCCAACTTTTCTTTAATTATTCAAGTTAAAACAGTTATTGAGGATGGAGACTTGACCTTCAACTAAGGTTGTGCTATAATCAGAAACATCATGAAAAAATCATACAATTTTACCCATTTATTTTGATACTCATACTTACAGTACATGTTCAGAGAGACACTCAATCTGCTTAAAACTGTGTCATGTTATAAAGTATGCATGTTCCATTATATTTTTATTCATTTACAATAACGTGCGCTTAATAAGACAGTTAAAAAATATATAAAAGGACTGGCAAAAATCCTTTTTTGAATTGCATGGTCTAGAAAGATGCAGTAAAAAAATAATTATATATATATATGCATATGTTGTATCTTGAAAGTCAACATTCAATATTGTCAAACAGAATGAAGCTCTTTGGTCCTCTGATAATCATACTTAAAGGCTTTGGTCACAAGTCATGGGATCATGAGGCCCATTAGCTCAAGAAAATAAAAGTAATAACAACAGTTGTCCTTTTTGTGAAAGAAATCAGTATAGGATAAAATATTTTACAGTTCATTATTTCCATTCCCTTGTTGTCTTTTCGACCGATATAGTGAAGCAATGTCATGGAAATGAGCAAGAATATAACATTTAAAATTGTAATATGATAGAAGAAATAACATTAAAATCTCAAACAAAGAATCAAATGTGGTAGTTAGGTTTTTTGTGAAGTAACTCGCAACTACAACCATCTGAAAAGGTAACAGAATCAAAGTAGAATAGTTCCTTAGGATAATGGTCAAGTAAAGGGATACAGTATATAACATAATATGAAAAGAAAATGTCCCTTAAAAATTGTGCGACAGCCTTATTTTTTAATATACTTACTGTTGCTGTCACTTTCTGTAAAATAGTTGCTGTGTATAATAGACATGTCACATTAGGAAATAGACAAAATAATAAAATTAATTATGGCTGCTTTCCATTGCTGCTCTGGTTTCAGGGTCCTTGTCACGGCTTACTGTGCGGTCTTTTTGCCAAGTTCTTCCTATGGGCTAGACACCACAATGATTAGAAAGTATAACATCAGAATTGTCTGTGTTTTTTTCCATCGCTGACTGCTTAAAGTCTTTCTGCCATTTTGATTTAAACTTCACTTCAGGTCCCCGGGTTGAGACTCTTGAACCGGGACACCCAGATCAGCATCAGGGCGTATTGTCAGCTCCTTAAAGCTGCTGCTGATGTCTTCTCTTTGAAACATTCCCTTCAAGGGGGTCTCTGAATTCCACCCTTTGGTCTTGGCAAACTTGAAAACACATCCAAAGAGATCAGGAAACAGCGCCAACACGTCAACTTGAGCGGCGTCCACGGCACTGAAAACAACAAATAAAATGTTTTATTTAATTTGGGTATATTTTCCAATCAAATGTACTTTTCGAATGTAACTAAGTGCATACTTGGCTTGTTTATTTGAAAACTGTTAGGGTGGTTATAGGTGCATAGTATCATCAAGCAGTGCAATGGCATGTGAAGAAAATTACATTATTTTTATAAGACTTGTGTATTGTTAATATGTACTTTTTTAGAATTTAAAAAAGACTGACAAACAAAACTCTGAAGAAAATAATAATAATATATAACTCAGTGTCAGTGTTGATGGATTATGAAGAACAGATTTATAGACCGTCACTTTTCACTCACTAGTGGTCGTCCAGGTTCCGTATGAAGCGCAGTAATCCCAGTGTGTTGTCAGGGTAGGCTTTTTTCTTGCCGTCCATCTTCTTGACCAACTCGGAGGAAAACTGCAACACCGACAAACATCAAATCATGTAGTCATACATTTAATCCAGGAATACAAAAGGTTACATTTGTTATGTTGTAGTTACTTTTGTTTTCCAGTGTTTGAAGGATCCATCTGGGGCCCATTTGTTCAGTGAACAAAGGACTTCCTGGTCAGCCATTCGACACTGTTTCGCTTCCTCCTTGTTGCCAATCTTTATCAGGTATTGAAGTCTCCTGAAAAAATGTTTAGTTGATGATATATGAATTTGAAAATGAACATAACTTCTGACGATACTGGGAGCAGTTGTCTAATCACAGCTTAGCAACACCAACTAGGCAAGACAGACCTGGCATGCGTTATACTGATCCACATGTCACAGCAGCATGCATGGCTGATCCATAGAAACACAACTTCACAACTATACAGAATCTATTTTAAAGTGAGATGTAAGCTACAGGCATTAGCATGGATACATCTATATACTTCTCAACCAAATGCCCATACTGTTAGCTACAATATGATGCATGGTCCTAAAGTTGGAAAAGCCCTATTCAGGACTGGCATCCGTACTGTGTTGGAGTTGGACATGGATGATTCTATAGCATAGTTTAGGCTACCATTAAGACTTCTGTTCGTACTGACTCTGGAAGCCCCTGAATTGACCTCCAACGCCACCATCAGTAAAACACTTCTGGCTAAACTATTAAAGCGATTAGGAATCCTGAATCAAAAGGGACAATTCATGTTTGGGCAAGATGGAAAGTCCTACAATCAATAATTATTAGGATACATTTTCTTGGAATCATGAATATTTGGACCAAATGATTTAAAAATATTGAACTCTCTGGACCAAAGTAGTAGGACAAACAAATGACTGACAATGAATGCCCTCCCACCGATAAACAAAAATCAACTCAATCAGTGTTTCTTGTTTTACTTTTTAGGGATCCAGAAGAAGGGATGACTCAAGCATTCTTCCACTTGAGGTCTGTTCTTTGGTTCTTTATCGATCATCCACTCAATGAGATCCTTTGCCACCACATCTTGAACATGGTCCAAAGTGTAGAGTCCTTCATAAATGTTGTACTCAACTTTAAAGGATTCGTCCCCAAAAGGATGGTGTCCTCCAGAGAGGATGTAATAACTAAGCATTCCGGCCACCTAAAGAATTAGGAGAACATTTGAGCAATTAAGGAGTTTAGAAAACTAAACAAATCAACAATAAGTCTGCAAAGGAGATACAGCAACCTGTATATCAGTGCTTGACTTGTATGGTATTTTTCCTTTATCTGCTAAAGTCTCCTTTGCCATCCAGCATGTTGTTCCTGCACGGCTTGTGTGATAACTTGTTTCATCTTTGACAAGCCGTCTGCTTATGCCAAAATCAGCCAGTCTGGCCCTCCCCTGAACATCTGTAGCACAAATCAGGGGAAGAAACTCCAAAGATTATTTATAGTATTTATACATTTACATATTGTTTTCTAAATTAAGAAGATAACTTGTTTTACCGATCAGAACATTCTGTGGCTTGAGATCCCGGTGGAGAATTGGAGGATGTTGACAATGAAGCACCTGTAGACTCTCGAGGACTTGAAAGACAAGTTTCTTCATCAGCAGATAATCATCTTTATTTTTGATGTATTCTTCCAGGGTGCGTTCACAAAGTTGAAGAGCAAGATATCCAAAGTTCTGATCCTCCGCTGCATCAACATATCGCACAATGGACGGATGATCAAGTTCTGGAAGACGTAGAATTCCTTCCTCATTCTTCAGCACTTTATAGTTGCATTTAGACATTCTCTTAATGGCAACTTCAGTGCCATCATCTCTCAGCCCCAAGAAGACTTCAGTACCATCACTACCCTTTGCAATGCGGAATTCTTCATTATTCACATATTTCATGCTCCCAATTCTGTTTTCTTCACTTTCGTCAGTGCCGTGCAGCTTCTCTAACTGTTCCCTCCACCTCTTGCTGGTTTGTTGCCATTTCTGTGTTTTTGAAGACACAGAGACGCTGACGGGAAACGGCTTTACATTTAAAGTCAACTCCTCAATCGGAGCTGCTCTTGGATCAGTAAAGGCAGTGTGCACTTCATCATTTGGCTCTTGTTCCTTTTCTGACTTTCCCTTTTTTTTCTTCTTCTTCTTCTTTTTACTGGGTCCAGGCAACGCTGTAACGTTTGCACATTCCATGTGTGGTTTGCTGAAATGATTGTTCAGTCGTCGAAGCGTTTCTTTCAGCTTATCATTCATTTTCATATCTGCAGATGTCAGCACGTACTCAGGGACTGAAGTTATCCCCGCCGATGTAATGATGGAGACTGCATGTTCAACTGAAAGTAAACTTGCAAATATACCGTATGCAAAGACTCTAATGTCAGAGGAGTGATGGTCCTTTCCAAAAGGAGCAACTGTTTTGCATAACGTCTCAATAAAGTTGCGATCCCAGCTTTTTTTGCCGTTTGTTTTCTGTGTTATCACATATAGTGTTTGCAGAAGAGCGTGACATAAAACAGCATTCTCCTGCACGAGGCAAAGCTGTTTCAGTAGTTGAGGGATTATACCTTGTGCTTGCTCATTTGGTATATCTTCCATTGTACAGAATACTGCATGTACACTGTCAATGGCCTTCTTCAAACATGGTGGAGGAATGTTTGGAAAGCGTCGGACTGCATCTACAATGTAGGCGTTCTGTCTTTCAGTGTCTTTCAGCCAATTCACACTTCCCTGGCGGTATTTTTCTGGATATCTCACAGTTATATTAAAAAGTATTTCAATCATGGTCAGATGGCTTCGGGGATCCTCCGACATCATGTGACTGTCAAACGTTGTGAACACTTCTTCAGGTGAATCCCCCGCCACAGCTATTTCCAAATCCATAAAGTATCTGACTTTGGAGCAAAATGGTTCTCCCTTTGATGCAAGCGTATGAATCATCCGAGATATCTTTTTATTGAAAATAGGATCAGGATCATTGGTGGGTAACAATGTTACCAGTGCCCCAGCAGAAATGAGCACTTTCACGACAGCATCCCTGTCCTCGATGGCAGCAGCTTGCACCGGTGAGAATCGCTGTCCTTTCCATCCATCTGGATCAGCTTTAGCTTCAAGTAGTTTCTCCAGAAAAACAATAGGTGCTTTTGCTACTGAAACATAATGCAAAGCTGTAAATCCATTTTGGGAAGTCCCGTTTGGGTCTGCACCATGTTCCAAAAGGAAAGTGAAAATAGCCTTGCTGTTATATACAACAGCAGCCATCAGTGGGGTTAAACAGTCATTACACGCTTTGCATGGGCAAAGTTCATTGATGTTATCGGGCTTTAGTATTTTTTTGAGCTTCTTTAGGTTGTTGTTGATTATATACTGTATTGTAGGATGCGTTTCCGTTGTGGCGACTTGGATGAGGTTCAAAGTTGCCGAAAACGCCATTTCTGTGCTTCATAGGAGCTGTAAAAAAGAAATGCATTCTGATGTTACCTCCCAATATTTGGTGCCATTATAAACCTTTGACAAGCAGCCCAACGCTAGAGAATTCTAGGTTCATTACGTTTAATTAATTCTGTAGTGTGATTTGTCAGTGCTTTGAGAAGCTTTAAGGCAACCCGGTTTACCACCACTGTAACTAGGCGGGAACAGACGGTGAACAATTAAACTGGACAACAGAGGGGGCCATTGCTCACCAAGGGAGTGGTTCAGAAACCCTTCAGCCAAGTACCACATGTATTAAGTCATCTGTTCAGATATGACCTGCTAGTGCACGCAGAGTGACACACTCAGACTGTTTTAGACTTTGAACTTCCTTTCCTCACTTAGGTTGCAAACCGGAATTGAACTTTGAGGTCGCACAGCTGTGAATGACTACTTTAAAAAAAAAAATCGTAGCCAGTACAACAATTACATATTATGTTGGACACAAAGCACATCCAGGGGTGGATGGGTTTAAGAACGGTTCATGATGAAAGCACAGAAATACGTCGAGATCAGCTGTTTACTATAATAAAAATATCAGAGCGTTTTCCCCGGCTTTCTTCCCGAAGGACCCCTTAGCTGTCCGAAGCGCCTGCATGAACTTTACTCAACGTAAACAGCATTAACCTCTCACACAGCTATATGAACATGTACTTACAACGTCGTTGTAGAGTGTCCGCTGAAGAAGGAATTCAAGCGATGCAAAGTTAACATGCCGTGATGTTTCCTGTTCTCAGAGAGTCCCTGTTTCCGCCTCTGTGTCGCTCCTCCCATTAGCAGCTACAGGGTTGAGGGGCTTGCTGGTAGAGATGGGATGTGTTTCAACACGAGGAGATGGCTTAGGCCTCTTTCGGTTTCGTTTCTCATTTATTCTCTTTTTTTATGAGAAAGCTTTCTCTGAAAGTTCTCTAGGTTTCAAGTCACCAAAGTCCAAAAGAGTTTAAAGAGGCACCACCTAGAGACAGAGGTTGCTCCCTTGATTGTCTGCTCTCCACTACAACTTATTGGTTTTGTTTGTTTAAATTAGTTGTGTTATTCTTTAAAACATTTTTTTTAAACTCCCCTGGTCTCCCATCCAGACTCCCCTGGTCTCCCACCCATCCAACACTACAAAGGTCAATAAAGTGATTGAAAGTAGCGTAAGGATACATATGTTTATATAGCATTTATGTGTTCTGGTATACTACCATTGTTATAGAAAGCTAAATACAAAGTGGCATATTCATTTTGTAGATTAATTCAAATGTATATATAAACAATACATATATTGTACTTAATTTTTTTAAACATGTCACTATAAGGCAAAGTAAAGAAGCTACTTAGGCCCCAAGTGTAGACAACGCAAGGGTTAGAATCATTAGGACAACTAAATAAAAAGGTTCCCTACAGAGTGGTAACACAATCATAGAGAGATGAGGGAGTGCCACCAGCTCACCCTGTTTATCTAGTAGGAGCATAAAAAAGAAGGGAGCGATTTTATGGGCTGAGGTCTGATGACACGCCAACAACATTTCCTGAACCATCCAGTTTATAGCTCGTCGTGTATGAATCCATGCCTTCCTTCTGATAAACTCAAACTGCCACCGTAAAAATAATTCATCCAGGTCAACAAGATGCAAAACTGAGTTGTGTTATTAAAAAGTGTTCATGACGGCGAGCTTTAAAACATATACCTTCCAGGAGGAAAGCCTGTTACTTAGTAATTGCTGCAGCTTTAGGATCCCAGTGGCCTTTTGTTGAGGCAATGATGAAACACTTCTTACAATCATACTTTTACACATTTATTTTGATTTACAGTATATTTTGAGAGTAACATTCAATATGCTTGAAATTAAATTATACAAAAGAATCTGCATGTTTTTAAAGCTTGCATATTCAATTATATACATATTTGCAATACCATTCACTTGATGAGTAGAAGTACTTTTAGACTTCAGAGTTTGTTAGGTTCATCTAGAATTTGGCAAACACCCTCTTTTGAATGTCATGCTCTTGCAAGCTGTTACTTTATTGTAAGTTCAGGTTTTTGTGTGATAAACAGGTTGTATGTACTTGTGTATGTTAACATTAAGTATTAGTAAGAAGAGAATGGCAGATGGAAAAAGCCTCTCAAATTGAATATATTTACATAAACATTTAGTTTCCTTCATTTTTTCGACAAACTAATTTTTATCAAAGAATGTGTTTGAGTCCACTGGCTGCTGCGGTGAGGACCCTATTACTAGTTATAATCAAAAAAGAAAAGTTGAATTATGTCAGTTGTCCAATAACTGTAGGAGGAACTACTGACACATCTTACAACCATGTCTTATTAATATATGATATACATTTATGAACATATTTATCCAGATAATCACATTTAATTGTGCACCTCTGAGAATATTCAATATGCAAACAAATTAAAAAAGTAATAATATCATCAGTATTTCTTAAAGCTGACATATTCTATTATGTTTAGCATAATCCTGAAAACACAGTGTGGGGGTATACAGTATCTAAAGTGGTCTGAACCAGTTACTGTGATTCATAGAGAAATATTTCAATATCACATTAAAAAGGAAATATTCCAACTTTTCTTTAATTATTCAAGTTAAAAAAGTTATTGAGGATGGAGACTTTACCTTCAACTAAGGCTGTGCTATAATCAGAAACATCATGACATTTTTTTTTTACAATTTTACCCATTTATTTTGATACCCTTACTTACAGTACATATTCAGAGAGACACTCAATCTGCTTAACCCCTGTATGGTATTAATTTTTTTGTTACTCAGAAGGTGTTGTGGGTCTGTTGGACCCACTGTATTTTTGGGCTATTAATTCAACACAATCAAACAATTTGATGTTAAAATACTGAACAGATGTTTTCTTCATCCCAATTACGAGCAATATAAACAGCAAATATGGTTAATATTTTCCCTTTAAGTTTGTTATAACACATTATGAATTCATGAATTGAACAAATATGAAAGTGCTAGTGGGTATTTTTGTAGTTGTTGATCAAATCAAGAAAACTAATTTCAAACAAGATATGAGTCGACAATATTCCACAAATTTACAAATGAAGCAAGGTGGTTCATAACTATTGACTTTTATACATTTGAATTTGTATTGAATTTGATTCACTCTGGGTTCAATGCCATCCAGATGACCAAGGCGTTGTACGCCGAGATGTCCAGCATGTCAAAGAAAAATTACCAGTGACCAGCGTAGGGTCCTCCTCTTGCAACTGTAGGCAGACACCAGCTTGTCCAAGTTGTTCCCTCCTTTTGAGGCATTGTAGTCCATAATTATCTCTGGTTTATGATGCTCCAGGCCACAGATTCTCCCATCCCAGTGTAGTGTACTCATTAGTACCACATTTTTGGTTTTCTTTGGCACATATGATACCAGGGATGTGTCAGCCGTGTAAACAAACTTGGACGAGTTGACATGCCTGTTCTTTGTAGGCAGAAATTGAGGTGGGACTTCAGACCTGTTTTTTCTCATCGTTCCAACCATGGTCAGTTTCCTCTTTAGGAGCTCCTGTCCCAGCTTGTACGATGTACAAAAATTGTCACATGTGATGTTATGTCCACTGACACACATACTTAGCTTACATACTTAGATTAGCATACTTAGCTTACAGCAGGCCCACAAACAGACACACACACTTACAGCAGGCCCACTCACATACACACACATGCGAACACACACGCACACGCGGGCACACACACACGCACAGTGTCTGTCCTCCTCATGTCTGGGCCTTCTGTAAGTGTGTCACACACTTACAGAAGGCCCAGACATGAGGAAGACAGACTGAAGGTACACAGGACCAACAATTTCCACATTTTTATTAGCCCGGGTCCAGTGGACCCGAACACCCTGTATGTAATACAAATGTGTAGGGGGGGTTACGGTGGGCTGTCGATGAAAATGTTATCTGATATATGTTCTCCACAGAAAATGAGCCAAGGCCAATAAGTCTGAGTTAAAAAAAATAATGAATGATATTATTTTAGTTTTGATGAAAAATGAAAACGGGTCCTACAAACCCGAATACCATACATGGGTTAAAACCGTGTCATCATGTTATAAAGTATGCATGTTCCATTATGTTTTTATTTATTTACAATAACGTGCGCTTAATAAGAAAATATATAAAAGGACTGTGGCAAAAAAAAAAATTTGTATGGCATAGTCTAGACTCAGTCTAGAAAGATGCAGTATTTTTTTTTTTACAAATATATAAGTATATTTTGTATCTTGGAAGTCAATATTCAATATTGTCAAACAGAATGAACCTCTTTGGTCCTCTGATAATCATTCTGAAAGGCTTTGGTCACAAGTCATGGGATCATGAAGCCCATTAGCTCAAAAAACTAAAAGTAATAGACTTTTTGTGAAAGAAATCAGTATAGAATAGAATATTTTACAGTTCATTATGTTACGGATCGTGGTGGAAAGGACCCAAACGCAAAGAGTTTCTCGCACAAAACTGATTTAATTCCACACAGGAATTCAGACAACACACCACGTATGAACAAAAACGATCCGAGACCGGACACAGAAAGACAGACTAAATACACACGGGAACGAGACACAGGTGGAGACAGGGGTGGAAACAATCAGGGAACAATCAAACAAGCACAGGGAGGAAAGAGCAGGGAAACAGGAAACAAGACAGAGACTTCAACAAAAAACAGGAAACACACAGAACCTAACAGTACCCCCCCCCCCCCCCCCTTAATGGACGGCTTCCAGACGTCCAACGGGTGGGTGGAGGGGAGCCGGAGGAGGGGCCAAGGGTCTGGCGGACGGAGTCCGGGGGGCGGGCCGGAGGACGACCACCCGGCCGAGGGACTCGCTCCGGGGGGCGGACCGGAGGACAGGAATGTGGAGCTAGGGGACCGGGACCAGTCGAAGAGACAGGGGGAACCGGGGCTGGAACTGAGGGGTCACGGGGAACCGGGGCTGGACTTGACTGGACACGGAGAACCGGGGCTGGTCGGGATGGGTCACGGGGAACCGGGGCCGGGCGGGACAGAGACGGCAACAGAACCCCGGGGACATGAACCTCTGGGACAGGAACCGGCGACGGAACACAGGGGACTCTGACCTTGGGGACTGGAACTTTGGGGACTGGAACTTCGGGGACTGGATCCGGCAACGGAACACTGGGGGCTCGAACCTTGGGGACTAGAACCGGCGGCGGCACACCGGGGACTGGAAACGAAGGGACTGGATCCGTAACACAGGGGACTGGAACCGGAAAAACAGGGACTGGAACAACGGGAACTGGAACAGGAGGGAGTGGAACTGGAACACCAGCAACTGGACCCGGAAAACCGGGAACTCGAACAACCGGGACTGGAACACCGGGAACAGGAAAAACGGGCTGGGTGGTGCCTGCCACCTTCAAGGCCTGCAGCAAGAGTTCATTTTGGGCTTGCTGGGCTGCTATTGCTGCCTGCTGACGAAACAGCCTCTCCATCGAACCGTGGAGCGGTTGGTAGGCGGGCTGCAGCGGCTTGGGCTGGTAGACCGGCGGAGAGCCGGGATGACCGACAGACGGGTACAGCGGCCCGAATAAATAGGCCACACTCAATGCTGGGTCCATTGCTTGCTCGGATCGTACTGTTACGGATCGTGGTGGAAAGGACCCAAACGCAAAGAGTTTCTCGCACAAAACTGATTTAATTCCACACAGGAATTCAGACAACACACCACGTATGAACAAAAAGATCCGAGACCGGAGACACAGACTAAATACACACGGGAACGAGACACAGGTGGAGACGGGTGGAAACAATCAGGGAACAATCAAACAAGCACAGGGAGGAAAGAGCAGGGAAACAGGAAACAAGACAGAGACTTCAACATAAAACAGGAAACACAGAACCTAACACATTATTTCCATTCCTTTGTTGTCTTTTCGACCGATATAGTGAAGCAATGTCATGGAAATGAGCAAGAATATAACATTTAAAATTGTAATATGATAGAAAAATCTCAAACAAAGAATCAAATGTGGTAGTTAAGTATTTTGTGAAGTAACTCGCAACTACAACCATCTGAAAAGGTAACAGAATCAAAGTAGAATAGTTCCTTAGGATAATGGTCAAGTAAGGGGATACAATATATGACATAATATGAAAAGAAAAACATATTTTTTTATTTACTTACTGTTGCTGTCACTTTCTGTAAAATAGTTACTGTGTATAATAGACATGTCACATTAGGAAAAAGACAAAATAATAAAATGAATTATGGCTGCTTTCCATTGCTGCTCTGGTTTCAGGGTCCTTGTCACGGCTTACTGGAAACCGAGGCATTGCTAATGATATTAATAACACATGTGCTTTTTCTTTTATTATAAGTCAGACAATGTAATGTTTGAAAAATATCTATTAGACTTTCTTTCTGTGCGGTCTTTTTGCCAAGTTCTTCCTATGGGCTAGACACCACACTAATTAGAAAGTATAACATCAGAATTGTCTGTGTTTTTTCCATCGCTGACTGCTTAAAGTCTTTCTGCCATTTTGATTTAAACTTCACTTCAGGTCCCCGGGTTGAGACTCTTGAACCGGGACACCCAGATCAGCATCAGGGCGTATTGTCAGCTCAGTAAAGCTGCTGCTGATGTCTTCTCTTTGAAACATTCCCTTCAAGGGGGTCTCTGAATTCCACCCTTTGGTCTTGGCAAACTTGAAAACACATCCAAAGAGATCAGGAAACAGCGCCAACACGTCAACTTGAGCGGCGTCCACGGCACTGAAAACAACAAATAAAATGTTTTATTTCATGTGGGTATATTTTCCAATCAAATGTACTTTTCGAATGTAACTGTAAGCGCATACTTGGCTTGTTTATTTGAAAACTGTTAGGGTGGTTATAGGTGCATAGTATCATCAAGCAGTGCAATGGCATGTGAAGAAAATTACATTATTTTTATAAGACTTGTGTATTGTTAATATGTACTTTTTAGAATTTAAAAAAGACTGACAAACAAAACTCTGAAGAAAATAATAATAATATATAACTCAGTGTCAGTGTTGATGGATTATGAAGAACAGATTTATAGACCGTCACTTTTCACTCACTAGTGGTCGTCCAGGTTCCGTATGAAGCGCAGTAATCCCAGTGTGTTGTCAGGGTAGGCTTTTTTCTTGCCGTCCATCTTCTTGACCAACTCGGAGGAAAACTGCAACACCGGCAAACATCAAATCATGTAGTCATACATTTAATCAAGGAATACAAAAGGTTACATTTGTTATGTTGTAGTTACTTTTGTTTTCCAGTGTTTGAAGGATCCATCTGGGGCCCATTTGTTCAGTGAACAAAGGACTTCCTGGTCAGCCATTCGACACTGTATCGCTTCATCCTTGTTGCCAATCTTTATCAGGTATTGAAGTCTCCTGAAAAAATATTTAGTTGATGATATATGAATTTGAAAATGAACATAACTTCTGACGATACTGGGAGCAGTTGTCTAATCACAGCTTAGCAACACCAACTAGGCAAGACAGACCTGGCATGCGTTATACTGATCCACATGTCACAGCAGCATGCATGGCTGATCCATAGAAACACAACTTCACAACTATACAGAATCTATTTTAAAGTGAGATGTAAGCTACAGGCATTAGCATGGATACATCTATATACTTCTCAACCAAATGCCCATACTGTTAGCTACAATATGATGCATGGTCCTGAAGTTGGAAAAGCCCTATTCAGGACTGGCATCTGTACTGTGTTGGAGTTGGTCATGGATGATTCTATAGCATAGTTTAGGCTACCATTAAGACTTCTGTTCGTACTGACTCTGGAAGCCCCTGACTTGACCTCCAACGCCACCATCAGTAAAACACTTCTGGCTAAACTATTAAAGTTTAGCCAGATAATCAATGCTTCCCAGAGAATGAATCCTAATTGCATTAGGTAGGAATACTGAACAGAAAGTGACAATTCATGTCTGGGCTAGATGAAAAGTCCTACGATCACCAATTATTAACATACATTTTCTGGGACTCATGAATATTTGGATCAAATGATTTAAAGATATTGAACTTTCTGGACCAAAGTAGTAGGACAAACAAATGACTGACAATGAATGCCCTCCCACCGATAAACAAAAAACAACTCAATTAGTGTTTCTTGTTTTACTTTTTAGGGATCCAGAAGAAGGGATGACTCAAGCATTCTTCCACTTGAGGTCTGTTCTTTGGTTCTTTATCGATCATCCACTCAATGAGATCCTTTGCCACCACATCTTGAACATGGTCCAAAGTGTAGAGTCCTTCATAAATGTTGCTCTCAACTTTAAAGAAGTGGTCCCCAAAAGGATGGTGTCCTCCAGAGAGGATGTAATAACTGAGCATTCCGGCCACCTAAAGAATTAGGAGAACATTTGAGCAATTAAGGAGTTTAGAAAACTAAACAAATCAACAATAAGTCTGCAAAGGAGATACACCAACCTGTATATCTGTGCTTGACTTGTATGGTATGTCTCCATCTGCTAAAGTCTCCTTCGCCATCCAGCATTTTGTTCCTGCACTGCTTGTGTGATAACTTGTTTGACCTTTGACAAGCCGTCTACTTATGCCAAAATCAGCCAGCCTGGCCCTCCCCTGAACATCTGTAGCACAAATCAGGGGAAGAAACTCCAAAGATTATTCATGTTATTTAGACATTTACATATTGTTTTCTAAATTAAGAAGATAACTTGTTTTACCGATCAGAACATTCTGTGGCTTGAGATCCCGGTGGAGAATTGGAGGATGTTGACAATGAAGCACCTGTAGACTCTCGAGGACTTGAAAGACAAGTTTCTTCATCAGCAGATAATCATCTTTATTTTTGATGTATTCTTCCAGGGTGCGTTCACAAAGTTGAAGAGCAAGATATCCAAAGTTCTGATCCTCCGCTGCATCAACATATCGCACAATGGACGGATGATCAAGCTCTGGAAGTCGTAGAAACGCCTCTTCTTTCTTCAGCACTTCATAGTTGCATTTAGACATTCTCTTAATGGCAACTTCAGTGCCATCATCTCTCAGCCCCAAGAAGACTTCAGTACCATCACTACCCTTTGCAATGCGGAATTCTTCATTATTCACATATTTCATGCTCCCAATTCTGTTTTCTTCACTTTCGTCAGTGCCGTGCAGCTTCTCTAACTGTTCCCTCCACCTCTTGCTGGTTTGTTGCCATTTCTGTGTTTTTGAAGACACAGAGACGCTGACGGGAAACGGCTTTACATTTAACGTCAACTCCTCAATCGGAGCTGCTCTTGGATCAGTAAAGGCAGTGTGCACTTCATCATTTGGCTCTTGTTCCTTTTCTGACTTTCCCTTTTTTTTCTTCTTCTTCTTCTTTTTACTGGGTCCAGGCAACGCTGTAACGTTTGCACATTCCATGTGTGGTTTGCTGAAATGATTGTTCAGTCGTCGAAGCGTTTCTTTCAGCTTATCATTCATTTTCATATCTGCAGATGTCAGCACGCACTCAGGGACTGAAGTTATCCCCGCCGATGTAATGATGGAGGCTGCATGTTCAACTGAAAGTAAACTTGCAAATATACCGTATGCAAAGACTCTAACGTCAGAGGAGTGATGGTCCTTTACAAAAGGACCAACTGTTTTGCATAACGTCTCAATAAATGTGCGATCCCAGCTTTTTTTGCCGTTTGTTTTCTGTGTTATCACATATAGTGTTTGCAGAAGAGCGTGACATAAAACAGCATTCTCCTGCACGAGGCAAAGCTGTTTCAGTAGTTGAGGGATTATACCTTGTGCTTGCTCATTTGGTATATCTTCCATTGTACAGAATACTGCATATAAACTATTAATGGCCCTCTCTGAATATGGTGGAGTAATATTTGGAAGGCGTCGGACTGCATCTACAATGTAGGCGTTCTGTCTTTCAGTGTCTTTCAGCCAATTCACACATCCCTGGCGGTATTTTTCTGCATATTTCCCAGTTGCATTAAAAAGTATTTCAATCATGGTCAGATGGTTCCGGGGATCCTCCGACATCATGTGACTGTCAAACGTTGTGAACACTTCTTCAGGTGAATCCCCCGCCACAGCTATTTCCATATCCATAAAGTATCTGACTTTGGAGCAAAATCGTTCTCCCTTCGATGCAAGCTTATGAATCATCCGAGATATCTTTTTATTGAGATCAGGATCAGGATCAGTGACGGGTAACAATGTTACCACTGCCCCAGAAGAAATGAGCACTTTTACGACAGCATCCCTGTCCTCGATGGCAGCAGTTTGCACCGGTGAGAATCGCTGAATGGGATTCCATCCATTTGGATCAGCTTTAGCTTTAAGCAGTTTCTCCACAAAAACAACAGGTGCTTTGGCTATTGAAGCATAATGCAAAGCTGTAAATCCATTTCGGGAAGTCCCGTTTGGGTCTGCACCGTGTTCCAAAAGAAAAGTGAAAATAGCCTTGTCGTGAAATACAACAGCAGCAATCAGTGGGGTTAAACAGTCATTCCTCTCTTTGCATGGGTAAAGTTCATTGATGTTATCGGGCTTTAGTATTTGTTTGAGCTTCTTTAGGTTGTTGTTGATTATATACTGTATTGTAGGATGCGTTTCCGTTGTGGCGACTTGGACGAGGTTCAAAGTTGCCGAAAACGCCATTTCTGTGCTTCATAGGAGCTGTAAAAAAGAAATGCATTCTGATGTTACCTCCCAATATTTGGTGCCATTATAAACCTTTGACAAGCAGCCCAACGCTAGAGAATTCTAGGTTCATTACGTTTATTTAATTCTGTATTGTGGTTTGTTAGCGCTTTGAGAAGCTTTAAGGCAACCCGGTTTACCACCACTGTATCTAGGCGGGAAGAGACGGTGAACAATTAAACTGGACAACAGAGGGGGCCATTGCTCACCAAGGGAGTGGTTCAGAAACCCTTCAGCCAAGTACCGACATGTATTAAGTCATCTGTTCAGATATGACCTGCTAGTGCACGCAGAGAGTGACACGTTGCACTCAGACTGTTTTAGACTTTGAACTTTCTTTCCTCACTCATGTTGCAAAACGGAATTGAACTTTGAGGTCACACAGCTGTGAATGACTACTTAAAAAAAAAAAATCGTAGCCAGTACAACAATTACATATTATGTTGGACACAAAGCACATCCAGGGGTGGATGGGTTTAAGAACGGTTCATGCTGAAAGCACAGAAATACATCGAGATCAGCTGTTTACTATAATAAAAATATCAGAGCGTTTCTTCCCGAAGGACTCCTTAGCTGTCCCAAGCGCCTGCATGAACTTTACTCAACGTAAACAGCATTAACCTCTCACACAGCTATATGAACATGTACTTACAATGTCGCTGTAGAGTGTCCGCTGAAGAAGGAATTCAAGCGATGCAAAGTTATAATGCCGTGATGTTTCCTGTTCTCAGAGAGTCCCTGCTTCTGCCTCTGTGTCGCTCCTCCCATTAGCAGCTACAGGGTTGAGGGGCTTGCTGGGAGAGATGGGATGGGTTTCAACAGGAGGAGATGGCTTAGGCCTCTTTCGGTTTCGTTTCTTATTTATTCTCTTTATGAGAAAGCTTTCTCAGAATTTTTTTTAAATTAAAAAAATGTTTTTAACTCCCCTGGTCTCCCATCCAGAGCCGGGTTGTAACACTACAAAGGTCATTAAAGTGATTGAAAGTAGCGTAAGGATACATATGTTTATATAGCATTTATGTGTTCTGGTATACTACCATTGTTATAGAAAGCTAAATAAAAAGTGGCATATTCATTTTGTAGATTAATTCAAATGTATATATAAACAATACATATAATTTACTTAATTTTTTTAAACATGTCACTATAAGGCAAAGTAAAGAAGCTACTTAGGCCCCAAGTGTAGACAACGCAAGGGTTAGAATCATTAGGACAACTAAATAAAAAGGTTCCTTACAGAGTGGTAACACAATCATAGAGAGATGAGGGAGTACCACCAGCTCACCCTGTTTATCTAGTAGGAGCATAAAAAAGAAGGGAGCGATTTTATGGGCTGAGGTCTGATGACACGCCAACAACATTTCCTGACCCATCCAGTTTATAGCTCGTCGTGTATGAATCCATGCCTTCCTTCTGTTAAACTCAAACTGCCACCGTAAAAATAATTCATCCAGGTCAACAAGATGCAAAACTGAGTTGTGTTATTAAAAAGTGTTCATGACGGCGAGCTTTTAAAAACATATACCTTCCAGGAGGAAAGCCTGTTAGTAATTGCTGCAGCTTTAGGAACCCAGTGGCCTTTTGTTGAGGCAATGATGAAACACTTCTTACAATCATACTTTTACACATTTATTTTTGATTTACAGTATATTTTGAGAGTAACATTCAATATGCTTGAAATTAAATTATACAAAAGAATCTGCATGTTTTTAAAGCTTGCATATTCAATTATATACATATTTGCAATACCATTCACTTAATGAGTAGAAGTACTTTTAGACTTCAGAGTTTGTTAGGTTCATCTAGAATTTGGCAAACACCCTCTTTTGAATGTCATGCTCTTGCAAGCTGTTACTTTATTGTAAGTTCAGGTTTTTGTGTGATAAACAGGTTGTATGTACTTATGTATGTTAACATTCAGTATTAGTAAGAAGAGAATGGCAGATGGAAAAAGCCTCTCAAATTGAATATATTTACATAAACATTTAGTTTCCTTCATTTTTTCGACAAACTAATTATGTCCTTTTATCAAAGAATGTGTTTGAGTCCACTGGCTGCTACGGTGAGGACCCTATTTCTAGTTATGGTCCAAAAAGAAAAGTTGAATTATGTCAGTTGTCCAAGAACTGTAGTTATTTTTCTCAAACTTATAATCAGGTTTGCTTTCGACTGACATCACCTCAACACTAAATGGATGAAAGGGGCTTCTATCAGCTTTGCCACCTATAGTTCCTCAAAAGTAAAAAGTAATTAAATTCTCGTGTTTATCTAAAAAGGCATCAGCTATATACTTTCCTGAATATTTCACCTCCTAAAACTAAAAAAACACTCCTTCAGTGTTTACTGTACGCAATACAATCTATAGCACCTACAGTAACATGTTCCACTCACTCTATGGATTGGGGTCTTGGCAAAGTTAATTAAAGGTTTGTGCTTTCAAGACATTCCCTGTATGGAAAAAGCAAAGGGGTGTGCCACTTTATCACGGCCAGATGGAGGCACTGTGAGCACAGAACCCAGAACCCCAGTGCTGATAAGGCCACAACGTGCACTTTACCACGCAGTAGGAGGACAGGCGGTAAGTTGCACATAGATAAGCAACCACACCTTTTACATTCCCAAAAAGAGAATATAACAAAACTAGTAAAACGATTTTTCGGTCAGCTACTGGTGTATATTCTTTGCGGGTATAAAACCTTTAGCACAGGGAATACTAAACTGAAAGATACATCCAAATAGATCAAATTATATATCGAATACACCCTCAGGAATGTGAGCCAGAGTTTTAGGAGAATTAGGAGAATACCAGCCTCCCCTCAGTCTTTTTGAAATGGTCGGCTCTCTAAAAGTCATGAGAGACCATGAGAACAGATATTAAAACAAGGCCATTGAGAAATAGTCAGGAAACCTTAAAAAACAAAAAGGATTCCAAATACCACTATTCCCAGGTCTTATTTTTGACAAACAAATGGAAGAATTGATATCTGACAGTACATTAAGTCTGCCCTGGTCCTTTTTTTTTTCACAAATATATCTTTTTAGTGGAAGACGTTCGATTGCACAAGGGGCAATAAAGCACGGCTCCTCACAAGCTCAAGTCAATGATGATGTGCTCAAAGATCTGTGTGTTTCCCTTGAAGCTGGAGGTGAAGATGAAGTCCCTGCGGTCGGTGAGGACCACGGTGAAGGAGCGCGGCGCTTGGATGTACACCTCCTTGAAGCGGTCAAAGAGTTTGTTCTCGTCATCCCACAGGTAGATCTGCGAGAAGGTGTAATCACTTCCCAGTGCCAGGTAGAAGCGGCCTTTGAACGAGAATGGCTGGAGAATCATGGAGCCTCGTGAGGGCAAGGCCTGGAGCTCTGCAAACTGCTTGGCACCCCAACGTAGAATTTTGGAGTCACCGATATAGCGCGTCATAGCCAGATAGAGTTCCTCC
The DNA here is from genome assembly GCA_036178185.1 of Liparis tanakae. Classification (NCBI taxonomy): domain Eukaryota; kingdom Metazoa; phylum Chordata; class Actinopteri; order Perciformes; family Liparidae; genus Liparis; species Liparis tanakae. The sequence goes on along the minus strand of CM070111.1, from coordinate 7,150,511 downwards.
TTGATACGGAAGTGCTTCACGGCCACGACGTCCTCCATGTTGGGGATCTCGCCCTGCAGGACAAACTTCTGGTTGCTCCGGCTCCACTGGTAGATCACAGGCACCTGGGAGCGGCTAGCCAAAATAAGATGGGCCTTCCCATCCAAGTCCAAAAACTCTGCATCTGTGTCGCGGTACCATTCGTGCAGGGACTGGTATGAATAAAAGCCCTTATCGTTCCACTTGTAGAGCGTTGACAGGCCTGCTTTGGAGCTGTCCGCAATCAGAAAGAACCAGTCGGAGCCAATCTGGAAGGCCTCGATGTCATTGGGCTTGGAGATCTTGGACACCTCAATGTCCTGGAACTTGCTGAACCTGCTTTGGTCCTCATCAAACTTGTAGATGTGGGAACCCCCAAAAAGCTGGGCCACAATGACAAACACCTGGTCCTGGATGACAACTGACTTGCATCCCACAATGGACTGACCTGCAAGGCAGGGGAGAAGGAAATAAACAGGCTCTTACACAAGAGGCTAACCACTCATCCAGGGTATTAGGAGACAGTTTGTGGAAGCATTGCCGTACCTGTGATGTTATCGTAAGTCCTGAAGTTCATTTCTATGTGGTCCCATTGGAGAACCATGCAGCTCTCAGCGCTGGGAGCAGCAACAGTCACGTAGACGTCGTCCTTATAGCTGAACGTGTCAACAGACAAAGACTCGGCTGCCACGGACTGATGGAGGACGAAATCTGTGGAAAGGCACATACCGAATAGAAATTATCCAGAAAAAAAGAGAGGATAATAAGTAGCCACATTATATCAGGCATAAACCAAGAACACTGCACTTATTTATTTTCCTAACGCGTCTTTTGATGACCCGGTTGAGTCGCCTGATGCTGATGATAGAGACTAGGCCGGCTGGCTCAGGTGTTTCTCACCCGTTGAGATGCATTCATTGTGCAGGCTGGTCATATCATTGAGGCGCTTGTCCTTCATGTCCTCCGGGCCAGCACACACAACATCCGACACTGTGGCGTTGGTGTTCTTCAGCCACGTCATCAGCCACTTGGCACGGCAGTCGCACTCAAAGGCATTGCCTCGCAGGTCCCTGCAGAACAGGAGGACTGTTAGTCATCGCAGAGAAGCTGGAAAGCTGGAAGGCGCCCGAGGAGATTCAAAATAAAGAGGAAGTAGATGTGCGTGGGACCATACCTGTTCTTACACAGATCATGAAGTTATGGCTGAGCGACTAACTTACAGCTCTATCAATGAGTCCAAGTCAATGAAGACGTCCCTGGGCAAGGCTTTGATGTTGTTGTTTGCTAAAGACCTACAGAAAGAACAGCACTGAATCAATACAGGAAATTGCACTGATTAAGATTTTTTTTAAATCATCTAAAAGAAAATGTAAAATATGATTTTGTGGAAGTCAAAATAATATGTTAATTTGTTAACCTTTATATATAATAAAATAAAAACAGTGAGCTATTTAGCACCACTTAATAGTGTCTAGGAACTCCGTTATAAAAAAGAAATGAAACAAATGAGACATTTTAACAGTGTTTGATAAGAATTTGGCATGTTGGTGTCGGAACATACAAGTGAGTCAAGTCCCTGAGTCCTCTGAAGGCGTATTTGGCTGCAGTCTCCATCTTATTACTCTCAATGAACCTGTGGAAGATAACAACAATAACAACAACAACAACAACAACAACAACAACAATGTATGTTGGAGTTAGTGGTGAGCTGGTGGTGAAAGAAAATCAAGTCATATACATTTATTGTAAAGGTTCAGTTCATTCTTGAGGATGTAAAACATAATAAAAAACGTATTATCTAAAATGCCTACAGTTCCAGCAACAACACTGCAACATCTTTTCTAGAACACATTGTACCACTAGAGGGCGGACAGTTGATACTTTCCTGCCTCACTTTTTGAAAGACCAACATCCAACCACATGCATTAACCTCATAAACACACTTCTAGAAGGCTATTTCATTATGTTAGATTGCAGTGTGCATTGTATTCCAGTCACAACTGATGACATTAAAGTGGAGAACATCTTTTAGTAATTACTTAAAATAAAAAATTCGAAGTGGAGAACTTACAGATATTCCAGATGTGAAAGACCTGAGAATGCATCATCCTTTACAGTTGTGAGAGAATTGGAATTCAAAAGCCTGTAATGAATAATAAAACACACATTTGCCGATGCTGGCTTACCAACATGATGTCCCATTTTAGGCCTCCGATAAAACAGATGCAATTTCTCATATTGTTATTTCACGTTCAATTAGCAAAATAGAGCCAAAGGGGAATGCTGATTTTAAAAAGAAAAGGAAAGCAGTTGCAATCTCACCACATGTATCTAGCTGTAAATCACGTGTTATAGTTAAATGCTCTAATCTGCCACGCCTTTGTTTCTGCTATCACTAGGGGAGTAACAAAGTAAATGTCTGGCCTCTAAGTACAAAACAGCATGGAAAGTGCACTGAAAGCTCAGGACTAGATTTACATTATTCATCTCCAGGTGTCCTTTTAGGACCTCCCCTGTCGATTGATTTAACGTGCACCAAACAGACTTTGCTGCATCTAATGCACAACATACAGCTAGTTGCATGCTGCAATAGCATATGCTTTATTAAGTAATGCTATCGACATGCCAAGAGTGTAGGTTATTATGTAACACGGGTTTTGTTGTGTGTATTGCAGATTTGGACTTGTGTGTGTCATGTTCATCACACACAATAAAGATCAAAGTTTTGAAAATCTAATTAATTTGCATAATTGTTTTCCTAAACGTGCCTTTGCTCTGGGCAACTCCTAGAACCTCATAACACAGTATATCACATGCTGTCGAAGTGCTCTTACAGTAGCTGGAGGGATGGCATGTGAGCAAACATTGCCTCTTTGACCTCGGAGAAAGTCCCATTGACCAGACTCCTGAAAGAAAGAAGCAGCAACGATGAACATTAAGCAACCCGAAAGCAACTCCGATGTGATGAGTGATCAACCAAGAGAAAGGACTGCGTTACCTTTCAACATCAGCTGATTAACATGGTGCACGTTATACAACGATACAGCCGAATGGAATAAAATAAGCCTCCATTGCTGCGTATTTAAACGCGCATGTTACGCGAGGGCATCGCATGTAGAGCTATACTCACAAAGAACTGATGTCGTTGGGGCTAATCCTCGGGACGTTGGAGGACCCGACGCAAATGATGGACTCCCTGGAGCAGCTGCATGTTGAAGGACATCGGAAAACCTTCTTCAAATGGCCCGGTTGAGACAGGAGGCAGAGCGACACCGAAAACAGTGCCCAAATCTTGAGAGTTGGCAGCATCTTTCTTGCCGGGCGTGCATGTGTGAGGTTTTCTCTGAGAGCACCGATGGAGGCAGATGGCACCGCGCGTTTACACTCTGCACCATGAAATGCTGCACTGGCTCCCTGACATCAGCAAATCAGCGGCAGCTCCCCTCCGTCCACTTTAATTATTTATTAAGTCAGAGCCCCACTAGGAAAACTGTTTGGTTAAACCAACACGCACCACACGGAGAAATCAAACGGGATTTCGAGGCTGCCGCAGATGAGCCTGAACGTCGCACACGCCGTCAGTGTTGCATTCACAGACGCATTTTAAACATGGCGTTATATATATATATATATATATATATATATATATATATATATATATATATATATATATATATATATATATATATATATATATATATATATATAACAATATTTGGCATTTACCGACATGTATTTTCGTTATATTATGGAGGTGCACCCCGTGTCATACATTTATATACTTCCAAAATACATTTCGAATGACGTCAGTCATCCACACATGCACATTTATGTTGCCAAAACTATCTCTGGCAGTGTTTTACAACACTCGTCTGTTTCAAAACATGCATAATCAAAAGGGCGTCATAGGAAAGTCTCTTTCTGAAGAGGTTTGACTGAATGGTTGTCTTCAGATATTTTACACACCGTGAGCTTCACCGTACCCCTCCTTCAGAACTGCAGCACCATGGACAGCGCCTCTGCTCAGCCCGAGGGCTTTTCAACCAAATCCAACGGCTGTCTGATTGGCTGCACGCATGTAGACTGCAGCATATACAGTTAACTTATAACACAATATTACAATATTACAATATGTTGGCCCCTATACACCAGCGAGGTGTAAAGTCTTGTAATCCATGATTCTATTGGTAGTTTGGTAAACTGTGGCTCCAATAAACAACATTCTGATTCTGATTCTTAGTATAACAAGGTTGTTAATCTGTGGCCCTGAGTTGTGCCACTCTGGCACTCCGTCATCACTGAACTCGACCTGGCAGCTGGTGAAATCCAGGAGGAAGAGCCGTGTGTCATTCAGCAGGATTTATGATCGAGTGTGTGGAGATTAGGGGAGACAGACGTGTATTTAAGTCAGTCTATTTTAGTGAGGAGAGATGGAGTTAAACACTTATTTGAACACAACGCTGCAAATGTCTGACTATTTTAAGATCCAGAGACACTTATACGTTCTAATGATAAACCAACTGACTTGGATCATGATGAGTCCTCGTTTCACCCCGATCAATACCGTTTGGTTTTCCCTGTGCCGTTTCCGTATTGGAATTCTTGACACTGACACACTGATCACAAATGTCTCAGCGGCAGCCCTTTTCTAATTTACACACTGCAGCAGACGTGATCAATAGCGGGGAGCTCCTTTCAAATTGGCCAGCACAAAAAAGGGAGTCTGACTCTCTCGCTCCCCCACAGTATTGCTGCAACCTCAGCAAAAAACGTGGGAACCCATCAACAGGAACTGGAGAGGGAAGAGAACACAACAGCTCTGCCTATGACAAGGCATCCAGCGTTGTTCATGAAGCTCAAATAATATATAATAATAATAACAGTATGATAATGCGTTAACACTCACCACACGGCATACTGATTATAGCACATGCACTTTTGCACATTTACTTTTGCACTACTGCCCTATTTTTGTTTGTACATATTGTGATTGTATTTTGAATTGTACTTACTGTGCAGTACCTTTTTGTGTTTTTATGTCCTGTATGTTCTGTATGCACCATATACACCAGAAAAAAATTCCAGGTAGGTGTAAACCTACTTGGCAATAAACAACATTCTGATTCTGATTCTAATCAGTCATCAATAGCTGAATATTTCTTAAATCGGACTGGATCTGGATTGCCACCATCAGAGAAAATAGCCGTTATATAAATGCCACTGCTGTTTTTTAAAGTGCTGCACCGTAGCGGAGGCGTCAGAGTGTATTCAGTCCAGCATGGGAACGGTTAAGGTGTGCTCATACAGCCCCCGTATCTATCAGACTCCAGGCCACTTTCAAAGGCTGCTGGGAGGGGATTAGGTTCTGCTGTTGCTATACTGCAACACATCCAGTAAGAACTGCATTACCAAGGTTCTGGTGCACGCATACCGGGTTTGAACTTGCGGCAGCGTCTACTCCACGTAAAACAATCAACCCCAAAAATCCAGAGCGGACGATAGGGGAGCGCTTGGACAGTGCAGTATCGAAATATAGATTAGTCTTCAGTCAGTGAGGTATAGGAGTCTATTTCTGTGGCTCAGTGCACGACCTGCTCTGCTTACAAGTGAGTGAGACTGGAGAGCAGAGGGAATAAGACACGCAGCGTAAAACCTGATTACAGATTGATTCCCCTGGTTAAAATCCAAATCCATCCTACACCGTGCAACAGTAAAATACACCAGTCTATATATCTCTTACTTAATTATTTCTCTCTTTTTATATGTATATATAAACAGTTCCTTTACTAAACACAGCAGTGATCTATATTTGGCATACTTAATCGATTGTGTGATCCTTTCAACGCTTCCACAGCCTGAAAGTAAAAGAGCTAACCCAATACACTGGCTTCCAACGGAGATAATGGCTCAACAGCTTTTGTATCCGATTACAACACACAGCAGAGGACAGCGCATAACATACACATCACAGGGCGATATTGTTTCATGTATCAATGAGTGGAAAAGCAGCCGTGTGTATTCCCAAAACAGAAGCATGAACCACCGTGTGTCTGCCTGACATTAGCGGTCGAATAACAATCATGACCCTTCCAGCATTGTTTTCAAACTGCAAAAATGGATACTTTTCTTGTATATTTCATCTCATAACTGTACTGTGCAGGCTGCCGATGAGGTGAATTAAGAGGAATGACACACCGGAAGCAAAGGCCGTTTCAAATGGTTTATCCATAATCTAGTTTGAGTCGAAAGGTAAAGCTTTTTCAACATATACGGACAGCAGTGGAAGTTTTTGCGGATGCTTTGGTCAGAGGTGAACAACAATATGCTCCCGAGAAGCTTTCGCTTGCAGCTCGTCTCACACACACACACACACCTTCACAGAGGAGAGAATAATCAGTGACATCAGCGTTTGTAATGAACACCTGTGCGCAGTTTCATCGCCAGCTGTTCCTCGCTGGGCTCAAGGCGTTGACCTCATTACAAAGTCTGGTTTGGTAATCCATCACACCCACACCCACACCCACACACACACACACACACACACACACACACACACACACACACACACACACACACACACACACACACACACACACACACACACACACACACACACACACTAAGGGTAAAAAGGAAATGCAGGCAGCAGAGGGCTCAAACTAAGTAGAAATCACTTTAAAAGTGTTCTCATTGGTCAATCTCCGGTAGTGTCCCCTCCCCCGATGGGGCCGCTGGGGAACTACTCTTCGCAGCATTTCTCTCTTTCTTCAGGGTCTTCAGGCACTTGTCGAGCCTTTTGACGCACAGCGTCACATCCTCCCGAGCGATGCCCACAGCCGAGGCGGCGTTGAGGTAGGGACAGGGGTACGCCTCGGAGTGGGACATGAAGCCGTGGAACGTGTGTCCGCTTACGGTCTGCTCCTTACCCAGCGGTATTACCCTGGAAACATAGGTGGGAAAACAGGCTTAAATACACATTATTTCACTATATCAAACAACCACCCACAAAAAAAAAGCTTAAACTATTCCCTTGACAAACAACGACGATCATTTAAACAACATATGTGGTCTTTTCTCATAGGAAATGCTATTCCTGGGCAATGTGAAGAGCTATGTTCTTTGGATTTCCATGTTGAATTTGTAATATATGAACAATTTAGTCGACATTCAACAACATCAGCATTCCCTCGGAGGGATTTTCTGGCCTCCCGACCAATTTCGGTCCAGCATTCACTCTCCTCTTGGCTCCGTTTTTGCCTCCACCAGGTCCTGAGGGACATGAGCTGATGAAGGCTCCAATTTGAGGCGCCGATGTTGTCTGTTGTGTACAGTGGCCTTTTAGGGCTTTTTAGCACGATGATAGTGACAGTTAACCGGAAAAACGAAAACAGTGAGTTGAAAGACTGCAGAGTGCAGAGCTGCATTGTCAATATTGATGATGGCGGTCTGAAAGATCAGATTTCTATAACGGAGATCACACTCGTTCCGGCTTGCCGGCACCTGATGTGGCGAGGTAACCTTCGGCAGCGAGCGCGCGACTCATTGCGTCACTTCAGCTCGATAGTCCTCCCGAGAAAGATTTAACCTGGGAGTCAACTGCTGCTAGTTGTTGTTTTTTACAAAGTTACAAGCTTTCTTCTAGAAGTACATTCCAATAGAAACTCGAATGCTTTAAAAAAAACAAATGTGTTGTATTCTCAACGTACTGCAACCACGAAGTGTTTTAGAGGGAGATCATTTAAGTACGAAACTGGGAAATGTTTAAGTTTCAGTTGATGTCTTAAATATGTTAAATAGCACATTGTTGATTCAAAAAAAGTGTGGAAGCTGTTTGATGTTTTTCTTCATGCCATTGGGCCATAAGTGCATTAAAACACAAACGCAACAAATATGACAATGACCCACATAAATCATTCATTTGGGATATTTTAAAATATTTAGATGGGCTCCCATGCATGTAAACCACTGAAGGGGAAAATGGGAAAAATACATTACAAAAAACATGCTGGTACTTTTGCAGCCGTGAAGCAGAAGGCAACAATGAAGGATTGACCCTTCTCTCCTGCTCAGGAAATGCACGACCAGTGTGTGTGTGTGTGTGTGAGAGTGTGTGTGTGTGTGTGTGTGAACATGGCTGTGTCTGTGTCGCTGTCCCAGGGGAGACAACACCGCTCTGCGGCTCGAAATGGAAACATGTCATCTAATCATCTAGAGTAGTTTCCTCTCCTCCACCAACAGCAGATCCATCTGGCTGATTGCTGACCTTCACTGGCCATGTTGTTTGGCAAGGCACATCTCATCCACGCATTTTTCGAGGATGCAGACACAGCTGCTTTTGACGTTTGTGGCGAGTGGACTCGCTCCCCAGCGCGCACGGGCACCCCCACCCCCTCCCATACTCAGTCGCCTCCGCATGTTTCCATTTCCAGGCCCGATTGCGGTCACGCCCTTTGAAAGTTTTCATACCTGGCTCCTGACACCTGCCGGGTGAACAACATGGAGCCCAGCTGAGTCACCGCCTTGTCACTCTCAGCCTGGAGGCCATCCAGAGACATGGCTGCAGGAGACGGGACACACACACACACACACACGTACAAATATAGGGTCAGAAATGCAGCTTTCATAACTAGAAAAAGCCCCAGAAATGAACTGAAATGCATGAACAGAACGTACAGTGCGCAGACCTGCTGGTCTAAAGCCAGTGAATGGGGCTTACCCAGGGAAATGGGGTTGTGTGGGGTGTGAAGCAACCTCTCCCCGTGAGCTGAGGCGAGACTCTTGAGCTCCTGGGCCAGGAACAAATACATCTCCTGCAGGACATGCAGACACAGAGCGGAGGCGTGGAAAGACGGAACAAGAGGGAGCCGTGGCCGTGCCAAACAACTATAAATAGCGGCACAATGCTCCTTTCACCCTCCAACACAGTGGTGTATTAGCAGTGGTAGCCTCTTTTTCTTTTTGCAAATCAAGCAAATCCACCCACAGGCAGACCGCCCCCGCCCTCCTCCTCCTCCTCCTCCTCCTCCTCCTCCTCCTCCTCCTCCTCCTCCTCCTCTTTTCCCCCCATTTACTAATGTGCCTGACTGTGTGCGTTTCCAGCCAAGCCTCAGCACAACAATGTTTCCTCTTCCTCTCTGGCCAGGACCGTCGTCCCCATCGCACATCCTCCTCTGGGATCAATCAGAGAGGAAGGAGTGGAGCAACACAGGCCTTTGTCCGGAGATTTGAACATTAAACATGTTCAAAATATGATAACAAAGTGCATTTAGCTCACCGAATAAGGCCAACGCACACAGAAGTTGTGAGCACAGGATAGGCAGGGAAGCAGCGCAACAACAACATTACGCTGGGTTTTTTGTTGATTGCTACCAGCACCCGATTCCTGAGGGAAGCACATTAAAGGATCTGCTCTCTACAACAGTGTGTGTGTGTGTGTGTGTGTGTGTGTGTGTGTGTGTGTGTGTGTTTCTACTGCGCACTCTGCTGACTCATCCCTTGCACATTTGAAAACACCAAGAAGGAAAATATTTTCACTGTCATGAGTCAAACACAAACAGCTTTGCAATGATGTCAAGTGTCTCTAAGTGTCTCTTGTTCTCTTCTAACAATGGGAGACTTGACCATCCCTGGAGAGGAGGGGTGCAAGTGGTGGAGAGAGTGCCCGGCTACGACTGCACACAATAAGTGTGTGTGTGAAGACTGAAACCCATTTCAACCCAAAACAACACACACACACACACACACACACACACACACACACACACACACACACACACACACACACACACACACACACACACACACACACACACACACACACACACACACACACACACACACACACACAGTCTGCTGGCTCATCGCAATGCCTAGCTTAAAGAAAGTGAAATAGTTAGATGAGGTTGTAAATCATTTTCAACATATGAAAAGTCTGAATTATTTAAAGCTTTTGATAGGGGTGGGGGTAGGGGTGGTGGGGGGGTGGAGGGGTGGGTAACAAAATCACTGAGTTCTGCAGACACCACTGAAAACTGGTCCTGTACATTATTTATGCATAATGTGGACCAAGAAAAATCAATAACCCTTGATGGGTTCGGTTCATCCGAGAGGCCAGAGGTGTTTCCTAAATGTACATTTCTGCCACAGAGTTGGCTTCACGCAGATCATATCGTGGGTATTGTATTCGGTCCCGTAAGTTTGCAATGTATTAATGTCAGAAAACTTAACACGATCCGTCGGAGAATGTCCTCTTCCAGCTTTTGAACCATGAATCAGAATCCTGCATTTCCGTATCTTCCAGAGTTCTGAGTGTCTCCAGAAACAAACGCGCTCCAATACATATCCAGCACATTCACAGCGGAGCGGTCTGGAGCTGGGAGAATGCTGCAGTGCCGACCGTCTGAAGAGGGGGATGCTGCATTGTGAGCAAGTCTGCTTTAAACCAGGGAGCCACCAGGGGATGTTTTCTGAAACTATTCTCTCCCCTTATAGCATATTCCTGAGTATAGGAAGCTCATTGCTCGCTGGGCAGATGAAAGTCTCATTGCTCCGTCAAAATGCAGCTACAACACACACACACACACACACACTCAGCCATAGCATGTGATACACTGCAATTCAATACAACTGATGTAAGCTGTGCTTTTTTTAGTCTTCAGGGGAAAGTTGTTGACACAGCACCCATGGAAACATAGTCAGACGGATATTGCTACAGGGGTTTGATACCCGTGCATATTTGTCTAGCCATGTGGAAGCATCCTGCAGATGTATACTCCATCTGAAGTATGTGATCAGATAGATCTCCTGTTATAAAAAAGGTGATGTGTGCGGCCGCTCACCTTTCTTTCCGACAAGAGTTTCTTGTAGCCACTGGCTCCCAGAGTGAGGAGAGTGATGAGGACGTCAAGGGAAGGGGAAGCTGATGCTCGACCTGGACGAAAGAAGAAGAACCACTTTATTAAGCCGCAATAGGAACTAGACAGAGTTGGCTGTGTGCAAGCACATCTAATTATGAACATAAACATGTAAAACTCCTAACATTGACCTTTCGACAAGAAAAGAAGCGTCAGCAGCTGTTAGGTGAAGCGTGATGGCGGAGCAGGTATCACTTTTCTCTCACTGTCCGACCTCTGTCATTGAATGTGTTTATGTAACTCTGTCATGATTCCTTCTACATGACATCTATTGCTTCTTCAACTCTGCTTTGTGTGAAGACTAGATGAAACCTTATTATTTATTCTTTTTAAGAATAAGAGGTTTTTTTCTATATACATAGACGCATTAAAAACGATGTGCTGAAGAAAAACTATGACAGTATGGATTATTCTGAATTTACATGATGTCATGACTGATTCATCAGAGTTGAACTGGTATAGATGGAAATGTGCTTGTCATATCAATAAAATAACTGCAATAAAAGTTAAAAAATAAATAATTTAAGTAAAAAATAAATAAATAAATAAAAGTGAATTAAATACACATCCATTTATCTACTCTTTGAATCAATGACCTCCACCAGTTCACTTAATGTAGCTAAGCTTTGTTAATACTCACCGGGGTATGTCTGGCTTATCTCCTGTATGAAGGACTCGTCAAAACCTGCGATAACGGCGCCACCTACTGGAACCATGAAGTTCTTGTCCAGGCTCTGAACGAAGGCGTCGATCCTTCCAACTCGAGCCCCCTGATGAAGAACGCCGCGACAAATGAAGCAACCCCCCATATCGGCCGCAAATGAGTACATGTTGACAGTAATGACGCTTAACCCTCCTGTTACCTTTAAATGTACTAACATCTTTTACCCTTTTTGATCCCAGCAATTAAAACCTCCAGAAAATTATTAGAATTAATATTGTTTCCCAAGTTTAAATGTCAGGTACTTTATTTTTGTTTGTTGACTACCTAAATAACCCTTTAAATAATTTTAAAAAATTGATATTTCTTATATGTTTTACACAGTGAAAAACAGCCTGGGTTGTGTGCAGGACATTGAAAACATATCATCATGTGAATTTGATGTTTTCCCAGTTGTCCCCAATAAATTAGGAAAAGTCATGAAATATGAAGCAAAAATAAATAAATGTTAATCATTGAATGGGGTCAAATTGAACCCAAAGGTAATAGGAGGGTTAAATACCAAACATTTTGTAGTCGGAGCTCCAGTTCCATTACAAGTGCGACTTCTCTAGCGAAAGAGATGGCTGAGGAGGATCCGTACCAACCTGTTGTATAAGGTGCATGCATTTAGTCGACTGCACGCCGTATGCATTGTTAACTATGTGGGGGATATTGTGTTTGGCACACATAGCAGCCAGTTCCTCAAGCCTACAAGACAAGATCATTAGTGACGCATCTTCACTCGTCTGTGAATCAACCACCGTGACGTCTCCTAAACGTTGAAGTGAAGACGTAATGATACCTGTCGGGCACGCGCGGGGCGAAGCAGGACGTTGTTGAATGAACGCACAGGACGCTGTCGGCTCCGAGCTCTTCGATCTTGCGCTCGACTGCTTCCAAATCCGTCCGCAGCTCGTCGCCCTCAAGAACATTCTCCACCACCACCGGTTCGAAGCCTGTTGAAAACAGTCAGGCGTGAGCGAGAGGCAGCGAAGCCCTCAGGTGTTACTGCGCGTGTGTGTCTATGAGAAAAAAGCCTACGTCTGCCCCTCATAGGGGGTGGAAACACATACAGAAAGTGCACAGATTTAGTCTGTCATCGCATAATGAGGCATACGGGCATTTCTTCAGGAATATTTCTCCCACAATTGCCATGTTTCTAGCGCCGGCGTAGTCTGTGAACATCCCGGGATGTAAGGGCGCGTCGGATAGTGATGTCATCTTCACCTGCCGTGATCATGGCTTTGAAACAGGACTTCTGGTCGATGCGTGGCCAAACGATGTAGCGGGCTTTGGGTCTTCGATGACGAAGAGTCAGGAAGCACAGAGTCAAGCTCATTCCCGTTGCCATGGGAACTACGAAGCAGCTCGTCGCACTCCGGACACCTGTCGTCCAGAAGAAACACAGCGTGCAGATGTTATTTCCATTTACACTTGCAAGAATTATATTATATTACATGACCAGGGTTATAAAAACCTGAATTTTAAAAAAAAGGGACACCATACTGATATTCGGGGGCTTTCTAAAGTTTCAAAAAATAACCATGGTGATGTCATCAGAGGTGTCCCAGCTTGGATGTAAAATGTAGCCGATTTACAAACGGGCGAAAAAAAGATGCCACTTAGTTCCATTACGGGAAATGTGGGATCGCATGCGTGTGAGACTAAAAGTAAGAACGTCTCAAGAATGCTCTCGAGTTTGAATGATGAGACGTACACACCTGAGAGCTTGAGGATGTCCAACATCACGGAATTGGTCAGCTTGTTAAGCAGACTGGACCCTGCAGCTTTGGGCTGAATAGCAGCAATGTCACCGGACCGACCGATGCCATGGATCAACCTGCATGAAACAGCTGGACGTCACGACAGACACTGGGAAACAACTTTATTAAATTTGAGGAATCTAAATATGGTACTTCACTAATCACTAGTAGAAATAAAAAAAATAAGATGTAAGTAAGATGACCTTGATTTAAGATGTTTTCCCACACTTTAATGCCTTATTTAGTAACAATTCGACCACCACTACAGGATCCTCATAAAAATATTCATATTAAGAAACAACTGTGTACATCGTTTTTATTAACTCTCACATATCAATATTGATTGGGTTCCAACGATGTATCAAACATGACTGACAAAAGAAGTGCATTGTTCTACAGTTCGACTGCTTGCTTGATAAAAATGTGCATTTCAACATTCTGCAGAGTGACTCCGGTCACCTGTAATGTCGTCTGGCCACGAGGCTGGAGGCCACCCGGCCCTCCCTCTCGCCGACGCCACAGTTGCCGAGGAAGTTGTTGCTGTCCATCACCGCCAGCTCACTCAGGAAGAGCTCCACGGTGCTCTCACTCCAGCCCTCCTCTGGACACTTGCCCTGCAGCACACACACACACACACACACACACACACACACACACACACACACACACACACACACACACACACACACACACACACACACACACACACACACACACACACACACACACACACACACACACACACACACACACACACACACACACACACACACACACACACACACACACACACACACACACACACACACACACACACACACACACACACACACACACACACACACACACACACACACACACACACACACACACACACACACACACACACACACACACACACACACACACACACACACACACACACACACACACACACACACACACACACACACAGTATGTAAAGAGGACGGGTCGACCGTGACCGCAGCGACCTTGAGGAAACGTGAGGGCGGCCGTAGACCTTACCTGCTCCAGTAGTTGTCGAATGAGTTGCTCATGGCCGCGGCGCGCCTGGCTTCCCTGTCGAACGTAGGCGGTCGACACTATCTTCTCACTCAGGCTGAAGTTTTCACTGTTCATCTCTGGGAAAGAAAAAGGCTTCATGTTAACATTGGATGACAACTCAGGAACATATGGGAACATTTAAAACAAAAATACTTACTTAATGCACTTTAAAAAGGTGCAACTGTGGAATATATGCCCAGCATATAAAACAATTCTATCAAATAATCTCCAATAGCAGTTCAGCCCGATTGAATCTCATGTCAGACATTGGAATAGATGTCGGCTTATAAGTAACAAGACAGCGTTGTGCCAAAATAGCAAAGAAAGAAGAGACCCCTGACAGCAAATACATGTAAATGTCAAACTTAGTGTATACTTTGTTGATACTTCAACAAATTTAAACAACCAGGATGTTTAAGTTACTTAATCTCCTAAATATACATTTTGACATTGGGGTCATCAACCTAGTGGAGCTGGTATCCATCAGGCTCAAATGTTCTGTCCTAAAGAACAAGACCAAAACAAATAAAGTAATATTTTGCACATAGGGATAATTTAAGTCACAGAAAGCCCCACAACGAGCAGTTAACTTTACTCTTCATAAAGTACTAGATCATCACATGTGGAGATAACTGGTCACGAGGAGCCGATGAACCCCGTCTCCTGTGGTGCTTGAGCTGCAGCATCGTGGCTAACATGGGTTCAGGCTTGTAGACTTTGTGTAACAACACGTCTTGTTATACACTGTGGGCGTGTCCCAGCTTTGGGGCGGGGCTTTAATAGAAAGATGGTTTGGTTGCATTGTGGGAAAGTATCGGACCAGGTGCGTTTGGTGTTAAACTCATTGCAACGACTCCAAAGTGACCTCAGCCTCTGACGCTCTGGTTTTAAAACACTATCAGTGTATATTATGTTTATGATATTATTATACAGCCACAGCGTCGCGTTTCTCTCTCACCTACCAAGACGTTACCCCTCGTCTCCTAACCCAAAGGTTTCACTGCAGACCATCAACGAGAAGCGCGTGCCAACGGGAATGTTCGCGTTACGCACAGTAACCTCCACCGAGCTTCGGTAGATGACAGTTAACGTATCTTCTTACCTCACAGCTTATCATGTGAGACTCCCCGTGCTGCTGCTGCTTCTTCTTCTACTTCTTCTACTTCTTCTTCTTCGGTAGGGTTTGGCGGCGTTGCTGCCCCCTTGTGGAGGCAGTCCACTCCTGCAGTGTCCGGTTGGTCAGACGCGCGGACCAAACATCTGACGTCATGTCCACGTGTGCTCTCGCTCCTGTTAGCCCCAATCTTTTCATTATTCCCCCTCTTTTTCTATTGCCACCCTGTTTCTCACAATAACCACTATGTTATGAATCTAATGAAAATGTTTCCACAGTGATGCGGTCATCTTTTTATGTGGCATTCGCCCTCAACTTGTAGAGCACACAGACTCATATATATATATATATATAATATATATATATATACATAAGCTTTCAAGAATGTTAATTGACATTTTTTATAAATGCAATCAGAACAGAATGGTATAAATCAATAAAAATCGAAAATAAAACATTAATTACATTACATTACATGTCATTTAGCAGACACTGTTATCCAAAGCGACTTACAATAAGTGCATTTCAACCTAGAGTACAAACTAAGAACAACAAGAATACAGAAAGTAACATTTCCTCAACATAGTCGAACTACAAAAGTACCATCATAAGAGCCATTCAAGAGCCACTGAAGTGCAAATCTGTGTTTTAATCCAGAAATAGTCGGAAAAGGTGCATTCAAATATATGTGTATGTACTGGACTAAAAGACAAAAACTGAATTGTACAACGGTTGTTTGGAAACAGTTATATTTTATTAAGTAGTTAATGCACTACCACCTACACACTTGATATTGACACACCTTTAGAAATAAATCATTACATCATTCATCATCGCAGCCCTAAAATCAAATGTAATATAATTATTTGCAGGTTATGAGAACAATTGCAAACCTACATGATTTAAATAACATTATTTCTCTCTGACATACAGTGGAGAGGAAAGTAGAACCAAATAGAAATACTCAAGTAACGTACCAGTACCTCAAAGTTGCCCTTAAACTGCAGTACATGAGTAAATACTTATAGCTAGGACTTTCCACCACTGATATGGGGCTGGTCATTTTTTTTTAAAACATTTTCTTATTCTTCAGGACAACAATAGCAGCCTGATTTTGCTTTGATTATTGTAAATCAACATATGTCAAAAATATGGCTGGCCAGTCTGAAATTAATAAGGATTGTTAAAGTTTCATAATATTTCATATATGGAAAACATTTTTGTAAATAGAGAATATTGCTGACTTATAGGATTACAAATGGCCACAATTTAAGCATAAATGAATCAACTACAAAGAGCAGAGAACAATAGACTTTCGGGAAGATGTCAGGTAGATCTATCCATGGACTTGCTGCAAAGGGGAGAGAAAGATGGCAATGTGATGGCATAGCAGGGCTTTCAACTTTACAGCTATGCCAACATCTTGCCTTCCTTCCTGGACCCATGTTTACATAGAGGCCGGGTGGTAAAGTCCAAACGCGCACCATGCTTATCTGAAGACATGTCCGCCTCGTGGGACGTGGGGTGACTGAAACCAGGAGCCAAACCGAGTCCAACGGGTTTTTGCTTAGTACAATATCACAACAAATACAATAACAACACCATTGTGATAATGCACAACAATCACAATACAAATACAACTACACCATCACTTCAAATGGGGGGGAAAGGTGAAAGTGAAAAAACGCAAGCCTGGTCCTCGAATAGCGGGTTAACTTCACAGCAGGGGCAACAATTCAAAAGTACTGAGGAAAAGCAAACATGTGGTGGATGTTAACAAATAAGTGATAATAGTCTGTTCCCTCGCGCCCTGGAGCCAACGTGTATCCTCACACCTACCTGTGTGTCCTACCCGGCTCCTACCTTGGTCGCTTCCTCAGATCCATGTGTGTTGGCGTCAGGCGCCAGCCGCGTGAAAGTGGGCTGAGGGTGGAGGAGAGAAGTCTGTCCTCCCCTCATACAGTGGATGACTGGTTCACAGGGCAGTAGGTGTGTGCGGGTTGGCGGGGCGGCTCTGCCGTGGCGTACGTGGTTCCCTGCACCTTTGGGCGCGGACGAGGTATCTAATTGGTCTAATTTGGAGGAGGAGGGAGGAGTCAAACCTGTTCGGACTCATGCGTCTTCCCCATCATCCCGAGGTAATTCCAACACACCTAATACGTTTGTAAAATGTGGGGAGAAAAAAACAAAACTATAAATGTGTCTTATAGTAGAGGGTGCTATTTAGACACTTTATACCACAGGAGTTCATTTAAATTATTTTCTGCAAAGATATTATAAATAAGTATTGTCAGAGGCTCAAATTGTTTTTTATTTTATTTTCATAAATACCAACACACTGCTTCTAATCATGCTCAAAATAAATGAGTATTAGGCTAATGAGTGATTGTCCTCTAATGTGTGTGTATGGTGTTTTGTGGTATGTGTATTGTGTGATGTGTACTTTATTGTATATCAATATAGTGTTGTTTGGTTGTATGGATATAGATAGCTATACACTTTAGGGATACAGGGACACAAGTTGAAACTTAACAGATGCAGCATATTGGTTTCTTGCCCCGTGAACATGTTAAATTGCATAAACTCAAATAAAATAAATTCTAAGGCAATTGATCCCCTGGCCCTGAAGTCTACATGTGTCTTTGTCAGTGTGCATATGAATGATCATCTCACAGGTGCTACTCTTGTTTCATATTGCATCTGCAACCAGTGTATTAATGTGTACATTAGGACGTCCCGTTGCCAGTTTACCACAAAGCGGAGTTGCTGGTCCACACACAAAAAGGAAGCATGACTTCAGAGTCCGGTTCATTAATGAATCACACAGAATGATACACAAGCTGTCTAGACCAGAAAGAGATGGCAGTCCAGATAGGAAGCATCATTTGGTGACGGACCTCTTTAGCTCCTCAACATGTTGCTGTCATTAGTGCCGCTCGATGCTGAGCAGAGACACAGTGATGTACACGTTTGTCTTCAAGACAAGATTAACACTGAATTACAGCTGTTGCACATATCTGATTCACAAAGAGCCAGAGGAAAGAACATATGTGTCCCACCTGGGAAGTAACTAATATATTTACTTAATTATTCAAGTACAATGTTGAGGTGCTTTACTTGTGTAATTTATGTTTCTTTATACTTCCACATCACTGCCTTTCATGGGGTCAGAAGCCTGCAGAAAGTGTACTTTTACTGACATAAATTAAGTAGATTTTACTGCTATGCTTCTGAAATTATACTTTGAGAGCAGGACTTCGGCCTGTATAGAGTGGTTTTATATCGTAAATTACATTTTAAAAAGGTGTTATCACGATTGCAAAACCAGCGTAATTTCATTCTTCAAATGTAATCTGTTCATTCACCACAAACGTTTGTAGAGCGACATCACTGACGACAATTCTGTTCTCTAGTTTCAGCTTTTGGGAAAGAGTCATTCCAAGATTAGACTGTTTTATTTAATCTTTGAATCCACATATCAAATGTCCATGTGAGTAGATATTAAGTGTGTGAATATAAGGAAGCGGATGCACAATACATCATTGTATCTTTTGAAACAATTTGACAATCCTAAAGTCGACTTTACAACCTTTGCAATTGATGACTCACCTCCGAAGGCGACGACACCGGCACACCTGTCAACTCCCTCAGAGCAAATAGATTACAGGACCGGAGAGGGTAAACTCTTCCATTACGCAGAGTAAGCATTTGTTTATCATGGTTACCGCATTGTAAATAGATATTTTTTATTACATCAGGTAGTGCCATTAAGCTGACTCTCCTTTGAAATGATGTTTGATATATAACATTGAAACTGCAGATGAGAATAACAGTTGTGATCCAACTTAACATACGACCGCCCAATATCACGACTTGGCTTTTTCCGGACAGGTGGTTTTTTTTTGTACTTATGATCTAAAAATAAAACAGATATTTAGGAATCAAGATTAAATATTGATGATAAGAAAACGGGAAAAATATAAAATCAGTAAAGTAACCAATTAACACACTTATGTCTATAAAGGAACATTTCATTACAGGTGACACATATGTGTATGATAAACTGTGACATTTGAACATCTCAGAATAGTTTCTTTAGAAAGGTCAGCCGACAAAGGATGAGAGCGACTGCTTTCTCCTTATTTGGTGTTATTCCACTGTTCCTGACTCAGTTTAAAATGTCATAACAGCATGTCACTGCATTATTGGCTGTTGTTGTCCATCATTTCCCCGTGTTGCAAACCAAGCCCTGTCTCAGCTGAGTCACAGAGCCACATGTGCAGCGGTTCCAAGTGAGATCAACACTGACGGTCTTTGTGAGTCATCGTATGGTCTCAAGTCCACTGAGCCCCCCCCCTTCTCTTTTTAGAAAAGTTACTCCCTGCATGAATCCCCCCCAAAAACAGCCAAACATGGCTCTTTTTTTGTGATGAATCGTCTGTGTCTGAGATACTTTGAAACTATTCTCTCAGTCTGAATCAGACTAGCTCGTAATAGGGTTTGGACAATCGTCTGTAACCGAGTCACGGAACAAAGTCTGGCCGATAGCTGACTCGTCGAGCAAGGCGCCCTCGGTGCTGCTACCCTTGCCCTCAGGACCACGTGGAGCTTATTAACGGTGATAAAATGTGAGCTGGAAGAGGGGAAATCCCCCCAGACTCTGCCAGCACTGCCATTGACTCACAATTTAAAAACGCAATCTGGAATTTCTGGATTCAACTTGATGAATCATAGATATATTTTTGAGGTGATTTAACTTCCTACAATCTAAATTCTGTATATCCCTTATATATTCACATGTTAGAGCTGAATAATGTTACAAAACAATGTGGAATTCGTCTTGATATCCAGTTCCATCTTACAAGAGTCTCTTCTTTAGAGTAAGAATAGACATAACATTACTTTTTGTTATGTCTAAAACTCTATTTGACATCAAAGTTAACCGCCACTATAAATCTGAATATTTTTGAAAAATAAAACATAGAAATAACATATAAGCAACACATATTTGTCTAATTAGGATCGTTGCTGAATGGCTAACTTACACAGCAATTACTGAAAGAAAAAGTAGAGGAATGAGAAATAAAAATAAAAATAAACTATGAAACTGGAGACAATTTACCAAAAATAGGATGGACTGATGGAAATGATGGAAATAAAGATATATAAGTACAAAACACATAATTAGTACAAATAGTAAATCACAACATGATTGCACACATTAAGGGACACACTAAATGATTGTCCTTCAATTATATAATACTAATAACCCTAATAATAATAAATATAAATAGTATAACAGTAATACCAATAATGTATGATATAAAGCGATGTATGTATATGGTTTCATCCAAAAAGGCTGTTTGACCACACATACATTATACTTAGTATTACCAAATTAGAGATGTTTGGAGAGTTTGAAAAGTCCACAAAGAGAGACACGCTCCTTTTTAAAGAACGTGGGATGAAGACACCATTGAGTGTGCGGAGGCGTTACACATTTAAAAAAATTGCTATGAGGAAATGTCGTAGCTGAGTTCGTGGGAAAAGGGTATTTCTGTTTCTCCCGAAGAACTATTACCAGGAATAACACAAACAATGCATCAACGTTTCATTAACCTTATCTTCAGTAATATCATGAATGTCTTTTCAAGGTTAGAAATGCGAACACCCCATGGAGTCTCACCCGCATTATACTTTAATTCCCTTCTGGCTTTGAATGTCAAATGAACCTTTTTCTTTTGTCAAACCAATATTCAACCAGGATGTGATGTCTGATGGGATGCACTGGTTTGAAGGTCATGCTGCATGGGCCCTTCAAGGGTTTAAATGAGGGCTTCCCTTGAGTGACCTTGGGCCTGAAGTCGGCCTCATAGCTCGGTATGTAGGGATTTATGTTTGTGGACATTGAGAAAGTACCCCTTTTTCATTTAAGCCCCTTTTCGATTGGGAGTCGTTAATATGACAGATGAACAGTGGTTGATAAACTGTTTTGAAGAGTTGGGGTTTGAACACAGGAGGGCGCCCTATTCCACAACGAGTCTCCACACAGGCAGGAAGGCGCCACGAGAGATGAAATGCCCTTGTAAAAATGTCCTTGTTTACAGCGCTGATTGCTATTTGAGATCGCCATTGAGGCTTTACCGCAGCTCAAAAACGTGATGCTGAAAATCCTGTTTCCTCATCGCAAGACTCTCAGTGTGAGTGTGGTTTCATTCTGAAGTATTCCTACAGCAGGCGACGGCAGACGATGGAGAAGTGGAAGAAGCTTGCAGGTTTACAAACAATGGGGTGTATTCACTTCACATCTGCAGGAAGGGTTTAGAGTCTTTCTAAAGGATGATCCAGAGTACTCTTACATCGGAATTGTGTAGGCCAGGTGTGCATCCCAAGACATCTTTACATGAATTTGGAAAGATGATCCAAATCATCCACATTTACTTCATTTTCTTGCAGGTTTATGTGCTTTAGGAATTGATCTTTTAATTAATCTGCATGTATTCTTTGTAATTGCTGGAAATCAGAACAATGCACTGTACCATTAAATGCTGGAGGAAAATGAGTACTTCCAATATTTAGTACTTCAGGGATTCATTAGATACAGGTTAAAAAAATAATGATCAAATGGTCATTGATGCAGCAAAGGCAAATCATTTTTTTTAAATTTTGTTCCTGTTGTTTAAGCGCCATAAAACACCAATCCAACAATTCTGATAATGTAACTCTTTCCCGTCTTTCATTAGTCCCCACTGCCTCCTAAATACCCACTTATTGAAAATATAAAAAAATATCAAGACCATATCAAAATAACCCTGATGACTTTAAAAAGACACAGAAGTCATTATGCAACAGTTTTCACAGCTCGAGTAGTAATAACCATTATATATTTCACCCCTTAGCCACACATCTAAGCTAAACAATACCGACTTGCTAAATATTGCTGTTTGCTGTGTAAATAGGACTATATATTGTTAGAAAAAACAATATAAATACATTATGCAAATATGACCCAATATGCTTTCATTCATCCATCCGTTCGCAACACAACCACTTATATAGGAGACAGGAAGTTTAATGTTATACAATGTCAAACCATTGGCACCAATTCTTATGAGTCATTCCTCTCACAGAGCATTCACAGCGTTGGTGTATTCCTCTCGCTGCCAGAGAGGAGTGACAAAAATTACCAACTCCTTAAGTAAAACGTTCATTTATATATTTACAGAGTATGGCTGTAACTATGTATAATGCCATATAATTACACATAAATAAATGAGGAGTTAGATTTGGCTGACAGCTCTACTATGGTGTGTTATAAACTACGTATTAAATACGCATAATAGGGGGCGGGGGGTTGAAATAAAGCACGACTGACAGTAATGTAAAACCATCGAGAACATTGTTGCATATTTGAATTATCTTTATTTGTTTTATTATATACTTTGTGTTTTTACATAGAGACATATTTCTTTTACACATATAGATTATATGGTTAATTTGTATCTGTATATATGTACACCTTAAATAAATCTTACATTAACACCAAGAAAATGAAAACATTTACAGTGCAAGAATGTTCAATAGGAGGTCAACTTTCACGGTCGCTTACCCTGCAATCACAATCAATACCAAGCTCACATGCTCAACCGGTTTGCCTTTAGATTTTTTTGTTCTTCTTTTTTCCCCCCTTCCTTTCTTCTTTCTTGGTCTCGCATGAAATACACCGTGGGAACGTTGGAGAAAGAATAGAAATGTGTTCTGTGTTCTTGGAGGGGAGGGGTTTCCGCGATGGAAGTGCACAGGTAAGTTACAGGATGAACATGTGATCGTGGTGGGAGCCAATGATCTCCTGACCCTTTAACGCGATAACACGCTTTATCTTTCTTACCGAGAGTCAAACCAGACGATACCACTCCTAAGTCTGTACTGTAACTGTGTACTGTCTGTACTGTGTCTAACTCTCGGCACAAAAGCACAGAAGTGCATTTCCCAGAATGCATCGCTCTTCTTGTGAAGAGATGTCAGCGTGTGAGCGCTCTGAGGGAAACATCTAATGGCAAATGCGTGCAGGAGAATTTCACAAAGTACATGAATCCTTGTGGCCTGACATAGTCTTTTTGAATTTCGAGTTCTGGAAATGTTGAAGAGGTTTACGAGGTCACAGTCAGCAGTTTAACATACGAGTGTGGTTGATGCAGGGATCGTCGTTTTCTATTACCTTTATCTTTGACAATAAATGCCAGAAAATATAGTGGCAGCATCAGTAAGTCTGACTGTCGTTTAACTCGGGGAAGCAATCGGGTATTTAAAGCCCACGTTTTCCTTCCAGAACAGACATTTTTCCAGTGTAAATATGCTAATGAAATGTTGAGTAGTCTAAAAATAAATGCTTTTAAGTTGTCTTTTTTTATACTTTAGGGTCTCCAGCATACAACTATTTTTTTTTTAAAAGAAGAAAATAAATATAATACATGTGTGAATCATTTTGTTCCTGCAAAAACAGAAATGTGTATTTACAAAGTATAACCAATAAGTTCTTGGTGTTTCTTTCTGGATGCATAAAAGTGAACATATATAGGTCTAAGCTCAGCTGTACAGTCAGTGGGTAACCAGCCCAAATGTCTCGCATGCATTTTTCCTCACACATTCAGAGAATCTATTTACCGTATTTTACAGTTACTACGCTGCTGTACAGAGGCTGTGTTGAGGTAAAGCGAATGTTTCTGGCCAGCTCTAACAGGATGGGACCAGTTTTGGGGAGAAATGGTCGCCCCACTTTTCTTCTCGTGGGGTGTCGGACCACGTGGGACGGGAAGGGACAGTGGGGGACAGACGCGTGGGGGGTGGGGGTGGGTGTTGCAGTTCGCAACGACGACACACACCGCATATTGCTGTTCAATTTGTGATTTCCACATTCTATGTAGCTTAAGGAGAGATTGTGATAATTATATATATATATATATATATATATATATTTTCAGTACAAAACACATTGGGTGTTTTCTTTGTCTTTTTTTTTTGTTTGCAGTTAGTTGCAAAATACTGGTGGTATAACTTCTATTCATAGATAAATATAGGGAATGGTCATTGTGTGATGAATTCAAATGCAGACCGCACACATGCACACAAAAGCACCTTTGATTAGAAAAGAAATTGCACAAGTTCGAGAGATATCATTGACCATACATGTTGACATTTTCTACATAGAGACTCAGCATTGGTTTGCATTAAGGAGTTATGAAACATGTCTGAAAAAGTATACATTTTGGTATACAAATTCTTAAATGTTGATTGTTATTATTCACCTCTGAGTGTCTATTTTTACATGCAGTTGACTCCTTGGAACTACTACCCCAGGAGTGTGACTAGCCGGTGAGTTGAGCCCAGTTCTACTGTGAACAAAGCACTACACATTGACTAATCTAAATCAACCATTACACTTAAACACTGTTAAGTTTCTTTTCAAATGTATTATTTTGACATTGACTTCGTTACGGAACGTTAATGAGCCTAAAGTACTCATGCCTTTTTTTCTTCTTCATCCAGTGAAAGATATTGAAGGCTAGCATATATTATGAGGCTAAACTTCAAATTAAGCCATTTTTTCTTGCCTCTGTCCGTCTGAATAGTGTGAAGTGTGAAGCGTAAAGCGTGAACAGCTCTGTACAATCAGAACGTGTGTTCAGTGGCAAAAGAACAAAACGGAAGAAAAATGGTTGAAATGTCTCTACGTTAGCTAATAATGCTACGATACATCTAATGCTACTTCTTATATTTCATGAAAATGAAGGGGGAAAAAAACAGTCCTCTGAAAAGACATCCCGTGGTAAAGATTGACATCCGGCAGGGGAGAGGGGGAAGCTCCAACTCGTCGTTCAGGCCGAGCACATGATGAATTTTGCACATTAGAAATGACAACGGGGAAGTTTGTCCGCCCGGCAAGAATGTTTCATCCCTCGTTGCTCGGGGTGCGAAGTCCACAGGAGAGTCTATTCGCCCGATGCCGTCGGGGAACACATTTCATCCACAGAGTCTGCAATTTTCCTCATTTGGGAACTCCTTTTCACTCTTGGCGACAGCTTCTTCGTCTGTCGAACAATGCGCGCTCAAATATGCTCACAATGCCAGCTCAGCCACTGCATTTAACACGAGGAGTTATTTACAGCGCGTCTCTTGTTCATCTCCCCAAAGTTCACAGGAGGTCTTTCTCCTCAACCTGCCAGGCGTGTTCTTGAATCCCGCTCATCTAGTGACACTAAATGGCATGCATAATGCTTCTATATTTGGCTTGTACACCCATAACTCCCCCTCGCCTGCCAATTAAATAGTAATAATAAGTATAAATCCACTCATGTTAGGCCTATGCTAAACCGACTGAGGCAAAGTACTATGCCCTTGTTGGTTTATCCCCTCCCCACCACTCCTCGCTAGCTGAAAATATCGGTAGATTCCATGTATTTTTCTAATTTTTCTAATTTTTCTCTTGTCAAGTCCTCCCTATTCTTCTTTTGTTCCTGGGGTAAAGGATCACAAGGGTCTGGAAAGAGCGATGGCAGACAAGAAGGATGGTGGTGGTGGTGTTAGTGGTTGTGGTGGTGACGGGGGAGGAGGGGGTGGGGGGGAGGTAGTGGGTCCTCGAACGTCCTCAGACGGACACGGGACAGGTGATGAACTTGTCTTCCAGCATGACGCTGACCACCAGGAAGACGAAATACAGCATGAACATAATGAAGCCGAGCAGCTTGCTCATGCGCCACTTGCAGGCGGCGATGGAGATGATGACGAAGAGGAGCATGATGAAGAGGAGCACGATGGCACAGAAGAGGCCGTTGGAGCTGACCTTCACCGATTGCATGCCGTTGGTAAAGGACCACATGAGCCAGGGGAACGGCAGCCTGCGAAATACACAAACTCACGTTACAGTCACTTAGCAAACGTACTTCATGTCATCAATCTCAACAATATATTGTCTTTTTTCAGAAAAAAAAATGCAAGAACCAAGTTAAAATGTTCAAAAAAAGATGCCTTCTATAAAAGTCGAGAATATGAAGCGAGTTTAAAAGGCCAAATGTTTTTGGGACAAGTTCTTTCCCGTCAAGACTTGTTTTCCTGTCAATATCAGTTTGCTGAAACTCAGCAGAGCGTAACATAATGTGCACAGAGATAATACGACACGACACAGCGTGACAACAATAAATCGGTACGGTGCAACTTGGCAGCAGCTGAAAAGCTTTTTGCTGACCTACAGTTTCCTCTCACCTTGCTGCAGTGATGTGAGCAGCAGCATACATAGGTGTTGCTATACTGAATAATACATAAACATACGTGCATCAACAGCGTGTGGTATGTTACTCCAAGAAGAGAAAATGACAGAAAACAGCGTTTATGTTTCTGATTGTGTGTACAGTTGACTTTAACCCTCCTGTGACCTTTACATTTACTAACATCTTTTACCCTTTTGGATCACAGCCGTTAAAACCTCCAGAAAATGATTAGAATTAATATTGTTTCCCAGGTTTAAGTGCCAGGTACTTTTTGTTTGTTTGTTGACTACTTAAATAGACCTTTTAAATACATTTTTTTGTTGATATTTCTTATATGTTTTACACAGTAAAAAAACAGCCTGGGGTCAAATTTGTTGTGTACAGGACATTGACAACATATCATCATGTGAATTTTATGTTTTCCCAGTTGTCCCCAATAAATTAGAAAAAATCATGAAATATGAAGCCAAAAAAATAAAGTGAATCATTTCAGAGACGTCAAACATTGAATGGGGTCAAATTGACCCCAAAGGTAATAGGAGGGTTAAAAGGAGAATGTAAAAGACATATACACCGAACACATGTCGTATGATGTCATTGTAAAAGGCATCGGCATTCATGGCATATTGATTAATAAGGATTTGAACACAGCGACACCACGTGCTCAGATGGCGTACCCAACGGTGATGTCGAAGATGTTGGAGCCCACGGAGCTGGACACAGCCATATCTCCCAGCCCCTTGCGTGCCACAATTACACTGGTGATGAGGTCAGGGATGGAGGTTCCAGCTGCTAATATAGTCAGGCCCATAATCTCCTCTGTAATCCCAATGGTCTGTCCAACCTGGAAAAAAAAGAAGAAAAAAAAGGAAACTAAGCTGTGGGAAAAATAAAACCTAATCTTTTGTTCGCGCTATTTTGTATTTCCTCGTGATGCTTGGGAGCTGATCTAATAACTCTCTGCCAATATCTTTGTTTTGAATAAGACAGCTCTGCTTATTAAGGAGTGGGTGGATTATAGAATACGGTTTCATTTTAAATGTCATGGATGGGAACTGGAGACAAAAGACGAGTGCATCTTGCCTTTGTTTTCTGACAATGATTTTGCTCATGTTGTGATTTAACAATGTTCTGGGACTGCTGTCAGGATCACATGACACCCACTTCATTTTTGCATCGTCATTTCTGAGGAAGTGTGTACCTGGTGAGCCCACCACACCATCAGGTAGGAGAAGATTGCAATCCAGCTGATGGCACCCAGGAAGGTGACGGGGAAGAATTTCTTTGATGTCTGAAAGGCAAAAAAGGAAAACATAGAAAGAGAGAATAGTGAATTAAGCCGCCGACACACACATAAGGACTTCACACTTATTCATCCAAAGCTAATGGCATTCTTGTGTGAAATGCTTTGAAAAAGGAGAACTCTGTGTCACACACCGCCTTCCTGACATCAGGCAGCGTTATCCACAGGGGGAGGACGATGGGTATGATTAAGAGGTAGGTGAGGCGCTTGCGGTTGGTGTCGGGCCAGGACAGGCTCAGAGGCTGGTCGTCCTCCTCCTCTTCCTCAGCCTGAAAGGAGACACCATAGAACAGAAAAAGGAAGAGGAGGTTTGCAAAACATTCACCAACACGGGTAATCGCCACATACACATGCAACATTTAGGAGTTCAAATACCTTAATCGTATAGTGTTTAACTTAGTTCATATCGGGTAAATATAAGGCAAATAGCACATCGTAAGGGATGCTTTCTCTCTTATAAAAAAGGTGGAGTGGAACTTTCATCCACGTGTCTCCTTTAGCTTAATAATGTGTCTCATCTGGATTCTGGATGCACCTCTTCCTAGAGGTCGGTAGCAGTTTTGCAACACAAGCACTTTGTGAGGGGAAAAGACAACACACAGGTCTGCAGAAATGGACCGCCGGATGTGGAGGTGTGTGTGTGTGCTTTTGCTCCGCGGTGACCTTAAGACAGAGGAGTGTGACGCCTGTGATTTGGGGAGATTGCACCGAGCCTGAAGGGCTCAGCCTCTCCAGTCATCAGGGGCTCATCACCGCTGACTGCTGATGCCGGCTGCACCCAAAGACCCCCGGGGTCTGATTGGACCTGCCGCCGGAATGCCAAGTCACCTCTCTGCAGATCAGCATCAAATAAACCGTCACTGTCTGAAGATGACACGCCGAGAGGCCCAGGCGAGGAAGACAGCGGAATCATCTTTTCATCCAGAGCTTTTGTGCTTACCGCTGCAAAAGCAGACTCTCATGTGGACATTCTGGTACTTAAACGGGACAACAACAGGGCCTTCTGAGAGCGGAAAACACATCCTGGGTCCCTTTGTATCCAATTATGCAGGATGCTACGGAGCCGTGGGGAGCTGCAGAGAACAGGTCCGCACATGCAGATCCGAGCAGAACACACTGACGACCTGCAACTTGTCTCCTTGCCGTTTTGAGAGTGGTGGTGTGATGAAAACACGCAGAAGATAGAGACTGGGTCGGAATACATACAACAGGGCAGATGTTGATAACAGATGTTGCTCAGTAAATAGTAATTTCCTCAAGACAATCAATTTCAGAGAGTGAAGCAGACATGTTTGAAGATGGCTCCTAAACACATCTTGAATCACATGGAGCTCATCCTGCTGTGACAGCTACTGCCTGGTAACCTTAGTAATCAGAGCCGCCAAACAAAAGGCAGCGCTTGCATCACTTATGCTCAGCATTCTGATTCTGTCTCCATATCCAGATGGCTGCATGGTTGTCTGGTAAAAAAAAGGCCTCGAACCCCGAGGCTTCAGAAAGATGCATTCTGCACCAAATCTACCGCTTCTTGAGAGATGTAAGATGTGAGAGGTTTCCATCTCTATAGCTGTGTGTTCAACAGCGTCTTCTCTTCGTATGTCCGAGCAGGAAGCGTCATATTATACCGCAGTTTTCCCTGCGGCTCTTTCGTGGATATGTCGACTGCATGCAGGGGACTGTTTCTGGCGGCGGGGGAGTTCGTCATTTGTATATTTATACTTTATTTGCTTTCTATGCTAAAGCGCCCCATAGAGATGGTGCTCCCTTCACTGGGTTGGCTCCCAAATGCCAGCCCCTTGGGTGCCTTTCCTGCCCCGTGGTGGCTCAGTTGGCAACACTGCAAACTCTGAGCTTAAAGGCACTGACTTTTACCAGACACCACAGAGCTGCGAGGGGAGGCGTGACATTTGCTTTTTCTTCTTCTTCCCCCCGGGGGAAGCGTGTGCGCTGGCACCTGGTGTGTCGCAACAAAGCTACAAGAGTTGAAATGATCACAAAAAGAGTACGCACATAAGCACAGCTGCAAAAAAGGCTGCACACTGGTGTATTTGCATTACTTGCTTGATCCAATTTTAAGTATCGTGGATGGCACTCTTACACCTGTCCAACTGAAAAAATGTAAATCTAAGTCAAATTAAATATCTCAAATTAAGGCAATCTATGCTTGTTTTTTGACTGACAAGATATTTCTTCTTACAAGGCAGTTTTAATGTTGGAGCGTCTCACTTGTTTTAAGAAATCTTGGCAAGTCAAATTTTCCTGTTCTGTTGGCAGATAATTTGGCTTATTTCAAGTAACATTCCCTCATTTTATTACTTTTTTGCCTTGTTTTTTTAGGCAGAATTTTTGCAGTGCAATACTTTTTTTAAAATATGTTTATGGTAATCACACAGCACAGGGGAAATCTGACCAATGAAAACTCATTTATTTTAGTAGTTTGACTATCAATACCTATTATTAATCTTTTTTGGAGGATACCTCTTAATTGGTGTACTATTGCAACAGCTGCTGTGGTGTGAATATTGGCATCTGCTGCTGTATGGATTTATTTTTTTGATTGTTTTCATATTATTTAGCGAAAAGGAAAGCGAACAGATATTTAAATCTGATGTTTCTTGCTCCCTAAAACCCAAATACACACATGTGATACACACAGTTTATTTTCTTTCTTCAAATCATTTTAGTTGTGGTAGAGGTGGGATGAGTCACACAGTCCTATTGGTTATGCTTTCCTTTAGTTTCTCAGTGTGCTATTTAAAGAAGAGATTACTGGAGCTTTACGCTCTCATACATATTTAAAATGTACAAACTCTAAATATATAATTTTACAGAAAGACAATTTGATGTGAGTCATTCACTGAATGTGTTCATCATTTATCTTTATAAGAAAAGAGCACAACAATAGAACCAGATGGATGTGTATTGTCTATCAACCCTTTAATTTCTGCTGATGGGGGAAATATTGCAGTATTTGATGATTTATTATCAGCACAGCACTCAAAGGTTTTAACGACGCAAAAAGAGTCAGGCAATTGTTCTAGAAGTCAGCTGCAGATTTAAATTCGACCCCAAGTATGCCCTCATTCCCCAATCTTGGTTTCCAAGGCATCCGGGAGGAATTGAACAATTAGCATGACGGAGTCTCTGGCGGCATGTGGCGGTATGAGCCGTCTCCAGGTACTTCCTGTTTGACATGGGCAGGTGCGCTGTGGGAAAGACTTCTACAAATAGCAGCATGTGGGACTCAAGTGTGCCAATGAGCACCCTGTTATCGCAAATACAGTGAATCACCACCTGAATGTTCCATAATCATATATCGGGCTTTCTGCCATTTTTTAAGGTGAATCTAAAATTCTTAGTTCCCTCAGAGGGTCGAGTTTTATAGGCGTAAATAGTCTTTGCTCCTAGGGAGTGATGACAGTTTTATCTGCAACGCCTATTATTAACCCGAGTGAGATATCAATCTGAGAACAACTTGGTGCAGTGGAATCGATCAATACGCACAGGGTCATGTTCCCGATCAGGGCTCGTCTTAAGCAGTCTATTCTAAGAGCTTCCTATATGCTTCCACACCAGGCTGTATTTATAGACTACCGGCTCTCCCCTGGAGGGTTGCTGCATCTCAATGTGCTACTGTATCTATTTGTTAGGTGCAGAAAGATTTTTCTCTTTGGAATTATTTGGTTTCTACAACCAGAGCGTGTTTTTCAAATATTTTTTTGTATATATATATATATACATATATATATATATATATATATATATATATAGTATATATAGGGGTTGTACAATTTTAAAATCCCTATAGTTTGTCCACACCTTTTAATGTGAAGCTATTATAAAAATGTTCTGACAATTTAGGTGTGTATTCGAAAACAATTATGTTTGAGTAACTAATGATAATAACAATAAATAATAATAATAATAAATAATAATAATAATAATAATAATAATAATAATAATAATAATAATAATTCAGCCCCCAAAACCAAATTTTAAATACATTCTTTTTTACTAATTTAATAGATTCAATCTGTCTTGGGGTTACTCTCGGTCAATGAAACGATTGATACTCTGGCAGGATGGCCGACACGCCCTCCTCCTCCTCAGTGGACGACTTTGAATAGCTGCCCTTTCACCCCAGGACCGTCTGCTCGCCCGGCGGGACGCTGCGTCCCACCATCGTCGCTCATGCCAGCACAACTGCTGCAGGTGCCATTCGGAGGCTCTTTGTGCCTGGCCGCGTGTCAAATATTGTGTGTTTGTGTGTGTGTGTGTGTGTGTTGATTCATGTGGCGAGTGTGTTCATTCCGAGCACCCGGCGGCGGGGAGCAGCAGGTGAGGGAGGAGTGTGATTATAGAACTCGGTGGGACGAGGCGGGCCTTTGGCAGGTCCGACTGAAGATGGAGGGACTCGCCCGAGTGCATGCTGGGAAATTATCAGCAGTACTGACCTGTGTCGTAGTCAATGTAGCCTATGCATCAATCACACTCAAGGTGGCACACAGACACAGATGAGAGGCTTACAATATCTGCAAATAACTCTCCAACAGTGAAAGCGGTCTCTCGGTGTTGCTGCTCTTTCAAAGCATGACGTCATCAGTTGGATGCAGCATTGTGTGTGTGTGTGTGTGTGTGGTGTGTGTGTGTGTGTGTGTGTAGTGGTGGGGGGGATAACTGAGTTTGGTGCAGTTTCTTCCTGCTGTCGTCCCCTTACCGTCTCCCCCTCTTGACCTGCTATTCCGTTCATGGGCGGTGTCACTTCCACTTCCACGCTGGAGCTGTTTGGAAGGTTCTTATCTGCGGGAATTTGAAAGACAATTAAAGTGAGAAGCATGTCGAGGAACTACAATCGGCCTTGCCTCAAATGGGCACGAGAGCTGTTGTGATGTCGAGAAACGTCAGAGTGCCTCTTTTTTTTTACACTTCATCTTCTCCGTACTTTTTACTTTACGACATTTATTTGAGAGCTATCGCTCCTTCTATAAGCAGGAAACAGAGAATGATTCTTCACCATGAGCATCTTTCTGTGTATGAACAAGAATGTGCCGTGGCCATCCGTCTCCCTCATCATATCTCATTCGAGGCCAGACTTACTTAACAGCCCTTATTAAAATACAAAGAGCCGAAAGCCATGTAATCAGATGATAACACTGTAATTGATGTGGAAATTCGCTTTAATCCAAGTGTGGTTGTGACACGATTAGAAAGATTCTCAGAGAGATAATGCAACTTGAAGCCGCTGTCGTCCAACACACAACATCGCAAACATCGCATACATGACGTGATCGCGCAGACATAAAGATGGGATGTGAATCTAATCACACGCATCACACACTAAACTACACTGACAGTCAATCTTTTCTTTTACCCCAGACACCAATTTAAGATATGTGAAACTAAAGTACGCTGTGATGACTCCCAGTCATGCAGTTTGATTAAGATGGTAATATGTTAATGCGACGCCGTTAGCATAATTTGCCTTGTTGATAAACATCTATGCCTCGCTTTGATTCTGCTGCTCTGACTACACTGTGGCCTGGAAAGGGCATCCCATTGCCTCCTGTTTATCCTTTGGTCCGATGCTCTTTGAAGTGAAACAAACACATAAATTACACTTGGCAGTGACTGTGATTGATTTAAATACTGCTTGAAGACAACACTTGCAATCAATTTGGCAGTTCTTGATAATGGCACGCTTGTTTAACATCGGATGGGACGCTCATTAACTATTTCGGTGGGCATTCCCGATGACCAATAAGGAATATTAAGCCGAGTAATGCCGATTCAAGAAGTTTTAGCAGCAGCAAAGGAGTCTTTGGGAATAATAAACTGATAATATGGGAAAGGAAGAGTTTGACTTTTTTGGAAATGCGCTTGTTTATTCTTCTTGGCCTGATTTTCATGGGCTTTGAAAACAGTGCTGATAGGCACATTTAGTTACCTCTTGACAAAGTCAAGTTATCTATTTCTTCTGCTTCCAGTTTTTTAGCTAAGCTAATATACGCTAACCAGCTGCTGGTGGTAGCTTCCCATTTAGCGTTAACTTTGGACACAAGAGCGGTTTCAACCTTCTCAACCAACACAAGAAAGTGATCACATGTATCCACCCAAAATATAAAACTATATTCCTTTAGAAGCATCAAAGATTATTTTACCTGAACGGCTTGCTACTCCATTGGCCTTCTCACTGTCCTCCACTTGGCATTTCTTTTTAGCGATCTTATGAAGGATGGATGCCTTCTCTCGAAATTTACCTGCAACAGAATGGCCACAGTGGTTAACCGTGGAGCAGAGGGCTGCGTACTTCAAGGCCTCTTGTCCTCTTCCCAGGGAGAGCTCCTTCGTTGTCACCTTTGACCCCAGATGGGTCACATTTCAAAAGCACAGTGCATACAGGATGGTGTCAATATAACATGGTGTATCATATACTGATGATCCTGCAATGTCCTGGGTCCTGGGTGGAGGCAAAGCCAGCAGGGAGAGAATCTTGTGTGAAGATATATCTACCTTCTGGAGCTCAGATTCACTCCTGTACACCAGATCAGGAAGTCACAAGAGAGGTCAGAGGCTAGCCGGGAACTAAAAGCAACCAAAGACTTAGCTGAGGACAGCAGCATGGCGTATCAGAAGTAACACAGAGGTTTAAGACAGGTATTACAATATTTAAACAGGAACCACCAGATGTTACCATTATTATTGTGCTTCTATTCAAGCATTGCTTGTATAGCGAGCTGCAGGGATGACGTGTTTTTGGAGAGAAAAAGAAAGAAAGTTAGCATCACACTGGTTCCCTGGACAAAAAAGCCACAATTATTTTTCTATTGGATTTTGGATTATTGCATAAAGCAAACTGTGACAAATACAAGTTTATTATACACGTTCACAAAGGAACACCACTATGTATTCATGCTTAAAAAATCAATCAGCAGAAAACAAAATAAACTCAACCACATTGTGACCATGTGACCTTGTGTAGCTAATTACTAGTATACACAACAAGGCTATTCAGATATCTTAAACCTGGGTTAACCATCAACCTTATTTCAGGCATTTAACCAAAAACTATTTTTTAAAACCTGGGTGAAGAGGGAACTGGAAGTGCTAAATGATAACTTATTTCCAAGTTTTAGGACTCTGCGGCAATCTACTGAAGCACCTCTTAAACCGAAAGACTGCAGCATGCAGGAGACATCTGATCAATATTTTAAATAAAAAATTACTGGTTGGGATGAATATATTGTTGTTGATAACATTTATCGACTCGACAACACTGGAGAGGCGACGGCGTGACGCAGGAGACTGAATTGAACCAGTCATCATTGGACCACATGACCTTGAGGCTTGCATTAGCCGTGGGCTCACGCAAGGCAGTTCTGCCCATGTTATGACGAGCGATGACTGGAATTCCCCCAACAACACACACACACACACACACACACACACACACACACACACACACACACACACACACACACAAACAACACTGTACTCAGACCAGAAGAAATTTGACACCAAATGCACACAATTATGTGGTGTAAGTCATGTTCGCATGTCTATTATATGTTAATATTCAACTGCTTTGTCAGAGAGTCCGTCTCATCTGTTGTTTCCCTTGTGTAAAAACGTATTGTGCGGCAGGTATATATATTATATATATATTCATATATTTCTTACTAACTTCCTGCGCGTGTCAGTTTTTGCATGCTTGTCTCAATCAGCCCTTTGTAATCAATGAGAAAGATTTTTTTTTTTTTCATTGCAAGAGGGCATGGCTGATTTGACAGTGACGCGTCGATACACACTCCACCCGACCATGTCAGCGCTGTCTGTGACCTTCTGGCAAAATCATTAACCACCCTAAGTCACCCCCGGCCTTCCTCTCGTCTCCTCTATCTAATTCCACAGTTCTCCATCGCTCCTGTTTTTCTCGCTCCTCTGTGTTTCAAACACCATTCTTTCTCTCATTTTCTTGTCTTTTAGTCATTTGGCAATGCACAACTCTTCCTCGCCTCTCTCTCCTTCTTTCAGACACACATGAGAAGGCATGCGCACACATACTTTTTTACACAACATCACGCATTCCACTGCTTGGACATCACTCACCTTCGGCGGGCATGGTCAGTGAGTTTGTGTGTTTGTCTTTACAGACGGAGGGTGTGAGATGATTGTCTCTGCTCACATTGGTCGGGCTTTTTGATGAGGTCCAAACTAAATTCTTGAATGTTGAAGAAAACCACTCTGGCATGAGGTTTAAGACTCAGTGAACTGAAATATTTCTACATAAACCTAAAGCCATTTATGAAAGGTTATGTGTAGTTACTAAGAGTAACTTAATTAGGAAGATGTCAATTCAACAAAGTGGATATTTTTCACTTTAAGAAGCTAGGAAACCAATCAGGTAATTTTATTTTAAGCTCAGCCTCCCTTTAGCTACCTTACACTTGATAACGTTGTTGCACATTTTGTAATCTAATTTCACCGAGAATTTATGCCACGCTCATTTGAACTAAACTAAATAATGGTAGTCCTGCATATTGTCTTCAGGTATGGTTTGAAAGTCCACTATACTACAGCAAGGATGACGGCTCCATTTTGCAAGTCTTTGAGAATAACCGAGTTCCGCCTTTCCGTTGCTGTCGCTACGCAGACGCTCATTTCCCCCATCAGCTCTGTTTGTTACGCACGTACCGGCTGGATGAGTCACTCCTGTTTGACAAATTCAGCAACGTACGTCTTACATGCGTGCACCCGCTGCTGGTACAAGTGTAACCTCCAAGTGAGTGCTGAGGCATGGATGATGTATTTCTCAACGATGCAGGTGGGTATTAAACATAAGCAACACATGATGACAATTTTATTTTAAATATCTTGTAAATGAATAGAATAAAATCCATAGAAGCACTAGACACAGTAACACACAATATGTTTGTACATATTCTCTGGGGAGATAAAAAAAGGACATACGAATGAGAATTTAATAGTAAATAATAAAATGGAATGGCTACCGCGATTTGCACTGTCAGTGAAATCCCAGGGAGGTTGTCAGACTTGAAACGCCCCAAAAGAACTGTATGTCATGTCGCAAGCAAACAAAAAGTGGAGTTTGAGGAGCTGTTTCGTAAATACGATGGAGAAAAAGCAAGAGGGATGACAGGAGCTGACTCAAAGAATCAAGTGAAAACTTTCAGGCTTACCTTCCTCAGTCATTGAGTGATAATATTTTAGTTTCCCATAAGTCCCAAGCTCTACAACATCACAGCAAAAGACAAGGGTAAGGCAACGAACAAACAGAGAAAAGGAAAAGAGTGAACATGACAGAACAAGACAGGTCCGCCGGTTCTACATCACATCCTACAAACACTCACACGGGCACAAGGAGTGACATATAGTCATCACTGCAGAAATGCAAAGGAAAGCAGCAAGGGTTGAATTACAAAAGAAATACATCATAATTTTTACAGTCAGTCTGATAAATAGCCAGTCAATGGCACAGGTTGGATAGCCATTAGAGAAGATTTGTGAGCGAAAGGGGGGAGGGGCTGTCAATATACTAGAAAACATAAAAAAAACAGGTGCAATGAGATATATATGTATATATATATATATATATATATATATATATATATATATATATATATATACACACACACACATATATATATATCTATATATATATTTATCTATATATATATTTATATATATATATATCTATATATATAAACATATGTGTATAAATGTATGTATGTATATATATATATATATACATACATACACATATACATTTACATATATATAAACATATATACAAACATACATGTATACAAATATATATATATATATATATACATACAAAGATATATATATATATACATATAT
This sequence comes from Liparis tanakae, assembly GCA_036178185.1. Taxonomy (NCBI): domain Eukaryota; kingdom Metazoa; phylum Chordata; class Actinopteri; order Perciformes; family Liparidae; genus Liparis; species Liparis tanakae. Next base: position 7,112,489 of record CM070111.1, on the reverse strand, counting down.
ACAAAGATATATATATAAATATATATATACATACACATATATATATATATATATATATATATATATATATATATAAATATATATATACATACACATATTTATATGTATATACAAATATATATATATATATATATATATATATATATATATATATATATATACATGCACACACACACACACACACGTATATATTATACATACACATTTTAAAAATAGAACAGGAAAGTCAGAAGAGAATTTACTGGGTCAACATGCAACAAAAAGATGAGTCCTCCTCTCCTCTGCGCGCACGCTCATTCAAAGGCTTGATGATTCAGCATTTTATTTCCACAATGAAACCCAAACAATTAATTTGATTCCCTTACTGTGGCAGTTCTTCGTGCCACTGTAAATAGGCGGTCAGCACATCTGCATGATGAATTAGCTGGGAATTCAAATCTGCATCAACAGCTGAACGTGAAGCAGCAGAAAAGACGCCAGCGGGCCGCGAGGCTCTCCCTCCCTCCCGCACTGCGCTGCCCGTCTCTACATCACTATTGCACGAGGATTTAGTTCATGTGCAGAGGTGATAACATATTCTCACTTAACTCTGGCGGTTTGTTAATATTTTATTCTGAATGTTGACTTGTGAACTCATCACGGTAATGTATGTTTGCATACCGAATGGCCCTTGATGAAAATATGGGGGAAGATTTACCTTTAATCTTTGTGACTTTCAACACACACACACACACACACACACTTTCCTATTTAAAGCCTCTACTAGACCAAATCATCATGATGAATTATGATGGCGATGAAGAACAACGAGTTCTGATCCTACAACGAAGGCCGGGGGCCTGATATGATTTAGAACTTAACTTAATTTGTAACACTGCCCTCAATGCCACATTCAAACCTGCGTGTTGAAGAGTTTAACTATTTTAAATAGCCAAAGCATTCCTCTATATCTCTATGAGACATATGTTATTGAGCTCCATACAAAGAGTAAATCCTTTTACAACCATATTAACCACTTTGCCGTGCCAGACCGCTCTTGCAAAATATATAATTGATGAAGAGACTTCCTGCTTATATAAAGGTTATGTAAATAAAATATGTTTTTCTAACTTGGGTGAATTGACCCATTTATTCTCTTTACAAGCGCAGATATTCTACATGTATCTGACAGTCCACTCCACTCACATGCGAGAGGCCCATGATGAGAATCTCATGCCAAATGCAGCCCTGAAAACACAATCTAATGAGATGGAAACGCATCCTACTGCAGTGTGTCTTCACTCACGGAGAAGTGCCTCGATCCCACATGATTAGGCGATGTGGGTTTTAAGTGTGGCGTCGCTGTGAGGCCGGCCTCTAACTTTGGGTTGCTCTGGGGGCAATTAACCCTCAGCAACAATCACCGGCGGCACACTCGTCTGATGGAGGCTTGTTGTTGTTTACTAGGGGCCCTCTTGTCCTTGCGGCGTGACCTCTAAACCTCGAGTGAGCTGGGCGCTAGAGAGAGAGTGTGTGTGTGTGTGTGTGTGTGTGTGTGTGTGTGTGCATGCCCGCTCTGTCTGCTGGGGGGTTGGGGAAATTCACAGTCTGTGCTGAAGCAAAAAGGCTTTTAACATTGATTCTTTCACGCGCCCGCTGCAGGGTTAGCTCACAGGGAGTGGGCGGGGGTGTGACACGTGTACGACTGCGAGTTAGAGGGACGGTGGCTTCTGGTTGGCCGATCGCAGTTACAAAACGTACCGGATCGCCATTTCTTTCCTGCGTTCAAATATTTATGCGAAACATATGAAAAATAAATAGGTGGCTTTAACAATATATGACAGGATCTCACATTAATGCCCCATTACATTGCAAATACAGTATATTATTCATTGCATTTTTTCAATACGCGTGAAAATGCGACCATTTAAAACCTTTGACTTTGCGATGTTGAAGTTTGTGTTACATGTAATCTATTGCGTACAAAATGCAGTGTTGAGTTTATACAAATCATTTAAAACCTAGAGCAGGATGTCAATATTTTATCTCTGCATGAATTCAGTGACTTCTTTATTGAACCATGTGATCGATGGGGCCCCGGGTTGCCACGCAGACATCACTTCTGCCAGCTGTCTGGGGAAAACTGGCCATTTTGGCTTAACAAATGGATTTATCACTCATAATTAGCGTCTGTTTAAAATAAATTGGTAAATCACAGCATATAGGAATAGTTCACAAATGTATTTTGTCTGGTTTTGGTGTGAGATACAACCTCAGAAAATGAAATACACACAAACCGTGGTTGCTGCTGACGCGCTTGCATCCATTAGCCAATGACCGTAGTTTAGCCAATGACCGTAGTGCCAACATGAGTACATCATGGTTTACCCACATGACCTTGTCCTTTCTATGCCCTTGGTGCGACGTCTGCTCAATACAAATGGCCTGACAACAACACAGATGTCCAAGGCCAATCTCAGTGAGATCATGATTTACAAGAAAGCATCTGATGAGATGACTGCTCTGTGCCGCTGTCTGTATACCTCTGTCGTCACAGATTACGTAAAGAGTGGGAGATTATCAGACATTTGAAATAATCAACAAGGTCACATTTTCATTCTACAGCTAAATTATGGTAGATTATTGGTAACATGTATGCATTTCATACATTTACTATCTGGTTTGTAGTCATGCGCAAGAACCAATTTCCTTCTCAACCTTCACTGTGGTTATTCACAGTTCACATGTCGGTGTGATAAATCTTATTGAGGGGCCTGAGCTAAAGACATGCACGCAGACAGAATTCTGAGTGCTGTTTGGGGAGGCTTGTTTCAGCCACCCACTGAGAGCTCAGACAGCCACTCTGCCCGTCTCCCTCCCCATCTCTCTTTGTAGTTCAATATTTAATGATGCTCCTAAGTGATATTGTTTGTAGCTCCACACTGATGGAAAAAGAGATGTGGGCACTTGTGCCGGGAACTAACTGTACCAGACTATTACCATGTTCTATCCGATGGGAAACACGGAGGATTGAAGGTCTATTATTGAACTAAAGAACGTGCACTATAATGAGAACAAGAAACTTGTTGATCTGAATGCAGATGCTGAATAATCTACTGTACCTCCCAAGGAGTATGTGAATACTTAAATCGATAACAGTTTGATGGGAACTGCTAATTGTAAAACAAAGGACTGAGAAAACAGCTCACGACTTTTCTCCATCTGCTCAATAAACAGATTCACAAGCCAAGCACAGCATTGCCAAGTGGAGAGACCTACCACGTGACATCTCCGTCTTCTTGCTACACCACCGGCATGTTTAGCTAAATGTCTGCAAGGTAAAGGACCTTTACAAACCAGCAGTTTGAGGGCAACAGGAACAGGAACTGGAATATATTTTTGTCTCATAGAGCAATACCACAAAACCAGGACTAAAAGGAGTTCATAAGAGGAGAGAGAGGATTGGGGACAATGGGGAAAACAATGCAGAAATGGTCACAAAGGGTTTCCAGGGAGAATACATCCACAGAGGAGAATGAGATATTTGAAGGAGAGAGTCTGCAGGGATGGACAATACAGAATTGACATACAGCACAGCGGCGCTGGGGAGATGTATACAGAGGGGACACGTCGGGCAAGTAGCTGCCTCCAGGCTGTTGGAATGAGAACAAACATATTTTGGGGGAGGGGTGGGAGATAATATAATTAGAGTAGTAACTCACCAGAGTCAGCAAATTCTGAGGGGACAGTAAAAAAAAGAGAGATAGGAAGACAAACAGAGAAAAGATAAATCCAGGTGATATTTAGTGTGATAGCGAAACATTAAATCACTGATAGGTATTCTTCCAAAGTGAGAGTCAAAAGTCCATTCGGCTTTATTTTGCCAAAACAATAATAAGCTTCAAATATTTGGATCATTTTGGATGTATGCTTTTTTTTGGTCCGATAGCTGTGTCCCCGTTAATCTATGAGATTGGGATGAGCAACCTAACTTTCGAGAAGAAAGCAGAGGCATATTTCATTTTTCTGAAAGGGTCCATTTATGTATAACACACACACACACACACACACACACACACACACACACACACACACACGGACACACACCCACACACATCAACCAAGGTTCTTCCTGCATTAAGTATTTAGTATTATGTTACCTTCATTTTTACAGAATGAGACCTCTTCAAATGTTTCACTGCCAGTTGTGATGTAACTGGGTTAAAAGACAGTAGGATGATACCCAAATTGTATTTTATTTTGATGGAGGGAGCAATAAAGTAGGAGTGCTTAAGCCAGCGCACACGCTATAAAACACAAACTACCCCCGGTCTAAAAGTATAACAAGAGAAACGTAACCAGTTCCCAGCACAAGCAAAACAACCTCAGATTGTTCTTTCGCCTCAGAAGAGTAGTCAACTTTATTTTGAGAAATGTCTATAAATAATGTATGGATGGGGTTCAGGCAGCTCCCTCCCCCCCCCCCCCCCAGCTTCCGCTGAGCTATACTTAAAGCCTAAGAGCACGCAAGGACAAGCAGCACAACCTCTGATGGATGCGTCTGCTCGTCTCTCCGCGCGGCTGCAGCTCACAAAATGCTTCTGCATTACGGACGTCAGTACAGTAAATGTGCAACGGACACGGTCACTCGTTATTAGAACGGAGCCAAACTGCATTGGGCCCAGACGGTAATGCATCAAAGGAATCATTTAATGGCACTAAACGGAGGACGCAATGTGATGAGTGCGTTCTAAAATGTACTCGAGATCAATATCGTCGTTAAACGTTGCCGGATGTGTGAAAACATGCGACATGGAAAATCGCAAAAGTAACAAGCCCAAAGTGTTGCTTTTGTTCTCTCTGGCAATTAATTAAATCCTCGTGTCGTGTCACACTGTAGTTGTTGCTGCAGCGCATTCGTTTCCAGTCATTCATTTGCCAAAAGACTCATCGGTCACATCTCTATCGGGCAAATAATCCAGTCTATGAATCTTCATGCAGTCCAACAAGCAGTAAATATTTCATCATCAGTGCATGTTAGTTGCTCCTGAAAGGACCGGATGATAAATGGCACTATGAGGAGTGTGTACAATCCTTGCTTGTACACGAACGACTGCCGATACAGACTTCCATCTGCGGGCTCGGATTTACATTGTAATCACGGAGATGCTAAGATGGATACATTCGGAAACAGTACACCTTAGATTTAGTGTAGGACAACGAGTTGATGCATGGTAATGGGCACTTTAAGTCAATCGTTCCACAGCTTATTAATCTTTCCTGAGCTGACTCGTTCTAGGTTTCGGCTTTCAAGAAATGTAAAGTCATTTTCGGAGAAAGCTGGAATGCCTCCACGGTATAGAGCAGACATCTGCTAATGCGATCCCTTCGTCTTTTCGCAGTGAGTTGATAATGGGATGACAAGGCATCTCCCCCGGTGTATTAACATATTTATCCCCTGCGTCGAGCACTGACACTGCTGTTTTACATTTCCTTTAGCTTAGACAATAGGCCTTGATCTTGGATTAAAGGGAAATGATCTTCAACCTCAGTTATTTCGACACAGAATCTGGCCTGACTATTTTAAAAAGAGGAATCAATCCAATCCAGGCACATAGGGACGAGAAGTACATTATAAATGTTAATGGTAGAGACTCTGGGTTTAATGGGGTACACAACACGGACTACTTGTGTCTGCAATGGAAAACAATACTTTTTTATTTGCAATGTGAAATTAATTAAAAACGTTGCCAAAAACAATATGGAGCATTTTCTTTTCATAGCCCAGAATGTAGCAGGAATTCATTGTAAGTGTAAAAAAAACACAAGAATGATGACAAAGCAAAATTGACCGGAAAATGGACAAAGAAAAAAAGTAAAAAAACAGATGTGTGTATATCCTGTGTAGAGACGTACAGAGTCAAAGAGATAACGAGTTGTGTTCTCTACGTGCAGACGGTCTTACCTTCGCTTAAGGGATCCAACGTGTGAATCATCAGCTGGAAAATGCTGTTCCTCATCAAGCTGTTGTGCAGGGAGGCGGAACTACCTCCCCTCTGAAGCCGAGGCCTGGCCTGTGAGGAGAATCAGGATGTCAATCAAATATATTTTGGATGGGTTTTCACCTAGGACACGTTTCCTACGAGCAAACGCGATTTACCTCTGTGTCATAAAGCAAATATGCTGATTTTAATATCAGTCTATCAATTGCAATCAGTTTACCAGAGCCACTTCTAACGCAAGCTGTTTGGAATAAGATTTCCTAATCCTCTTTTGCAAAAAAAAACTCCTCAGTGGTACTTGCAACCCAGTAAAACTATCATAAAGTGCATACGGGGAAAAAAAACACCCTCGCCAAGGTCACTCCAGCAGTTGAAGCCGAGCTTGAGGCAATGTAAGCGCCTGCAGGCGGCCGCTGTTTGGAACGTGTCCACCTTCGGCTGCCCACAGGTGACGCGTAGGCACAGGGGGTGGCGGGTGCTAATTCACGGGCCTATATGGGTGCGAGCGGGAGGTGGGAAGTGGGAGGCGGGAGGCGGGGGGGGGGGGACGCACATCGACTGGCAGCGCTGGTGTTAAATGTGTCTTCTCTGCGACACCCTGAAGATTCTCCTTCTGCTGCTGCTCCTTTTTTTCTTCTTCTTTACACGCCGGATGAAAGCGTAACACTCCGGCGTGCTTTTTTGGAAAGTATGAAACGTTAAAGGGCTTTGATGTTTCCCAAGCACATGCTCCGTTCCTCGATTGTTTTTTGCATGCCGCATGCGGAGTGGAACTGTGGAGAAAAGGCTTCAGAAAAAAGATGGCGCTACTCTCTGCACACACGGAGGCTGAAGGTTAGAGATAACAGCGCACGGCACGGTGGGAGAAGCACAAGTCACGCTCCTATACGTCGACACGGAAACGGGGACAAACACAGAAGCAGACCGGAAGAGTGTCAATCACACAGGACCTACCGACAACTTGCTGTCATCTTCTGGGGTCACAGGAATTGTCTTCTCATCCAACACAGAGAGAAGTAGAAGTAAAAGGGGGAGAGAAAGAGAAAACAAGACATAGATGTAAAGCACAACTACACGGACGAGATGAAAAGACACTAGTGTGAGACATTGCAGACATTACTGACATTATCAGTTACACTGATGGAGACGACTGACTTAGATGCGAGGAGACAAGACTTGAGGGACGGATTTGTCCACACTGCTTTGGCGGCCCACAGTAACAAACACATCATTCACTCAAGTGATGTCCTATCAGAACGTCTGGCGTGTGTAGAAGTAGACTGAACGAAAATTATGAGGAGAAAATAGTTTTGGGAAAACTTCATATTGTTGTTGAGCCGATACGATTGCTACTTCTGTGACGTCGTTGCAGCCGGTTAGCTTAGCACGAAGCGGCTAACCTGGCCGTGTTCACAGGCCCCAAAATCCACTTATAAAACACCTACTGAAGCTCACTATTCAGCACATTATGTTATTGGAATACCAACTATGTATTGAGGTAAACAAAGCCTATACCTGAATGGTCTAAAAGCTCTAGAACGCTGTCCTGCCGGTCTGAATGCGATGCTTCTGAGAGCGGCCATGTGTCAGATCGTACCAAAGTGACTCCAGCCTTTAGATAATCACTCAAGTCTCTGCCATCATTCTCAGCGGGACTATTTAGCATTTAGAGTAAGCCGTAACATCTATTTTTGAAACAAAAACCTTTCACCAGGTGACTGAAGTGCAGACCCTTCATCTCCAAAAACCTGTTTGTGTTGCGAGTGTGTTAAATAACCGCTGTTTAAGGCCTCCGTTTTTTAAGAACAAGCACAAAGCGTTCGGATCCGAGCATATCAAGGCTTTGTTTCACAGCCTTCAAACAAACAATTTGAAATGAAATGTGAAGTGTGGAGGCACTTGTGTGTGTGGATAAAGTGTGCAATGCCAAATGAAATGCAACAAGAATGGTCAAGTTTGATTAAAAGACTGTTAAAAAAAAATATATCTGTCAACCCAGTGGTTTATTCGCAGATTTAATGACACTGCACTGCATATCAAATCTCCTGATAAGGATATAAACTCTGTTTCATGAGGAGTAAGCACACATTTCTTGATTCAAACTAAAGAAGTAATTGTTTTTCTTTAGTTGATTATAGCTAAACTCTGAATTACTCCAAACTAAATTCCTCTTTACTTAATCATCCTATGAGCCCCATATTTGTATTCAACACTGCAGTCATTGTGAACGTTAGTACCACTGTGTCCCACTGATTCTGTTTAACGGCCCATCATTTAAAATACATTAGGTTTGCCTCTGTTAATAACTACAGAAATGAGAACTGAAATTACACATTTGCCAACAAAATTCAGCAGAAACTGAGATAATCTTGATTTCCCACAGAGCTGTTCAACTACAACCTATTCTTTCCCCCCCATTTCATATCTTACACTTGAGATATAATTATTCTATTTAACTCCCTATCACCCTCCTCAAAGGCAAAGGCGGGACGGTTAGGAGAGAACAGGTGAATGTGCCACTGAGAGATTACGCCGAGGGTCACTCATTAAGCCAGCGTTAAATATTATGACTAATAATCACATAGGGAGATTAGCATGTTCTCTGGAGTTTGTGTGTTCTCTAATACCGGCAGCTCTGCCTTCCACTTATTACGTAATGTCACATTAGGATCATTCTTGGAAGCGGATCAGCTGAGGGAGATAATTGTCCCTCTGCAGCCTCATGCATGTAACACCCGTGTTACGGAGAATTATCGATCGAGTGTGACATCATGCAGAAGTACTTCCGCTTTCCCCACTCAAATTGCCCACAGCTTAAAGGGGTGTGTGTGTGTGTGTGTGTGTGTGTGTGTGGGGGGGGGGGGCTTTTGCTGGAATCTGTGCACGTTGGTGGAATGCTGAAAGCAAAGAGCCGTAAGTCCTGACTTTCAAACGTCGGCGGCGGATTAGAGGTCTTCTCATACGCAATCCATGTGCTCAAAAGGGGTCTATTTCTGGATGCATTTGATTTCCATTTCCACAGGGAATAATAGCTTGATTTGCATTACCACAAGGAATAATAGCTTTTTTTCACACTTTCTACTTTGCAAATGGTGGAGATTAAATCATAGCTGTGTCTGATCCTTAAAATCCTCAATATACTCAACGTATACAGTGAATGGTGAGCAATCCGCAATCAGCTTCACAGTTTATAAATCGTATGAGCCACTTTCCATATCACTTCTTCCACTTCGTTTCCTTCTTTTAGCGCTACTTGTGACAGTTTGTGTAATAAAATGTAAAAATCTAAAAAGGGGGATTACATGAAGCTAGGGGCTATCATTTCGGATACGGCTTCTATATGTTACAGTTGGTGAACATGTACTGTCATTTCTAAAGCAATACATTGAGCCTTCAAGATGTAGCATCATTCAAGCTGTTGGGAACTCTCACAAGAATTGCAATGCATGCATCCTCTCGTGATTACAGCCAAATAATGTGATGCAGAAACAAGAACAGTGTGTACAAACACTAACTGTTTATACACTGTCTCACTTGAGTTAATACAAAACAAACTCTGAACTTGATTTCAGCACTTTAGCGTCACAGACCGACTTCCAAACCATGACACTGTGGAAATCAACACACACTTTAGTAGGAGTACCGTGACAATTTGGGAAATAGACTTATTAGCTTCTTTTTTTTAGCGTAACGCTAATAAAAAGAAGCTAATAAGTCTATCAGAAAATGTATACATCTTTTTTTTAAATCTTTTTTTATTATTAATGCTCTAATGTACATCCACTGCTGTGATCCTGAACTGTCTCCACTGTGGGACTAATAAATGAATATCTTATCTTATCTTATCTGTCTGCCAATTCTTAAACTTTAACTCAAGGCTGGAAGAATATCTTTATTACATTATTCCTTGATTTTGCAAAATATATGGTTAAAAAATTAGATTTTTTTATAATGAATCATCAGTCATTTGGATATAATGACTAACAGTTGGAACAATCTTGTGAATTCAGAAAAGTACACTACTATAATGCAGCCTTTAAAAACAGGAAAAAAACAGCAGTCGTTTAATATTACAATACAATATCTGAAATCTACGATCATATCTCCTACCTCACGATTTCCCAACCCTACTTCATATATTAGTGACGAAACACTGCATTACAGGCCATTTACATGGTATACGCAAATAAGGAAGAATATTGTGCATAAAGACATTGGTACGTATTGAAACTGCAGCAGATGTGGATACTGGAGAAACGCAGCATCGCTGGGCCGGTGCACGTAAAGATGTGTTACAACCACACGGCCAGGCTTGTTGAGCAAACTTGCAAAGTGAAATCTTGCACAGCTCCAGGCTTACAGTCGGCGCCCTGTCAGTAAGAGCATGACAGAACACCCTTGGAGATTTGTCCATCTAGATTCATTGCGTGTGTGCTAAATTGTAGAGCTGCATCTCTCTCTCTCTCTCTCTCTCTCTCTCTTTCCCTCCTCCTTCCCCTCCCCCTCTCCAGTTTGCTTCGAGACGATAATGATGATCTTCAAGGAAAGGAGGGAAAAGATGCACAACAAGTCAAGAAGCCATCCACTTGCTAATTAGTAACCCCTCCATTTTTCTAACAAGCAGAACTAATTACAGGAGCTGCCACGATGCTGATTTCCCACAAGGCAATGCTCACCAGGACTAAGCCAAAATTGCTTCCTCTTACTCCCCCCTCGCATGAGCCAATCAGACTCGGGCTTTAGGGAGACAAATAGAGGGACAGAAACTGCAGCGTCATTTTTTTTGCGAGTGAATGTAATCACCCGGAGCCGGTTTGATCGGGAACAATTTCCCGTGGCAGAACTCCGTGTACAAAGTCATTTGTTCTATTCACGGGTTCACCAGAACAAATCTAGACTGCGCGTGTGCAACGTCATGGTGTAGCCGAGTAAATAAGAGAGGGAGTATGATGAGCTGGTTTGGATCTGCAGATGCAGTCAACAAACACACGTTTCTTCCTTTATTCTTGCATATGTGTTATGCAGCGTGTCCACTGTGTTGCTGCTGCAGCACCAGCTGCCCCAGATACATGTTTTATATTGTAGCCCCTCCTGTTCATCTTTAAAACCTTAGACTCTCTTGTTTGGGTGCCACTATATTAGTACTGGTGCTCCTGATGCTGACAGACATTTTATAGAGATGATGAAGTTCCCAACAGGAGCAACCAGGCTAACTCGATCGCTGACAGAGGTCCAAATCTAGTTTCTCAGAAGCCAATGGGCAGTCTTTTTCTTTTTTCATCCTCCAGGTATTGGTTATAGAGACGACATGTAGCATCCCGAGCACTTAGAGGCATCTGTGCTCCAGGTGGCCACACAATGTAAACTGAAACCAAGATACAGCCGTAACATCGTAAGGAGATCAAAGCAATGGCAAAGTAAACATCCCAAGCTAGTTTTGACACTTCCCAAACCCGATGTGCAATGTATCCTCGCAGCCACACTGTAGAGGACGGGGGACAAGACCTCTGCGCAGCCGATTTGAAGTTTTATTTTAAAGCGTGTATCCTCCAACCAGTCGACCTGCTTACCGACCAGATTTGCTTTTAAAATCTGATGACAGGTTTGATCTAGTTTTATTTTAAAGGATAAAGCTGCTCAACAAATCCCAGTAGAAGACAACAAACACTTTCATTTGAAAATGACTTCCAAATACATTGTTCCACTTTTCAAACATCTTAGTCATTTCCAAAACCAGCTTGGCACTGGAGTCTTTAGCAAACATTACTCAAACAAGAATAAACAGGGATTATTTACAGCTGCGGATGTATACACATTCGGTGTGAAACAGCAGGATGATGCATGTGGGAGTGATTCCAAATACACTAATGAAGATTTCACCCAGTGGTGTGACTCAATGTTTAAAAAATACTGTTTTAGACAACAACAGATTTTTATAGCGCAAAGAAATAAGATATCAAGCCTTGGATACATTCATATATTTTTAGTTTGGGGTATTTTCATGGAGAAAGCAGATTCGCAGTCAGTCATCTTATTCGGATGAGGAGACGGAGGTGAGCGTGTGCAGAGGAAGCTTCCTGCTAGCCAGTTACATGTGCCGATGCGGTAATATGCTGATAGAGCCCTTCCAGGTCACCTTGGTGGGCTCGAGTGGGGGTGGGGTTGCGTCGAGGAGCACGCATCGTGTGTCCATCAGTGATGAACATAACAAGTGGTAGCCCTCTTAGCTTAGAGGAGGAGAGGCTTCCAGCGGAGTCGCTGAGCACCAGAGCATTCTCTCATTAGCTCATTAGAGACTGTACGTTGCAATCACTTCCATCTTTAAGAGTTTACTCCCTTAAATTCGGGTTTTAAATAATATCCGTGCGACGTCAAGTGGGTCTGCAACCGTGAGATTGTTGCACTAGCACTCTCCCTGGATTTCAAAAGATGATGGGCATTACGCGAGGCTGATGCTGAGGGTCAAAAATCCCCCCGAGGAAGGAGCTAGTAAGGCCTGGCAGTCCTCAGCCACCCCCAACCCAACGCACGGTTTCCATCTTGCTGGGTTATGTCATACGCCGACAGAGATAGAGATCTTGGTGTCCTTCACGTGATGCTTTTACAGTGCTCTTACAATAGATTATTTCACCCTGCTTTCAAAAATAGACTTTGATCGATAAGGCTTTTAGTATCTTGCGAACCTCAACATTTCACCTGCTGACCCTCCCTTCAATGAAATAAATGATAAAACAACAATCTATTTTTTCAAGTTTTCCAGAGTTTCTTTGTATAATGGGGCTGATACTATTAAATCTGGAAATAAATATGCATTAACCTTCATGACCTTGAGCTACTGATTCATTCGAAATGTATAGAAAAAAATCAAATGTATACCTTGAGCTCAAAAACCATGTCAGCTCATATCACATCTGGTTATGTGAATACCTGCTAGGTAAACCTCACCAGGTAAAACCGCCCTACAATCAAAACAATGATAAAATCCAATAAAGACGGCAGTTAAAGCTGGAGCCACCGATATTAGGACTGTGTACGTCACATTAAAATGCACTCTCCTAATGACAGTATCAAGACATTTGTGAGAGTAGGATTGATGTGGACATTATATTTGAGATGTGCTTCGAAGATATTGACATCAAGGGGCAAGTGCACATTTCTTTTTGTTGTGTAAACTTCTCTAATTGACTCACAATGGTTCTACTTTGCATGGCCAATCAAGGTTTATTGTTTTGTTGTCTGACCTAGAGCAGACAATATACATTGCATACTATATTGTGCTTCTCATGACAACAAAGACGCTGTAATAAGTCACATGGTGACCTTCTAACCCTTCACAGCACAAAGGAGGCAGTGAAGAGCTACTGCCCACGCGGGTAAGAATGGAGGGGGAAGCCAAATAGTACAAAAACATTTGAGGACACCATTTTTTTTAAAGCCATCAGCAACTGTGATGCAAATAGATACTTCTCTTTCACGATTAGTACCATTGAATGCAATTAAATTGAGTTTGAACAAAAGCAGGGCGCTGGCGAGGGACAAGAGCACTGCCAAGAGAGCTACCAGAATAATGGACAACAGCTGAGAGGCGGTAACAGAAGATACTCTGGCTCAATAACCCTCCACCCTAGTTCCCTAAAAAAACAACACTGTGTGTTTAGATTAGTCTATTACTTTATTCTGAACGATACCTTTATCTCAATAGACCGCTCTAACCTCCCGACAGGCCGGAAAAACCTCCAAAACAGGAAAACTAATTACCGCCTCTCCTTGGACACGGAGCCGCAGCTGGAACGGACGATAAAACTTGGACTCCTCATCGTTATGGTGGGATCAAAGTCGCAGGCTTTCTCATTTTAAATCACTGGACGGTGGCTGGGTTGTCGCTGGCTGAGCTCAGGGCCAAGACAATTTAATTTCCCCCCTGCGAGTAGATATATACTGTAGGTGCTTGCACAGGTGTTTGCAGACGCATGTGCATATATGACCTAAAAAACTAGGCCGATAACCGCATCAACAAAGACAGATCAACTTTCTTACAGTTCAACTTTGCATCAAATAATTAATAAAACTATTAATAAATATAACTATACTTGCTGACATGTAACAATGCATGTACTCACTTGTGCTTCTCCGAACATACAACGATGCAGTTGGACCTGCATGAAATGCACATACGCATTATTGACATCTACAATTTTTTAATGCAGTTTTATTCACGGTCAATCCTACAACTTTACTTTAAAAGGATACACGCATACTCTCATCGCATTAACAGAAATACACAGTTAAAATAAGGGAAAAGGAAAAGGATCATCCAAAGGGTACTGCGAAAATAAATACATTGTAAGTTCAACTGAGGTAGCCTTTAATCTGTGCATGCCGAGAAACACAAGTAAGAGTGCTGTTTGTGGTAGTGTATAAACCTTTTTCTTTTACCGGGTATTTCAACAGCAGTTCCTGAAAAATTAGCTTGACGACCGCTTTCATAACCGCAAAATCCAGTCAAGCCCAAAGAGGCAATCTGAAACGGATGCAGTTTATAATTCGGAAGGAGTGCAACAGTGCACATCTGGATTTTGCTGAAAATTCTGTAGACATCCTTCATAATGGGAGATAATGCAATGAACGCGTCACCCAGGACCGAAATAAACAGCGAGTGACGGAGTTCATGAAGCGCAGCCTGGTGGACTGGATCAAAATAAAATAAATACAGCACTGTGCAGCATAAACCCCCAGATGTCATGTGTGAATATACAGAAGGTGTACAGCACCAGCCCTGGTGCCCGGATGTCTGTATTCACAGGGAGGAAACAGTCTGCTCCCTGCACAGAACCCGCTTTGTAAGTGATCTTTGAAGCGAATCCTGATGGAAGATCTCGACTCTGTGACGCTATTTTTAGCTCGGTAATACATCACCTTCCGCACCTTCCATCTCAGCAGAACCAACATTCGCCTTGATACACACCGACGCTAGCAGGCATCCAATATTGGGGTTGGATTTGGAATCTTACCGAGGCGATACATTTCACAGGAGTGCAGGAGACTTTTTGCTCCGATTTGCTCGCATTTAATTTGCTCCTTCTTATGCTCTCACCCAAAAATAAATATTTACAGATGCTATTTGCTGTTCGCAACCAGTTGTTCAGATTTGTGTGATGTGTGGTCAGATGTGGCCGCTCTAAAACGACAGAACGGCATAATTATCATTCCTGACAAACTAACTTTTGGTGCATCACGAATCACGATGATAGTCACTATATGATGATAGTCACTATATGATGATAGTCATTATATGATGATAGTCACTATATGATGATAGTCGTCACTCCTCTGCCTTTCATAAAACCAAACTGCAAAATGGGTTTGCTAAGCTGATCGGCCCAAAGACAGTATTTTAAAAAGTCGGTCCATCAGCCAAAGAATTAGAGAGTGCACTTCCCATACTAGTGATCAGTAATCAGTCTTTTATGCACAGGGTCCAAGTCGATCCCCCCGCCCCGTTAACTCACTGATAACACCATCGGACCATGAAGCTGAACTGTAAGACAACAGCTATTAGGAGGAACCGTAAAATGACGTCATTGTTGATTATAAAAGTCTCATAGCTCACATTTGTGAACATGTAATCACCTTTTGGAACTAATCCAGACAGAGGAGGTACTGACATGACAGATGTGGCAAACTATATACCTAAATATTATCATCCCAACTGAAGAAGGAATACTGCATTGGATTAAGATACACTGACATGTTTGTGTAGACAATCCACTGGCTACTGGTGCCCGATCCATGCACCTCTTTTTCTGTTAAAAGTAGATGTGGACAGGGAAAATATTAACAGTTTTCAAGGTTGTGTCTTAAGTCTTTAGCTGGTAGAGTGGCAAAGGTGGAAACCTAACTTGCAATGTTGAAAATGTTGCTTACATTGCAAGATAACATCAAATGGAGATATATTATGCCTAGTTTTAGGCTCATACTGGTATTTGGGGTTTCTACCAGAACATGCATTAATGTTAAAAAAAACACTTTATTTCTCATTCTCATTGTCTGAATATAACTGCCACATTAAAGCCCGAGTCCCGCCACACACACACATACACACTGAGTTCAGCGCCACTTCTACTGTTGAACCTACAGCGTGGTGTTTTATACGAGATTGGGAGGATTAGGATTGCCTCTCGACGGCTCTCAACATGGAGCGAGAGCCAGCGGCTCATCCCCAACCCTTCCAACGGTGCAAACTGCGACAAAAGTGTTGACATAGCCAACAGTGTCTCCCTGAGGGGGAACCGGAGGACGCGTGCCATCTTCTTCCGCTGCATCGTTGTATGTTCGGGGCGGTGTTATTAGCTGTGACCGCCATGTGAGGGCAGTTCAGAGCGGCGCACAGAGGGAACCAGAAGAGCGCACACTTGCACTGAACCCACACGTAGCTGGCCTGGCTATGTCAACAACGCCATGGAGAATCTTGGATTAAAATACACACACATGAGTGACCTCATTGTCTGCTAGGTTGACATTACTCCACTAAATCTCGCCATAGATAATAGTTATTTGCTGCTATATTAATGATCTGAATGTCGTACATTGCTCCTCTAAAAAGGTGATATGTCAATGTTGTGTTGAGCCCGTTTCCACTGCTCCCAAGTGGCCGAAAAAATAAATCAGGTAATGCAGGATGAAGTATAACTTGTAAACAGTCACATTAATATATATATATATATATATAAATATATATATATATATATATATATATATATATATATATAAATAAATGGGTCCATAAAACAAATACAACAACAATATATAAAAATAAAATACAATACGAGGACACCGGTCCAGCCATTGCAACCAAAAAGTCACTCAGGGTTAAAAATAATATATATGATTATTTCTCATCATGTGACTGTTTACAAGTAATACATCCATTACCTGGAGCTAAGAACAAGAAGAGGATCCACATGCCGTCACCTTTCAGACTATGTGTAGTGTTGAACTTCCTCCCATCTGTCAAAGACTTAATGTGCTGAAAGTAAAAGCCTCTTCCCTTTTCCATCCTATTCTGCTGTAATTCCAGGTCAGTCTAAGTGCATGACATTATGGAGCATCCATGGTCGTGTTAACTGGATTGAGAGATTATTGCAGATTACATTTGATGAGGTTGACAATTGAACAATGGCTTTAAATAGACCTTGTATCCGCACTGAGATGTGACCGTTGTGTCTGTGTTGTATTGATAATGTTACACCTGATCCCTGGGCTCAAACAGAGGGACTACTCTCATCTGCCAAATGATGGGAAAGCAAGTCCTCCTCTCGCCATCTGACGCTCTGCCTGGGAGCGAAGGCATTATTTTAGAGAAAATAAGAGAAACAAAGCCAGTTATTTTAATGTTACGGGGAGAAGAACAAACAAGTTTTGCAAAATCAACTTTCTTTATGTAAAAACAGAAAAAGAGACCGCAGTACAAGCAGTTCTGTCGTGAGATGAAAGGCGGCAGTTGCACAGTACTACATTGCCAGATGAGTGCTAAATGCAGAACATCACACTGCTGTCCATGTTACTCTCAGAATTGAATTTTAGATGGTATTTATAGCATTATTGATGGCCAACTGCCAATTACCAACCAAGCAACCTCCACTCTGTATCCTTATGGCGACAGGATAGCGCCACATCTCTTGTGCTGCAGCCTGCCTGTGTTTCCGTCTCTGGCAGAAATATGATACACAACGGGGACGTCCCAATATCATAATGCATGAAATAATCCGTCTAGTGCAAGGGCATGGCGTCGAATAGCACCCGCAAGGCAATTTCTTACACCTGAACAGCCCTGTATGGAGGATTAAGGACACCTTGGAGCTCAGTCCTGACAGTAAAATGATTAACTTATTTAACAATCGCTCAGTCAATAGTGGAATGTCCCTTTAAAGTAGAAAAAGAAAAGAAAAGCAGACCCTCAATCATATCTTGCAGGACACTTGTCCTTGCTCCTCTGTTTGACTCTCCATTACTCATATATGAATTTACACACAGATACACGCCCGCTAAATTGCCAATTAATTCCCAAAATAACTGTCTTAAAATACACACGTCCCCAAAGTATCAAAGCTTGATTAAAAAAAAACTGTGTTTAGATGATTATATTCTAATAATATTTGTGCCTTTCTAGTTCTATTAACCCAGTAGACTCAGACTGCAAAATAAAAGAGGTTCATTAACAATGTAGGTTTTAAATAAAAGCTTTATTTTTGATATTATCTATTTTTTAAATATTGTTTTAATGTATTCTACGTTTAATATATTCAAAGCCGGTGTGCTGAGAGGTGGAGCGATGAGATCGTTACCCACAATGCAAGAGAGAGGGGAGGCTAAATGGGTTGCATGCATCATAGTAGGAGATGAGACATGATGGTGGGATTTCATCGACTCATCTCTCTCGTACTTTTTCTTCCCCCCCCCCCCCCGTTTGAAATGTTTTTTTTAATACACACACACACACATGAGTAGTCCTGTTGGCCAAACTACCCACAATCCATTGCAGCTCAAGGTCACCTGAGTGTTCTCTGGAACTCGGCCTGTGCACCAGTTCTCACTCTTTCCTTGCACAGAAGCACTCGATCAAATCACTACGGCGGAACGGGAACTAATGAATATAACTATTGTGAAGCATGCTTTTTAAATAAAGAGGATTTATTATTTATTATTTGGGTTTTTAAACACTGCGAAACAAATGGCGATATCGGCTTCTTCGAGAGTTTCTCCCCCCACAACATTGTGAAACCTGCCGTTTAAATATCCTTTATGTACTTAGAATAAATCCAGATTTAATTAAAGCTTTACAATGCAACTTTCACAAAATTTCATTTCCATCTCATGTTACAAAGAAATCTAAATCCATCTGGATAATCTCTACACCGGTATCAAATTGCACTGCAGTGTCTTTTGCCCTCAAGTGTCATTGAGAATGTTATGTAAAACAATGATTTATAATGTTTTATTTCTATGGACTATTCACCGTTTATGTTATAGAGGAAAAAGTAGAGAGACTGTACATGAAGCAGAGCTTTCTGAGAGCAAATGTGCAGAAATGGACTGAACAAACGGGACTACCACAGCAGGCCTGAAACCATGTACTGCATGTGGCTCACCTTACCATGCTGCAAGTTGTTCAACTATTTAAATACAGTATTTTGGGGGGAAATCATTAACTGGGGGAGAGAAGAAGAAAGAAAAAAAAGGTTGGTCAGACCAGGACACAATTTGTAGAGCTTAATCCAGAATTACACATATGACTGTTGTATTAATCCCACAGTGGAATAGTGTATGCCAGCCCTGTGTAGCATCGTTTTAAGCCACATGAATGTGAAATGGTCAGTTTATGTTTGCTGCATAATGCATGATCTACGAGTGCGGGACATCTGTGAGGCACTGATGTAATTTGAAAATGCTCATTAGGCTGATGAGAACAGGAAAAAAAAGATGCATGGAATTAAAAGGATGTCTCCACAAACAAACCGTTTCATCACAAAACCGGACTTCATCAAAATAACAAATCGGCTGCGCGATATGTGTAATAGGATGAGTGTGTGTTCCCATGCGAGAGGAGACATGGAAGGTCATTTCTATCAGCCAAAATACCAAAACTCATTACTACACACGTACTGTAACTACATCAGTCTGACATTTCTTAGAACAGAGGAGATGGCGGGGATGGAAAGTGAGAGTAAAAGTAATATGGACCAAGAAACCAACTCACCGTGGGCTGTACTTCTACTTCTACCACTTGGTTGCTGTTCATGCAATTTTTGACGAATCTCTCGACAGTGCTGTTGCACTTCATGAAGATCACGTAGGCGGCGTAGGCCGAGAGCAGCGTCATACTTTCCCACATGGTGATGATGTTATCCAGGAAGAAGATGATGAGCATGATCAGATCCAGGATGTAGAAGGAGACGTCGCGGAAGAGTGGCCACCATGTTAGGTTGAGGATTTCCTTGGAGAAGATAGCGCACATCCCAATCACAAAGAGGATGTTGAAGACGGCCGAGCCCACGATGGTGCCGATGCCCACGTTGCTTTGGGAGATGAAGACGCCGATGATGGAGGTGAAGAGCTCCGGGGCCGAGCCGCCTGCCGCCATGAAGGTGGCGCCCGCTACGTCGTCCGAAATGGTCAGCTTCTCCGTGATGACCGTCAGCGCCGGGACGAAGAACTCGTCGCACACTATGGCTAAGGCGATGAACATGTAAATCATGCCGAACATGTGGAGCGCCACGGCTCCTTTGCGCTTCTCCTCAAGGGTGAAAAGGTCCGGCGGGTACGACCCGTGGCCGTCGCTGCCATTTTCTGCGGATTTCATGGCTATTGACCCATTGGGGTCCCTCTGATGTTGGGTGGAAAGCAGAGTCCTGTGGGGGGCCGACTGGTGGAGACTCTCCCGGGGAAGCCCTGGCTCACTGAAACCCCATGAGCTCCAGGTAAAGGCACTGAAGGAGACGGCACTTAAGGCCACCAGGCTGAGAGTAAACCCGATGATTCGCAAGGGCCTCAGCTTTTTCCGCAGACACCGGTAGGCCTGCCGCTTACAGGCAGCACTCATGGTGGGCCTTCTCTCCAGCGAATCCATGCAGGGCTGATCTGAACCCATGTCTGAGCAGCTAGTGGTGTCCTCACTCTCAATGGCTGGGTAGGATGAGGGGAGAGCGGGGAGCAGGTTTTACCGGAGACAATGCATGGTGCCGTCACCAGTTTCAAATGAGTTGAAAGGATTGTGGATGCTTTCCGGGGTCTGGTTTGCCAAATGATGTCTTCATAGTAGCCTCTGCTGGAGAATGACAACAGAACGAAGATAATTAATAATTGAACCAGGAAAGAAGAGTGTAAAATTAACATTAAAATACACATATACACTTATTTTAAAGAGTATGCGTTGTCAGTTTAAAGCTACAAAGTGAAGCGGGACAGAACTAAACAATTATCCTCAAATGTTGCAGATTTATTATTGCAATAACTGGGAATGTGTGATGAACAATTCATTCATGGCTTTCACAACTTAACACATTTAAAAAAATGGAATGAAAAACAGCTACATCAAGCAATAATCCTAGTTGCTTTGTAAAGGTCAGCTATCGGGGCTAACACTCCTCCGACTGCCAAAAAAGCTACATGTAGATATTCAGAAATGAAATCTAACAGGAAATCCTCTGAAGATTATGCAGGCATGTGAAATACTAAAATGCATATCTTGAACGTTAATACAACCTCATGGCATTCACTTTGAAGTAAATACATATAATCAAGACGAAATTTGTATTTAGAAAATATTCATCGACAATTTATAAGAAGTTTGAACATTTACTTTGAATGTAATGTCATGTGGTCCGAGTACACTTACATAAATAAGCTGCATGCCATTACGTATATTTAGTAATTTACATGTAATAATGCACACGATGCAGCTAACTTATAGGCTGCATGATTCTGCTAGTTTAACTATATTTCCTTTTTAATAGCGACAACTTGCGTTTAAGAATCGGAAACCTGCCGTTTTTTACCTGGGGAAATATCACGAAACATGAAGGCCGACGGTTCACGGACAGTCGGTGGAAACGGAAAAGGCTATGATGCTGCGGCTTAGGTGAAAGCACATGAAAACACACGCACGCACGCATCCTGATGTCCTGTTTGACTTTTCAATGATGGCCAGCCTGCCGCCTTTAAGCCGAGCGGCTCGTCAGAGATGCCAGTTCCACTGACAACTCTTCCCCCCTGTCTGCCCTTCAATAATGCCTTCGCCCTTTCGGCTGGAGCATCATCTTCCACAGAGAGAGCCCAACACGAGTTTCCCCGGCGTGGCGCATGACGCGTGGAGCGGCTGCAGACGGTGGCATACTTTACCTTTGTCAGAGGCGAGAAAACAGCCGCACGGCACAGCAGCAGGTTGAAATTAAATCCTCCACGGTGCCCTCCTGCTCTCATTGAGCAATGTGTGACCGCTCTCTGCTCTCCAGCGACAGAGGAGGAGCTTTGGAGGAGAGAAGAGGAAAAAAAAATGCGTTTCCAACTGCGCTCACCTCTCTCCCTTAAACGCAGCAGCAGCAGCAGCAGCCGCAGCAGCACCCACCCCGTCGTCTCGGATGAGAGGAGGGGAGAAAAATCTTTAAGAGAAAGGGAGAAAAAAATCGCCCTGTCGAAAATACCTTGCTAATGTAGCAGAATAGTGAGCTGGGCTAGGCTGCCCACGTGAACCGCTTGGTTTATTAATAAAACCAGGTAAGCGACAGGCAGTGCATCCTTTCCTGCTCGCTTCGCGCGGTGGGGGCTTTGGTGATGTTGCATTTTGAGGGAGGAGTTGCCGTGGTTACACAGCAAATGGCAGTATTTCTACTGGTCCATTGCTTTTTTATTTTGTTATTATCATTATTCCTGTGATGACGGAACAGGTGAATATGCCTCCGCTCCGTTGCAGATTGACGCGCAGGCAATGCGTTGTAGGTCATTTCAAGGTTATATGCAAGGGGTGGATCGACGGTAACGTGCAGCCATAGGAGCAGCATCCCTGTTGGTGCTTTCTTCTTCTTACTTAAGAGAAGAGTCCAATATGTCACTTCTTATATTCATATATTGGAAATCGTTTGTTTATTTCTACAAAGAAATAAGTGTTAAAGGACCCTTTTGGGGTTTAGGGGGTTGTGTAGGTTTTTTTTTCCTGGTCGGGTGCAGTGACAACTTTATTCATGCAGAATAAACGGACAATATGTAAGAAGCAATATATAAATGTGTGAGCTTTAGAGGCGATAGTCAGATTTTGTTACCATTTGACCGAGCCATGCAGGCTACACGTTTCATGCTAAGCTAACCGACGGCTGGCTTCAGCTTCAAATTAAGCAAACAAATCTAAGATGGATTTTCTCATCTATTTCTCGGCTATTCCCAATTTGTTGAACATTTAGTTCAATATCTTATTTTGTTTTTTTAAGTGTCCCATTACCATAATGGAAGAGTGGACATTAATTTTAAAAAGGTAGAGGATGCTTCAATTTGCTTCATTTTGAATGTCAGCCAATACCCTCATCTGACATAACCTCCATGCACAGCGCCCTGTGGGTCGCCATGTCCCCACCCCCACGCCCACCCCATGTCAAAGAAAGGCCCCCAACCACTTACCATTAGTCGACCAAACCCTGTTTGATAGACGCAGACACGCAGTCTCTACACAGTGTGACAAAGCATGTGTGACACTAATGGCCTGGCGCTGTATAATAAATCATGATTCACTGACCTCATTGATTGCGCCCTCTCCGCTGCTTTCATCTCTCAGCTGTAGCTGCCGTGTGTTACCTAACAGGAAACACAGAGTCCGACAGCATTGACTTGAGATTATCAATAGTCAGATCATTTGTGACGACTGTCCGTCGGGGTTCATGTTGGTCCAGAGTTTTTAAAGCCTAATACCTATTTGAATTGGACACCTCTGTAGGAGTGCATTGACCTTACTATTTGCAAGAAAGCAAAGGAGCCCATTTCCTATAATGTCAAACTGTTTCTTTAACCTTGAAGGCTCAACCTCCTTGTGTCAATCATAACTCCCCCATCACAGGACCTGCAAGTGAAGTCCCGTCACACTCAGAAGCCCAGAAGACAACTCATAGGGGCTTAAGTTTGAGCGCCTCATGCAATTAGACCCTTCTTTTCCTCTAAACTTCTACTCTTTTAGTTTGTTAAACAGGTTTTCTGTGGAACACTTCAAGGCCAAAGTCTCAGACTGAGTTAAATACTCATCATGGTGAGTATTGGATGTTCATGTGATTCAGGGACAAAGACCCGGTCTCAAAACCCGGTCTCATCATCTCAATCTGATTGACGATGTAGCTTTCTTATGAGTTCATTCAATGAACACCATTTGCTCTTGTAGAACAACGTGCTGCTGGTTGGTGAGGTCGCCCAGTGCCGATACATGTAGAAAGGAGCGTGGCCCAAACTAAAAAGGCATTTTCTGTTCAGTTGGACTGTCGGATAAAACTAAACATTTAATGATTGTTTTTTAGTTTTATAGACAAAACGATTGATCATTTGAAAAACAATTAAAAAAATATATAAAGAAAATAACTGCACTGTATTACTATAAATAATCCTTCGTGGCAGCCATACTTAATGTCCGCACGTGTTTTACAGTTAACACATTGTGTTTTGAAGAAGAGTCCTGAAGGTGAAATGACATCAATGGAGTTGAGAAACAGAAAAAGACTGCATACGGTAAAGTTGGGTTTCATTACAGGTGTGTTGATCTTGTGTGTCCACCTGGCCTCAGGGTGATAGTAAATCCCAGAAGTTTGTCTGAAGACTGTAAAGCAAGGGCTGTCCCAAGAGC
Source organism: Liparis tanakae (assembly GCA_036178185.1). Classification (NCBI taxonomy): domain Eukaryota; kingdom Metazoa; phylum Chordata; class Actinopteri; order Perciformes; family Liparidae; genus Liparis; species Liparis tanakae. Next base: position 7,088,138 of record CM070111.1, on the reverse strand, counting down.
TGATCCATTTGGTAAATAGTATGTTTAGCTGTATGACCACATGCATTAGATTGATAGGCCGCACCATCTTTATAAAGTGCACTCAGCGCCTGTGATCGTAGTTCTTCAAATTAGATCTCAATATTTTTGCCTATCAAATGAGACCCCATCCAGACCCTCGTCAGCTCTTTTTCCACAATGGCCCCCCGTGCACACGCAGCCTCTCCTCCGTCCCGCCGGACAGCCCACCCCTGATACGGCTGCATTTCCAGCCTAAAAGTGATGACTTGCCGCGGGTCATGTGAGTTGTGGTGGGGCGGAAGGTTATTTTTGAGGGGTGATGGTGCCAGTTGTTTTGATTCGGCTGAAATCTATGCTGTGACAAAAACAACAGAAATTTCCGTGCTAGCCCTGACCCCCACCCGGGCCGCCCTCGCTTCGGCCCGGCAGCTAAATCCGAGCCTTTGTGTCCCACATAGTTGTATGGATTTGTCAGCAATGGGGCAGGGGCAGCGGGGGGTAGATAGGGTGATGATAACCAAGCAAGTTTTTTCCGGTGAAGAGGGAAGAACAATTGACTGGATCAAGGTATTGAATTAGCTTCATTAAACAAGTCGTAATTGTTCATAAGCAATGCCAAAAGCTGTTTGGTGCTGCAGATGAGGAAAGCAGTGAAATTAAAGAGTCCCAGGATAAGCTTTTTCCAAGAGACTTTCTCCGGATTAGATGTTGAAAGCCTCATATTAGCAACCCACCCCCCCACCCACCCACACACACACCACCACACGTCTGTACAAAGAGGCTTGGACAGACCACCTGCCCCTTAGGAAAATGTGGTCAGCAAAACAAAATGGGCATGGGCACCAATGGGATGCTCAGATGGTAAATAGTGAATCAATGAGGCTCTTAAAACCGCTGAGTAAATGTATTCCAGAAGACAAATGGTCTGCCACCGAGTTAAACACAAAAAGCAAGATTGTTCAAAGATAAAGTGGGAGAGACTATTTTAGCTGAAAATCAGGGGTGGCTGGGAATATTCATTTTAGCAGCAGTAGCTCTGACGAGATTACTGAATTGATAATCCACAGGCAGGACTGATCACTAAGTGCTGGAGCTGATTAGATACAAGCCCACAGTGTGAAAGTGAGACCCTACTTTTACTGGTGGTCCATTTGGAAACACAGCCCACATCATGTTGAGGAGATCGAACATTACATTAATTAAGTTCATTAGCTATATCTACTCCATTTTTGGGTGTGAAGTATTATATATATATATATATATATATATATATATATATATATATATATATATATATATATATTGTTTGTAAATATTGTAATTGTACAACAGCAGTCGGAAATAAATTATAGTGGGAAAATTGGACTTTGACCCAGTTGTGCTTGAAGGTCAACGCTAGCGTCAGTTTGGTAGCATCCTCTGGAAGACAAAGCCAACATGCTGATGTTTGGCAGCTATGATATTTCCCATGCTGACAGTGAGTGTCTGTAGATCTGCAGCCATTTGGGCATCTGCCAAAGTTACTGGCACAAGTTATTTGGATTCATCCTCTGGGGACCTTGACTCCAATTCTGACATTTAAAATCACAGGTCAAAAATGGGTTTTGTGCTACCAGCAGACACTTACATTTATTTATTGTATTCCTACTTGCACACATTTATCAAAATAGTCACACATTTATTTAGCTTAAAATAATATGCACTGTTGTAGATGGCAGGTAGGCCACAACCAGACAGTTCTACAGACCCCGGCCTAGGATAACATGTTAAATTTGACTGCAATCTACCTTGGGTATTAAAGTGAAATATATTATCTTGAGTAGATTTCTCTTCCGAGGTCATGTGTTTAGCTGTTGCAAAAATCCAATCAATCTTTGCCTTTTGTGATCGTACAGAATTCAACAACTGCACGATAACACCACAGAGAGACACCGGGGACAAAAGAGTCACATTGTTCTGAATATGGCGTTCAACATATCATCCCTAAACATCCATGAGACGTGGCCACAAAATACAGATTGCAACATTTGTTGTAGGCAATTTCATGCGAGGGTTTCAAGGGTCAAACGCACCACCATATTCTGTACTGTACTTAGTTATCCGTCATCGAGATGTCTGACGTGGCGGAGGACAGCGTTGATACAGGGCGTGTGCTGCATTATAAGGTTAATCCGTGTGTCACGCGCCACGCAGATGGGCCGACCGGCTGGGTCCCAGGGACGAGGTTCCGGCGTGTAGAAGTTGAAAACGGTGGCGGACGATTGCCCGATTGCGAAAAAAGTAGTGCGCTCGGGCAAAAATCCGACAACTGAAAAAAAAAGTTGAAAAATGTTTCATGCTCCGATGGCATTAGGAAGGCAAAAGCAGAGCTGTAATCCTATTTTAATCGCAGTGGATTTATTAAACAGGAGCAGCAGGTTTAAATCTCAGCAGATTACACAGGAGGCCCAAGGAGATGTGGGGAGTGTGGGGGGCTTGCGTAATGAAGTGCACTTAAGGTGATATGGTTCATCTTTGACTAGTCAGGACCGCTGGAGAAGTCGGGGCCATGGGGGACTCCTCCAGATGAGGTGTGAATTCAGATAGCTTTATGGTAAACACATCCAAATGATACAGCCATCATTCATGTATTGACATTTTGTTAAATATTCCATTGAGATGTCTTATAATAATTATAGCTGACGAGATTAAGACAGAGTGCCTGCAGATGTTACTAATTATTTGGACGTGTATGTGTGTGTGTGTGTGTGTGTGTGTGTGTGTGTGTGTGTGTGTGTGTGTGTGTGTGTATGTGTGTGTGTGTACACCAAGATGTGTCTCTTGGAGTCAGTGCAAATCTCCTTGGCACTTTTTGTCAAAGACCTTGATTCTCGTGAAGAACTGGTTTTAAGCCCAGGTCGCGCCACATCTGGACTTAATCAAATCAATCCCTAAACAGAACAAGCCTTGACCTCGAGAGGTTATTAGTAATAAAAATAAAAGTTTCCAGTCGACAAACAATGAGTGCAGTGAGCGGTATTCATGTTTGTCATATTTCTTGTCACACATTCAAAACAATGTCGTGGAAATACAATCTTGCTCATGTGTGTGATTCAACAAAAGGGACATTTCCATACAACCAACTTGGCAATTGATAATAAATGTCTCTAATAAAAGTGATCTCATAAAATGCTCAAATAAAAATGTTAAAACTGCTCCTGACAGGACCAAGTGAAGGCACCAATTGTTAGAGGCAACGTTGTAAGTATTTAATTATCATTAAGTAGTATACTGGATTTGTTCGTGAAACAATAGTCCCAGGTTTCCATCTGGGAGATTTGTTTGTGAAACAATAGTCCCAGGTGCACTGATTAATCTCCCAACAACAGTGCACTATAATGAACTTTCAGCCCGTATGGATTTCCAACTGAGTTAAGCATGAAACCAAACAGTTAGTTTCATGGCTTCAAAGCGGGTCTGGACAGAGCTTTGCGTTCTCACTGAACTTTGCCAAATATTTTTGCCTTAAAGGATGCCAAGCTCACCATCTGTTGGCTGTGCTTGGCAAATGTCTGTTTTGTGACAAGGCCTCTTTAATTAGGGAGCCATTTTGAGCTATTTCTCCAATTTGTAATGCGTTACCACCTGCATATTGTCTCGTAGTGTCCATGGCATGTATATTAAAAAATACTTTTTACAAATGGTGATTCATTTGCCAAGTTTGTTTTAATAGTTAGCGGTATAAGTGCAGCAATTTAGACATTTTTGGGATGAGAAAAGCATTTTATAACCAAAATATAGCCTTGATTCTAATTGAGCTAATAAAGAATCAATGTTTAAATGTTTGCTAAATTCAGTTGAGAGTAACATTTACATGTGTGTGTGCACATGTTTTACTGCATTAGATCTTATCAGGCAAAATATGTTATATTGCTCTGTATGACATCTCTACAAATGTGGGACCACCATACAGATTGCATAGAAATACACATTACTTCACGGCTTCAGGGTCGTTTACATCAAAACTAAATAGAGCTGTCCTTGTCCAACACAGATCACAAAAACAACTCCCTTATTCTTTACAAAACTAACACTTCGTAGTGAGCTCCTATTTTGATAATATATTAGATGTTTAGTTAAAAGAGACTTTTTTTAAACTAAATGGAGTATGTGCATGCATACATTTCTTCACAATACGAACCAACAACTGTCAGGTCTCTTCAACGAGCATACAACTGCCGCCATCTACTGGACAGAGCATGCACCTTTGCTCCTTGGTTTTGTAAAGTCTCTTTTAGGAGGAAGTAACTGTCGATGGGTTTCTTTGCAACGTTTTGACTTGTCAAGCAGGAAAAACACAGGTGCAGCTAATCACTTTAATTAGGCTCTAGGTGTGTCAGTAGGGCCATGTCAGGACACAAGTGCACAAAAAAAAAAAAAGAAACTCATTGGATGAACTCAATTATATTGTGGACAGGTTTTCCATTCAATAATGATATGCAACTCAAACTCAAATGTAGCATATTAGTGCAATAAAATGTAATTAAGTTCGTCCAATTATTTTTTATCAAATATAGCTCAAATAAAATATTAATATATATATATAATAGAAAATATTGACGGATTGATCTGGAAGTCAGTAACAATACACAATTGAACTTCAAAACAGAAGAAAGGTATTAACATTTTTATTTTATAGGAACATGTGACGAGGGGTCAATTAATGAAAAGTAATAAAAGGTAATGAGATAATAAAAAGGGAGGAAAGTAATAAAGTAGCGAGGTTCATTCTAAACTACTATGAAAAATGTATACAGTTACCTACCAAGTAATTTAGTTGGTAAGAATCTGCGTTAATCTTGCTGCATCTGGTCAGGTCACAGTCAGGGGAAAAGACGACTGAAAGCATGCGATCTGGCACATGCGCTAAGGGTAGTCCCCAATTAAATACAATAATTTGCGTTTATATTTACACCATCTAACCTAAATAAATCTAATAAATTAAAGTTTCCCTAAATGTTGTGTTACACCCATTATATATAAATATCTTAATTTGTGTAATTGATTTATCAAACCATATTTAAATGTGTCTCCTCTCAGTGCTTGAATCGTTTTATTGAGTGTGAGAACAATAGCAGAAAGCTGGAACTTGAACGTGTAAATGGTAGGCAGCAATCACTACACTAATTGGTTAAACCTGTGGCCTGCAAAGACATGTTAAAACAAACTGTGGAAAGGCCCTACGATTTAAATCAATTAGTCTTAAACACGGCTCCTCGGCCAAGGTTTCTTTGAGATTTTCTTGGATGTATTGAAACAGTTTTGTGTTGGAGTGAATTATGTAATTGTGCCCCATTGATCACCCATAAAAGTACTTATGTAAATAAGACATGGAGCTCTTTTTTTGGATATCTTTACAAATGTAATCAGCTGGTATTGATACATATATTATATTAATTTGTTTACCCTTCAGAATAAAGAACTCAATTGACTAATGCAATCCTCATATACATCCCATCAACTTATCTTTCTATAATTAAATGAACATCATACAATGTGTTATATACCAATCCATGTGTGTAGTAATGAAGAAACACCAGCAGGGGGCAGTGTAACGGGAAACGCACGTGAAGAAACGGAGGAACTTTAACCCGCAACACCCGCCTCGCTCCTTCCTCTTCCGGTTACGGCGACAGCAGGTATGGCGGCGCCCTGTTTTACTCTGGAACATAACGTTTTCAAAATCCACTGTAATCCTACGTTTTAGAATACGATGTAGTCGACGTTAAGTCGTGATTATACTATAAACAAGTCCTTGTTTCCAACGATGTGACCATTGCAGTAGTTTGTTGTTTCTGTGAGACATTACGGAGAAGCCGCGTCCGGGTCCTTAAGGCCGCTGAGTTGTGTGCCGCTAAAATGCGTTTTAATCCCGACATAATATTAAACGAAGCGGTGCATCTGCAGCTTTTTCTTTGTCTAACTAAATCATTTCTGTTCAGCTTCCATGTCCTAACACTAAATCTTTCCTTCTAGTTTCACAATGGTGCAGCGCCTAACTTACCGCCGTAGGTTGTCCTACAACACCGCCTCCAACAAAACCAGACTGTAAGTGTTGCTCTCTCTCTCTCTCTATCTCTACGATGTCTGCCATGCCGCCTGCTCTATCACGGCAGCTTCGCGGTGTAAATGCTCCCGGCTAATCGTGGTGTTGTGTTGCAGTTCCCGGACACCTGGTAACCGTATTGTGTACCTGTACACCAAGAAAATCGGCAAGGCTCCCAAGTCGGCATGTGGCATCTGCCCAGGAAGACTGCGTGGAGTAAGTACATCTATTTTAATTGTAACTAATGATCTCTGCCTTTCTTCAGTAGGCTGAGTGTGTGAGTGAGTGAGTGAGTGTGTGTGTGTGTGTGTGTGTGGGGGGGGGGGGGGGGGGGGGGTGTACTGCCGTGGTTTATGCATTTGAGATCCGTATGGCCCACATGGATGTGGTCGTCTTGTATATCGCCGAATAATTCAAAACAAATCAGCTGCAGTAGTTGTTGATTAAAGTTCTTCCCGGATCTATAAATATGTATATTTGTTGACGAGGAAATGCAGCTAAAGTTAAATGTGCATTTCCATCAATTTGGCACTGGATAGGTGGAGTAGAGCATCTTGTGTGCTCAAGACTGCTTTATCAGTATCAACACAGCTCTCTTGGCTCGCTGTTTCAGAAATAAATGTTGGTCTTCTCCATTCAAGTATACTGATATTCATATCCATGAAAACAATATTGAGCAATCGCTTGAGTTTTGGACTTGGACAGCTTTACCGACAAGCTGCCACGGATGCATGAAACTGACCAGACGTTGTGTTTGTCGCTTTGCATTGTGACAGTTTTAATGTGATAATAGTTTCATGTTTTGCAACCAGTAAAAATAGTACTTTTTCCTATAAAAAAAATAAGATGATTGGAGCAGTCCTAGTTCACATTCTCTCACATTAGATGGTTAAACTGTACACTTGCTAAACAGCTCAAATCTGGTGCACAGCAACAGCATAACGGGCTAGAACTCAATTTAGAGGCTAGAGGAAATATCCAGATGTGGCCATTTGGGATCGAGCTGAACACAACTTTTGTAATTCAATGTCTGTTCGTTCTGTCTTTGACCAACTAACTAAAAACAATTATTTTAAATGCATTTATTAGATAGGTAAACATAAAAACCAGCAGCCTGATTGAAACAGTGCCTTGTGTAGTTGGAGAGGAAAAATACAAACTGCTTACATGTGCCTTTTATTGTGGGCTGATTCTCATCCTTCATATGTGGACACATCCCATAGTGCTTTATAGAAAAAAAGTGTTTACTATCAGTATTCAGGAAGGAACTATGGGGTAAAATGCAGGTTAATTCCCCAAATCCAAAGTTATAATGTATTTTACATTTCAAAGCAAAAGTACCCACTCTATTTTGATTACAGTCAAGCAGTTGAACTGTAAAAAGTGTTGTGCATTGTCTATTCTTTTGAACGCAGGGTTCAAATCCTGTCTTTCAGGAAGCCTGGAAACCTTTTCGTTGTTTCTGTTGAGTAGCCTGCACTGTGGAGTTTGGTAGTTTTCAAGATCTAAGACTGTTTCCATACTTCACCGCATTTTAATGTTTTGGATATCTTTCCCCTGGTGGTGGTCGTGTCTCATTGTGTCTCTCTTGTCTTCTAGATCCGCGCTGTTAGACCTCAGGTGCTAATGAGGCTTTCCAAGACCAAGAAGCACGTCAGCAGGGCCTACGGAGGCTCCATGTGCGCAAAGTGTGTGCGTGACAGGTAAGATGAGTGTTTCCTTTCTCCTTACTTTGTTGCTGAGAAACTGGAGTGATGCATTTCTCTTGATGGAGGCTGTTAAGTTGTCACCTCTACAACTCGGAACGGTTAAAACAATGAATGAGTCCAGTCTTAGATGCTTTATTTCTAACTTGACTTTCTTTCATTCTCAGGATCAAGCGTGCTTTCCTGATTGAGGAGCAGAAGATCGTCGTCAAGGTGCTCAAGGCACAGGCACAGAGCCAGAAAGCATCTAAGTAAAATGTGTATTTGTACTGCCACAATAAAAAATGACAAACAAATCTATTTTCTGTTGTGATTTCTGATGTTTTGGTGTGTTTAATTGGAATAGGATGTGTGACTGACTGGGTTTGAATTAAAGCAAATGTATATTAGATTAATTGCTAATCTGAACAAATCCTAAAACTACCATTTTAAAGATGGCCTTTTAATTATTTGGAATTGCAGCAGTTAAGTAGATTATGTCCGAGGGTCATGAACATTGTTAAAATTAAAAGTGGCAACGATACCAGACGTAACAACACTTTTTATGAATAGTTATATTTGTCAATTTTGATATTGGCTTTAAATTGCAAAAGGGATTATCATCCTATAACCTACATATTAGTATGCAGTGATTTTGTGAAAATTGAACAATTTGATCTGTAAGTACATTATTCATCCTGATTAGTAAATAAAGGTTTTCACATTTGTCTGTAGCGAAGCATCACAACCAAGATACATGACATAAATCAGGATATTGTCTTCATTAATAAACCTGTACATGTGGGACACCACAATTATGTTTTTGAAACTCATGAATGGAAGAAAAACATTGTGAAGAGTTTTTTTAGCTCTGTTGCGTTATACATTTCTTAAAGCTGTTACTATCATGCATTCGTTTTAAGATACGTATTTGTTAAATATTAGTATTAGATTGGGGTGCATCGAACTAACATCGCCGAATAACATCCATGTGTATCTACGCTTTGGAGGAGAAACCCGGTGCGGAGGAACAACAGCATCTACTTCCGGGACACGTCAACATAGCGGCTACGCAGACGGATACCAGCCGAGCGACAACACCGAGACTGCGGAGGCACTTCGGTTCAAGTCATGGAGACATTATACAACATCCCGTTTGCGTTGCTGGAATGCCCCAACGTGAAGCTGAAGAAGCCGTCGTGGCTGCACATGCCGTCGGCCATGACTGTGTACGCGGTGGTGATCGTGTCCTACTTTCTCATCACCGGAGGTAAATGCTAACGCAGAGACAGCTAACGGCTAGCTAGCCTGTTAGCCGTCAATGTATCTCGACGCGTCGGGGAAATGGTTACAGTTGATGCACGTGCTGTTTTATATCATGCCAGCTAAAATTATTCTTGGGGAAACCGCTTGTTATATTTAACTCTTGAGCTAACCTATCTGTGCAGTAGAGCTAGCACCAGAATGCATCCTGGTCTATGTAGCGTTGCACTGAAAAGTGATTTTATTAGGGTCAAGCAGTAGTGCTGGTAGTGAAAATGTCCCGTTGTCAGTCATATTAAAATAACCTTGTTGTGTCCAACACCTGATACTGATACCTGACTTCTCTCCCACGTCATAGGCATCATCTACGATGTTATTGTAGAGCCACCTAGTGTGGGTTCAATGACTGATGAGCACGGACACCAGCGACCAGTGGCCTTTCTGGCTTACAGGTACGTCAGGCAAGACCGTGTGAGCACCTCCACACACTGCAGCTGAAGGAAGGGGCCAGGCGGTTATGCACAGCCAATAATGCAGTCAATGATGCACAGCCAATGCAAGTCCATTTGTTTTTCAGAGTAAATGGACAGTACATCATGGAGGGGCTGGCTTCCAGTTTCCTGTTCACGATGGGAGGCCTAGGCTTCATCATCCTGGACCGCTCCAATGCACCAAACATTCCCAAACTCAACCGCTTCCTTTTGCTCTTCATCGGTTTTGTCAGCGTTCTCCTCAGCTTCTTCATGGCCAGAGTATTCATGCGCATGAAGCTGCCGTAAGTCTAAAGCTTTTTTTTCTGTTCTGCTCTTGTAATATTTCTTATTCTAACACCTCGTAAAGTCCCTGACGTGTGATTCTACTGCTATGAAGAACTTACGCTTGTTACGTCACAATGTCGTAACAAATAAATAATCTCTTTTCAGAGGATACCTCATGGGTTAAAGACAAAGGAAGCAGACTTCGAATGATTTGGAACAACAGAGGACATCGACGCATGGGTGCCAAACTAAAATACGGATAAACGCAACCTTTTCAACAATCAACCAGAGGACTGAAAGCTGACCTTGCCCAAGAAATTAGACGTGGCTGCACTGACTGTCTCGCACTGTCTCTGTCTCATTGGTATTCTTTCAATTTCTTCACTTTCGCCATCTCAAAATTTCCAAAAACAAACTCAAACGTCAGAGGAGGATCCCAGCGACATCATCATGTGTAGTGCGTCTGCAGCATATTTTATACAAATTTGACTTTACAAAATAAAAAGCTGAACACTGTTGGCATGGACCCAGTGGGTTTGAATCAGGATTAGCACTATAAGAATCATTTAAATGGCAGTCTACACAATGATTATGTTCTACATTTTTGTAAAGAAATCTTAAAAAAAGCCTTTGACTTGTCACAGTTGCATTTTTGTACCTGCATCAGAAATAAATCTTTTCAGTGCTCCTTGCAGTCATGTACTGTTGTCTATATAAAGACATTTAGAGTTATGTTCTGCTTCGTGTTAAGCGCTACATCGGGCACATGGGAATGTATCCACGTTTTGTGGCCTGATTGGCGATAAGTTTTGCACAAATTGTAATTTTCCTCCAGAAGATGGCACCACAGATCTACCAGGCAGCAGTGTTTCTGGCCATTGACTATCGAGACAACACTGGGCAGTAATGTGACTTCAGTTCTGAACCTTTTGTGATATCATAGATATATAACTTGTGGATATCCACGAGACAGCAAAGTAAGTGGGTGCTTATTTTAAAGTTATTCTTTTATACGTACCTCAGATTGCAATCGGATCTCTCACAGTTATATATAGTTGTCACTATTTGGTTCAGCGGTGCATGAAGTACACACTACATTACACACGAAGTTGCAGTGTCTGCTAAAGCACCATCTGTTGACCAAAGGTAATTGGTTGTACCTCTTCCCAAAACTGTATTTGCAGAGAGTGGAGTAAATCTGCTTTGTAAATGGAGATCCATCTTTGTTTTTCAGCTTTGTTAAAGGAAATCCCAGATCTTCTAATCGGATCAGACAGCTCACCTGTACTGTCAAGTAACATGTGGTACAAACTGATAGTCAATAATTCCCTAATGCTCTCAGGAGGTAAAATACAATGGATCTACATATTGAAAGTATTAAAAGGGGAAGCGGTCATTAAAGTGTCGCTGTACTTTCAATCCTCAGAGACATCAGTGACATACATCTTTTGCAAAATGCTCAAATCAAACTATAAAATTGTGTTTTGGTCTATGTGGCTGTTCTGAGCTGCCTGCTGGGACACTACACTGCCCATTCTCCGGTGACGTTTGGGTGATTCGGATCGCAGCGGGGCATCACGTTGGGGTTGTTTTGCCCATTTGTTGGTCACACCGAATGATCTGAAACACGTTAATGTTGGGAATTTTTCTCTTTCTATTTAAAAAAAACAGGTCCAAATATATTCATTCTCCTCTGGAAATAATGTGCTGATTTAAATAGCTGCTCAACGCCAGTCTCTTACATCTCCCAGAGTGACGCAAGGCACGCAGGTGGGCAAAGACGACCGCTGTGTATATTACCTCAGCGCGTTCATTTCAGCACTCGTCCCCTTCAGCGCGTGGTACGGGTTCCTCTGGGTGGAGCTAGTGATGAGGGTCGTGTGGCAGTGTGGGGGAAGGAACCTCTCCTGGTACTCCGTGGTAAAGGAGGGCCGCGGCTGGGCTCTCGGAGAGCAGAAGTAATTCCTGGACATCAAGCTTTTACAAGGAAATTGTGCCACAATCTACACTGGACATTCAAATTACATCAGAAAGAAACACCAGGCCACATATAAATAATACAATATATAATGGTTCGAATGAAATGAAGAAATTAAATGAAGAAATATAACTTGTCACAGATATTGTCAGAAAACCCTTAAATTATTTGAGTTTGAGTGAAAATATCCTTTTTTATAAGCATATATATCATTCATAAATCAACCCCCGTGTACCTGATCACACATTGTGTAAATGTCATCCACCCCCTCAAGAATAACAACAATAACAACAACAACAGAATGACAGGTCACATAATAACACAACAATATGAAGGACATTTTAAAACACAAGCAGGTCATCCACAAGCTCGTATTTGGAGTAGATCCCTCACCTCATGGTGCGGCCTGCTGGTCGTCCTGCCTCGCGGTGGTTTCACCCGGTGCGCTATTTGGCGTCCTGCGTCTGTGGAAATGTTGAATCGTGCCGTGTGACTGCGCTGCTGCAGGCCTACATATGAATTATTGACCGAGAGAACACGGCTGTGTGTTGAACCAGCAGCACGCGGCGGCCGAGAGCTGCTAAAAATAAACAGCAGTGGATTACTGTGATGCAGGATGAGTTACTGTGAACCGGGATGTCGTCCAGGTAAACCAGGCGCTGTTGACGGGGAATTCCTTCCAATACCTTGTCCATCAACCTTACGAAGGTGGCAGGAGCGTTACAAAATCCCAAACTGAGGATCTTGAACTGCCCGTCCGGTGCAAAACGCAGTCTTTGGCCAGGCCTCCGGGGCGAGAGGCACTTGGTTATATCCACTGCGGAGGTCCAAGGAAGAGAACCAGGAGGACCCCGAGACCAGGTCCAAAGACTCATCAATACAGGGCAGTGGGTAGGAATAGTTGTTTTCTATTTCTCAACATGTATATTATGTAGAGTCTTTAAATTTTTTAATGTATAATACAAATCTATTTAAAAACTAGACTTCAAAATAAGAGCTCAGTTCCGGTGAACGTGCTAGTCAGTCAATTCGTCAGTAAATCACAGATAAATGAATACAACATAAATAAAAAGATACATTAATGAATCAAACTAAATATATAAAAGGATGGCACTCGGTAGAACGGGCACTCGGTAGAGCGCATACCTTCACATATCACAAGATTGGGCATTGAATTATGAACATTTTGGCATTAGTTGCATGCCAATTGGATAATATAAATTGACCGTACTATAGTAAAAATAAGATCTTGACCTTTCCATGACCATGACCTTTGACCCGATCAATCCCGAAATCGAATCAAATGGTCCCCGGATAATAACCAATCATCCCACCAAACCAAATTTCATGCGATTCAAGATGATGTTGACCTTTTTTTATGACCTTGACCTTTGACCCGATCAATCCCAAAATCAAATCAAATGGTTTCCGGATAATAACCAATCATCCCACCAAATGTCATGCGAGTCAAGAAGGGTTTGACCTTTTTATGACCTTGACCTTTGACCTTTGACCCGATTGATCCCACAATCTAATCAAATGGTCCCGGATAATAACCAATCATCCCACCAAATTTCATGCGATTCAAGAAGATGTTGACCTTTTTTTTATGACCTTGACCTTTGACCTTTGCCCTGATCGATCCTAAAATCTAATCAAATGGTCCCCGGATAATAACCTATCATCCCACCAAATGTCATGCGATTCGGTTTAATACTTTTTTACTTATACGAATAACACGCACGCACACATACAAATACGCGACGATCAAAACATTAACTTCCGCATTTTCAAAGCAACGGTAATACAAAAAAATTGAACTTCAATTTTCAGCTTTAGGGCCATATTTTCTCTTTCCACTTGTGCCTGAGGACAATTGTGCCTCATTATATAGAGAGCTGAGATTGTTCTGCAATTTTTGATGTAAAATACATGAGTATCTGTCATATGCAAGTGCCTTTAAAAGTTGAATTTAAGAGAAGGTGTAAAATCAAGAAAATGACCCCACTGCCATTTGTTACCATGGTGATAGAATTCTCAAACAGAAAGGCCCCACCATAGCTAAAGTGATCATATCACATGACCTACAGAATGCTGCCCTTGATCTAAAGCCACCCCAGCTGCTACAGTGATCACATGACCTACAGAATGGTGCCCTTGATCTATGCATGGATGAGGTCACAGATGAGGTCACAAGGAAGTCTTTAAACAGGTTAAATAGAAGCTCTAGTTTTTGACACAGTGCTTCAACAACTTCCAACCAAGACTTCAGAGATTTATGACATTTGGACAATTTACTTGTTACAGCATGCAGATGGCGAACAAAATGGACAGAAAATTCAACAGTTTGGAAAAGAGTCACCTAGAAAGGGAGAATCAGGTGATGGTTGAATTAAAGAAAAATAAACAAAAGATGGATGAAAACAGTAAGACTGTTGAGAAGAAGCAGAGTACATGGGAAAAAAGTATCATACAAGATGAGGAGAGGCACTTTCAGACCCAGCTCGGCAGGAATGTTTTAGCAGGACAACATCTCATGCAAATGAAAGAAAATGCACTGCAGAAAGCCCAACAGAAAATGAAACCAAAAATGGATGAAGACAGTAGGACTGTTGAGAAGGGGCAGAGTACATGGGAACAAATGCACATACAACATCAGGAGAGGAACCTTCAGACCCAGCTCGGCAGGAATGCTTTAGCAGAACAACACCTCCTGCAAATGAAAGAAAATGCACTGCAGAAAGCCCAACATAAAATGAAACCAAAAATGGATGAAGACAGTAGGACTGTTGAGAAGGGGCAGAGTACATGGGAAAAAAGTATCATACAAGATGAGGAGAGGCACTTTCAGACCCAGCTCGGCAGGAATGTTTTAGCAGGACAACATCTCATGCAAATGAAAGAAAATGCACTGCAGAAAGCCCAACAGAAAATGAAACCAAAAATGGATGAAGACAGTAGGACTGTTGAGAAGGGGCAGAGTACATGGGAAAAAAGTATCATACAAGATGAGGAGAGGCACTTTCAGACCCAGCTCGGCAGGAATGCTTTAGCAGGACAACACCTCCTGCAAATTAAAGAAAATGCACTGCAGAAAGCCCAACAGAAAATGAAACCAAAAATGGATGAAGACAGTAGGACTGTTGAGAAGGGGATGAGTACATGGGAACAAATGCACATACAACATCAGGAGAGGAACCTTCAGACCCAGCTCGGCAGGAATGCTTTAGCAGAACAACACCTCCTGCAAATGAAAGAAAATGCACTGCAGAAAGCCCAACATAAAATGAAACCAAAAATGGATGAATACAGTAGGACTGTTGAGAAAGGGCAGAGTACATGGGAAAAAAGTATCATACAAGATGAGGAGAGGCACTTTCAGACCCAGCTCGGCAGGAATGTTTTAGCAGGACAACATCTCATGCAAATGAAAGAAAATGCACTGCAGAAAGCCCAACAGAAAATGAAACCAAAAATGGATGAAGACAGTAGGACTGTTGAGAAGGGGCAGAGTACATGGGAAAAAAGTATCATACAAGATGAGGAGAGGCACTTTCAGACCCAGCTCGGCAGGAATGCTTTAGCAGAACAAAACCTCCTGCAAATTAAAGAAAATGCACTGCAGAAAGCCCAACAGAAAATGAAACCAAAAATGGATGAAGACAGTAGGACTGTTGAGAAGGGGATGAGTACATGGGAACAAATGCACATACAACATCAGGAGAGGAACCTTCAGACCCAGCTCGGCAGGAATGCTTTAGCAGAACAACACCTCCTGCAAATGAAAGAAAATGCACTGCAGAAAGCCCAACATAAAATGAAACCAAAAATGGATGAAGACAGTAGGACTGTTGAGAAGGGGCAGAGTACATGGGAAAAAAGTATCATACAAGATGAGGAGAGGCACTTTCAGACCCAGCTCGGCAGGAATGTTTTAGCAGGACAACATCTCATGCAAATGAAAGAAAATGCACTGCAGAAAGCCCAACAGAAAATGAAACCAAAAATGGATGAAGACAGTAGGACTGTTGAGAAGAAGCAGAGTACATGGGAAGAAAGTATCATACAAGATGAGGAGAGGCACTTTCAGACCCAGCTCGGCAGGAATGTTTTAGCAGGACAACACCTCATGCAAATGAAAGAAAATGCACTTCAGAAAGCCCAACAGAAAATGAAACCAAAAATGGATGAAGACAGTAAGACTGTTGAGAAGAAGCAGAGTACATGGGAAAAAAGTATCATACAAGATGAGGAGAGGCACTTTCAGACCCAGCTCGGCAGGAATGTTTTAGCAGGACAACACCTCATGCAAATGAAAGAAAATGCACTGCAGAAAGCCCAACAGAAAATGAAACCAAAAATGGATGAAGACAGTAAGACTGTTGAGAAGAAGCAGAGTACATGGGAAAAAAGTATCATACAAGATGAGCAGAGGAACCTTCAGACCCAGCTCGGCAGGAATGCTTTAGCAGAACAACACCTCCTGCAGATTAAAAGAAATGCAATGCAGAAAGCCCAACAGGAACGGCAGAGCAAGACAGATATGGAAGTGTTTGGTTTGGTAAAGATACAGGAAAAGCAGAAGAAAGAAAAGGCTGAAAAGAATGCTGAAGCTCTTCAGTCCATCTCTGACCACAGGTTGAAGATGATTCAGGAGAGAGAGCAGAGAGAAGAGGCCAAACATCAAAGCAATGCAGCTTTAGGGTTAGCTTTGCTTCAGGATCAGAAAGATGCCGACAGGTCATTCCTGGAGGACAAGGAATTGAAGGCACAAAGGATCAGAAAAGAAAAACTTTTAAATGACTCCCTGCAAGCTGAGATACTTCAAATTCAGCAGACACCGATGAGGAAGGACCCTGTCAAGTTGCTGACCAAGGGCCACAAGGATATCTTGCATCTATGTCCAACTCCCCCACCTGCAGAGCTGAAGAAAGACTCCCAAAGAACCAGTCGGGTTAGAAAGTTGATCAGCAGTCCTGAGGCTGTGTCTGTCAACCACAGATTAGAAAGCTGTCATCTAAATAGTGAGAATCGGGTGCTTGCTGAATTAAGGACCTGTAAAAAACAAACGGCTGAAGCGGAAGAAGACGGTAAGATTGTGAAGGAGGGGCAGAGTGAATTTGAAAAAATAATTAGACAGGATGAGGAAAGGCAGTGTCAGACCAAGCTCTGCAGGAATGCTTTAGCAAAACATCACCTCCTACAAATCAAAGAAAAGGAACTGCAGAAAGCCCAAGAGAAAGAACAGCAGAACAAGAAAGATATGGAAATGGCAAAAAACCCGAATGGCCTTGACAAACTGGAACCAATACAGCAGGAAGATCAACACACTTTGCTGAAGCAAGTAGAACACAAAAGACGTGTTGAGGATATCTCCAGAAAGAACTCCGACAGAGAGAAAAAGACAGAGATACTTAGGATAGAGAATGAGCGAACCAAACTTGCTAGCATTGAAATGGAAGGGAAACTCCTTCAAAGAAAAGCTGATGCAACAGTCAGGTACAGCAGGCACAGTGTGCCTTCGCTTACTGTTGAACTTCTGGCGTTCTTAAAGAAGGAACAAGCTGCTGCCACAGCTGAGAGGGATGAGAAGAACGTTGTTAACGGTTTGGCAAAGAGACAGGCCCAACAGGAAAAGCAGCAGAAGGAAAAGGCTGAGAAGACGGCTGAAGCTCTTCAGTCCATTTCTGACCACAGGTTGAAGATGAGACAGGAGAGAGAGCAGAGAGAAGAGGCCCAGCGTCAAAGCAATGCGGACTGGCTTCAGGATCAGAAAGATTCCGACAGGTTATTCCTGGAGGAGAAGGAATTGAAAGCACAAAGGATCAGAAAAGAAAAAGTCGAGTTGAACAATTTCAATGACTCCCTGCACACTTTCACCAAGCTTCCCCTCCGCAATAAGCAGGCGGTCCAAAACCACCGAGCAGCACATGTCGTGTCACTTCCCATCTTCCCTCCACATCCTTCCTTCCCCGCTTTTCATTTGAGAAGGTAAACCTTGAGTCGACCTGGAGTCGGCCGGGGTTGGGACGCTGGAGTTGGCCGACGGTGGGCGGGACCTGGAGTCGGACGGAGCGGTGGGCAAGGACCTGGAGTCGGCCGGGCGTGGACTTAGAGTAAGCTGGGGCGAGGACGAGGGGCTGCGACCTTAAGTCGGCCAGGGCGTGGACGGGGGGCGGGGACCTGGAGTCAGGCGGGTACCTGGAGTCAGCCGGGGCGGGGACCCTGCGTCGGACGAAGGAGGGAGGCGAAGACCTGGAGTCTTCCCTTCACATCCTTCCTTTCCCGCCTTTTCATTTGAGAAGGTAAAACCTTGATTCGACCTGGAGTCGGCCGAGGCGGGGAAGCTGGAGTTGGCCGGGACGGGGACCTGGAGTCAGCCGGGGCGGGGACCTGGAGTCAGCCGGGGACCCGGCGCCGGGCGGGGACCCGGCGACGGGACACGGGGAAGCTGGAGTTGGCCGGGGCGGTGACGAGGGCCGGGGACCTGGAGTCGGCCAGGGCGACAAAGGGACACGGGGAACCCAGAGTCGGCTGGGGCGGTGACGAGGGCCGGGGACCTGGAGTCGGCCGGACGACAACGGGACACGGGGAAGCTAGAGTCGGCTGGGTCGGGGACGGGGGGTGGGAACCTGGAGTTGGCTGGGGCGGTGACGCGGGCCGGGGACCTGGAGTCGGCCGGGGCGACAACGGGACACGGGGAACCCAGAGTCGGCCGGGGTGACAACGGGACACGGGGAAGCTAGAGTCGGCTGGGGCGGTGACGAGGGCCGGGGACCTGGAGTCGGCCGGGGCGACAACTGGACACGGGGAAGCTAGAGTCGTCTGGGTCGGGGACGGGGAGTGGGAACCTGGAGTTGGCTGGGGCGGTGACGCGGGCCGGGGACCTGGAGTCGGCCGGGGCGACAACGGGACACGGGGAACCCAGAGTCGGCTGGGGCGGTGACGAGGGTCGGGGACCTGGAGTCGGCTGGGGCGGTGACGCGGGCCGGGGACCTGGAGTCGGCCGGGGTGACAACGGGACACGGGGAACCCAGAGTCGGCTGGGGCGGTGATGAGGGCCGGGGACCTGGAGTCGGCCGGGGCGACAACGGGACACAGGGAACCCAGAGTCGGCTGGGGCGGTGACGAGGGCCGGGGACCTGGAGTCGGCCGGGCGACAACGGGACACGGGGAAGCTAGAGTCGGCTGGGGCGGTGACGAGGGACGGGGACCTGGAGTCGGCTGGGGCGGTGACGCGGGCCGGGGACCTGGAGTCGGCCGGGGCGACAACGGGACACGGGGAACCCAGAGTCGGCCGGGGTGACAACGGGACACGGGGAAGCTAGAGTCGGCTGGGGCGGTGACGAGGGCCGGGGACCTGGAGTTGGCCGGGGCGACAACTGGACACGGGGAAGCTAGAGTCGTCTGGGTCGGGGACGGGGGGTGGGAACCTGGAGTTGGCTGGGGCGGTGACGAGGGTCGGGGACCTGGAGTCGGCCGGGGCGACAACTGGACACGGGGAAGCTAGAGTCGTCTGGGTCGGGGACGGGGGGTGGGAACCTGGAGTCGGCTGGGGCGGTGACGCGGGCCGGGGACCTGGAGTCAGCCGGGGCGGGAACGGGACACGGGGAACCCAGAGTCGGCTGGGGCGGTGATGAGGGCCGGGGACCTGGAGTCGGCCGGGGCGACAACGGGACACGGGGAAGCTAGAGTCGGCTGGGGCGGTGACGCGGGCCGGGGACCTGGAGTCGGCCGGGGCGGGAACGGGGGGTGGGGACCTGGAATCGGCCGGGGCGATAACGGGACACAGGGAAGCTAGAGTCGGCCGGGGCGGTGACGAGGGCCGGGGACCTGGAGTTGGCCGGGGCGGGAACGGGGGGTGGGGACCTGGAATCGGCAGGGGCGATAACGGGACACAGGGCAGCACGCGGCGGCCGAGAGCTGCTAAAAATAAACAGCAGTGGATTACTGTGATGCAGGATGAGTTACTGTGAACCGGGATGTCGTCCAGGTAAACCAGGCGCTGTTGACGGGGAATTCCTTCCAATACCTTGTCCATCAACCTTACGAAGGTGGCAGGAGCGTTACAAAATCCCAAACTTAGGATCTTGAACTGCCCGTCCGGTGCAAAACGCAGTCTTTGGTCAGGCCTCCGGGGCGAGAGGCACTTGGTTATATCCACTGCGGAGGTCCAAGGAAGAGAACCAGGAGGACCCCGAGACCAGGTCCAAAGACCCATCAATACTGGGCAGTGGGTAGGAATAGTTGTTTTCTATTTCTCAACATGTATATTATGTAGAGTCTTTACATTTTTTAATGTATAATACAAATCTATTTAAAAACTAGACTTCAAAATAAGAGCTCAGTTCCGGTGAACGTGCTAGTCAGTCAATTCGTCAGTAAATCACAGATAAATGAATACAACATAAATAAAAAGATACATTAATGAATCAAACTAAATATATAAAAGGATGGCACTCGGTAGAACGGGCACTCGGTAGAACGGGCACTCGGTAGAACGGGCACTCGGTAGAGCGCATACCTTCACATATCACAAGATTGGGCATTGAATTATGAACATTTTGGCATTAGTTGCATGCCAATTGGATAATATAAATTAACCGTACTATAGTAAAAATAAGATCTTGACCTTTCCATGACCATGACCTTTGAACCGATCGATCCCAAAATCGAATCAAATGGTCCCCGGATGATAACCAATCATCCCACCAAATTTCATGTGATTCAAGAAGATGTTGACCTTTATTCATGACCTTGACCTTTGACCTGATCGATCCTAAAATCTAATCAAATGGTCCCCGGATAGTAATCAATCATCCCACCAAATTTCATGCGATTCAAGAAGATGTTGAATTTTATTTATGACCTTGACCTTTGACCTGATTGATCCTAAAATCTAATCAAATGGTCCCCGGATAATAATCAATCATCCCACCAAACCAAATTTCATGCGATTCAAGATGATGTTGACCTTTTTTTATGACCTTGACCTTTGACCCGATCAATCCCAAAATCGAATCAAATGGTCTCCGGATAATAACCAATCATCCCACCAAATATCATGCGAGTCAAGAAGGGTTTGACCTTTTTATGACCTTGACCTTTGACCTTTGACCCGATTGATCCCACAATCTAATCAAATGGTCCCGGATAATAACCAATCATCCCACCAAATTTCATGCGATTCAAGAAGATGTTGACCATTTTTTATGACCTTGACCTTTGACCTTTGCCCTGATCGATCCTAAAATCTAATCAAATGGTCCCCGGATAATAACCTATCATCCCACCAAATGTCATGCGATTCGGTTTAATACTTTTTTACTTATGCGAATAACACGCACGCACACATACAAATACGCGACGATCAAAACATTAACTTTTGACTGGAGCAGTCGATTGGTATTTCAGGCACCGCCCTAAGTTGGTTTAAATCCTATTTATCAGATCGATCTCAGTTTGTATTTGTAAACGATGAAACCTCAATGACCACCAACGTTAGTCATGGAGTTCCACAAGGTTCTGTGCTTGGACCAATTCTATTTACCTTATACATGCTTCCTTTGGGCAATATTATCAGGAAACGCTCTATAAACTTTCATTGTTATGCAGATGATACTCAACTATATCTATCGATAAAACCAGAGGAGACTAACCAACTCACTAAAATTCAAGCATGTCTTAGTGACATAAAAACATGGATGACCGGCAACTTCTTGATGTTAAACTCAGACAAAACCGAAGTAATTCTACTCGTCCCTGAGCACCTCAGAGATCAATTATCTGGTGATGTGATTTCTGTAGATGGCATTACTCTAGCATCCAACACCACTGTAAAAAATCTCGGCATAATCTTTGATCAGGACTTGTCCTTTAACTCCCACATAAAACAAATCTCAAGGACTGCATTCTTCCATCTACGTAATATTTCAAAAATCAGACACATCTTGTCTCAAAAAGATGGAGAGAAATTGGTTCACGCTGTCGTTACGTCGAGACTGGATTACTGCAACTCCTTATTATCAGGCTGCACTAATAAATCTCTTAGGTCCCTCCAGTTGATCCAGAATGCTGCAGCTCGTATTCTCACTAAAACTAAGAAAAGATATCACATTACTCCTGCACTAGCTGCTCTGCACTGGCTCCCTGTAAAATCAAGAATCACTTTTAAAATTCTTCTCTTAACTTACAAAGCCTTAATTGGTGATGCACCATCATATCCTAAAGAGCTTGTAGTCCGTATCGCCCACCAGAGAGCTGCGCCACTAAATGCGGGGCTACTTGTAGTTCCGAGAGTCTTAAAATGTAAAATGGGAGCCAGAGCCTTTAGTTATCAAGCTCCTCTTTTATGGAACCAGCTTCCACCTTCAGTCCGGGAGGCAGACAGTCACCACATTCAAGAGTAGACTGAAGACTTTCCTCTTTGACAGAGCTTATAGTCAGGGCTGAATCAGGTTTGCCCTGGTCCAGCCCCTGGATATGCTGGTATAGGCTTATAGCTGCTGGGGATGTTTAGGATGCACTGAGCACCTCTCTCCTCTTTTCTTTCTCCTATGGATGAATCTTCATCTCTCCATCACACATGACTAACTCTGCTTTCTCCCCGGAGTCCTTCTGACTTCACGTCTCATGGGGTCATCGGACCCTATGAGAAGGCATAGATTCCATCTGCTGATGGACCTTCGATGGTTGGATCGTGAGTTCCTGTCGCCAGCTGTGCCACTGCCCTGCTGGGACTCCGCCCACTCCTCCACTTGGGAGGTCTCCAAACTCTCCATCGTGGAATATGCCTAAATATGAACTATTGATAAACTCTGTCAGATTCCTTGAATGTATTTTAACTCTAAATATGTCCTTCTGTACACATTACATCTATTGCATCTGTCCATCCTGGAGAGGGATCCTCCTCTGTTGCTCTCCTGAAGGTTTCTTCCCTTTTTTTCCCCCTGAAGGGTTATTTGGGAGTTTTTCCTGGTCCGATGTGAGGTTTTGGGTCAGGGATGTCTATGTGTACAGATTGTAAAGCACTCTGAGACAAATTTGTAATTTGTGAAACTGGGCTATACAAATAAACTGAATTGAATTGAACTTCCGCATTTTCAAAGCAACAGTAATACAAAAAAATTGAACTTCAATTTTCAGCTTTAGGGCCATATTTTCTCTTTCCACTTGTGCCTGAGGACAATTGTGCCTCATTATATAGAGAGCTGAGATTGTTCTGCAATTTTTGATGTAAAATACATGAGTATCTGTCATATGCAAGTGCCTTTAAAAGTTGAATTTAAGAGAAGGTGTAAAATCAAGAAAATGACCCCACTGCCATTTGTTACCATGGTGATAGAATTCTCAAACAGAAAGGCCCCACCATAGCTAAAGTGATCATATCACATGACCTACAGAATGTTGCCCTTGATCTAAAGCCACCCCAGCTGCTACAGTGATCACATGACCTACAGAATGGTGCCCTTGATCTATGCATGGATGAGGTCACAGATGAGGTCACAAGGAAGTCTTTAAACAGGTTAAATAGAAGCTCTAGTTTTTGACACAGTGCTTCAACAACTTCCAACCAAGACTTCAGAGATTTATGACATTTGGACAATTTACTTGTTACAGCATGCAGATGGCGAACAAAATGGACAGAAAATTCAACAGTTTGGAAAAGAGTCACCTAGAAAGGGAGAATCAGGTGATGGTTGAATTAAAGAAAAATAAACAAAAGATGGATGAAAACAGTAAGACTGTTGAGAAGAAGCAGAGTACATGGGAAAAAAGTATCATACAAGATGAGGAGAGGCACTTTCAGACCCAGCTCGGCAGGAATGTTTTAGCAGGACAACATCTCATGCAAATGAAAGAAAATGCACTGCAGAAAGCCCAACAGAAAATGAAACCAAAAATGGATGAAGACAGTAGGACTGTTGAGAAGGGGCAGAGTACATGGGAAAAAAGTATCATACAAGATGAGGAGAGGCACTTTCAGACCCAGCTCGGCAGGAATGTTTTAGCAGGACAACATCTCATGCAAATGAAAGAAAATGCACTGCAGAAAGCCCAACAGAAAATGAAACCAAAAATGGATGAAGACAGTAGGACTGTTGAGAAGGGGCAGAGTACATGGGAAAAAAGTATCATACAAGATGAGGAGAGGCACTTTCAGACCCAGCTCGGCAGGAATGTTTTAGCAGGACAACATCTCATGCAAATGAAAGAAAATGCACTGCAGAAAGCCCAACAGAAAATGAAACCAAAAATGGATGAAGACAGTAGGACTGTTGAGAAGGGGCAGAGTACATGGGAACAAATGCACATACAACATCAGGAGAGGAACCTTCAGACCCAGCTCGGCAGGAATGCTTTAGCAGAACAACACCTCCTGCAAATGAAAGAAAATGCACTGCAGAAAGCCCAACATAAAATGAAACCAAAATGGATGAAGACAGTAGGACTGTTGAGAAGGGGCAGAGTACATGGGAAAAAAGTATCATACAAGATGAGGAGAGGCACTTTCAGACCCAGCTCGGCAGGAATGTTTTAGCAGGACAACATCTCATGCAAATGAAAGAAAATGCACTGCAGAAAGCCCAACAGAAAATGAAACCAAAAATGGATGAAGACAGTAGGACTGTTGAGAAGGGGCAGAGTACATGGGAAAAAAGTATCATACAAGATGAGGAGAGGCACTTTCAGACCCAGCTCGGCAGGAATGCTTTAGCAGAACAAAACCTCCTGCAAATTAAAGAAAATGCACTGCAGAAAGCCCAACAGAAAATGAAACCAAAAATGGATGAAGACAGTAGGACTGTTGAGAAGGGGATGAGTACATGGGAACAAATGCACATACAACATCAGGAGAGGAACCTTCAGACCCAGCTCGGCAGGAATGCTTTAGCAGAACAACACCTCCTGCAAATGAAAGAAAATGCACTGCAGAAAGCCCAACATAAAATGAAACCAAAAATGGATGAAGACAGTAGGACTGTTGAGAAGAAGCAGAGTACATGGGAAGAAAGTATCATACAAGATGAGGAGAGGCACTTTCAGACCCAGCTCGGCAGGAATGTTTTAGCAGGACAACACCTCATGCAAATGAAAGAAAATGCACTTCAGAAAGCCCAACAGAAAATTAAACCAAAAATGGATGAAGACAGTAAGACTGTTGAGAAGATTCAGAGTACATGGGAAAAAAGTATCATACAAGATGTGGAGAGGCACTTTCAGACCCAGCTCGGCAGGAATGTTTTAGCAGGACAACACCTCATGCAAATGAAAGAAAATGCACTGCAGAAAGCCCAACAGAAAATGAAACCAAAAATGGATGAAGACAGTAGGACTGTTGAGAAGGGGATGAGTACATGGGAACAAATGCACATACAACATCAGGAGAGGAACCTTCAGACCCAGCTCGGCAGGAATGCTTTAGCAGAACAACACCTCCTGCAAATGAAAGAAAATGCACTGCAGAAAGCCCAACAGAAAATGAAACCAAAAATGGATGAAGACAGTAGGACTGTTGAGAAGAAGCAGAGTGCATGGGAAGAAAGTATCATACAAGATGAGGAGAGGCACTTTCAGACCCAGCTCGGCAGGAATGTTTTAGCAGGACAACACCTCATGCAAATGAAAGAAAATGCACTTCAGAAAGCCCAACAGAAAATTAAACCAAAAATGGATGAAGACAGTAAAACTGTTGAGAAGATTCAGAGTACATGGGAAAAAAGTATCATACAAGATGTGGAGAGGCACTTTCAGACCCAGCTCGGCAGGAATGTTTTAGCAGGACAACACCTCATGCAAATGAAAGAAAATGCACTGCAGAAAGCCCAACAGAAAATGAAACCAAAAATGGATGAAGACAGTAAGACTGTTGAGAAGAAGCAGAGTACATGGGAAAAAAGTATCATACAAGATGAGGAGAGGCACTTTCAGACCCAGCTCGGCAGGAATGTTTTAGCAGGACAACACCTCATGCAAATGAAAGAAAATGCACTGCAGAAAGCCCAACAGAAAATGAAACCAAAAATGGAAGTAAACAGTAAGACTGTTGAGAAGAAGCAGAGTACATGGGAAAAAAGTATCATACAAGATGAGCAGAGGAACCTTCAGACCCAGCTCGGCAGGAATGCTTTAGCAGAACAACACCTCCTGCAGATTAAAAGAAATGCAATGCAGAAAGCCCAACAGGAACGGCAGAGCAAGACAGATATGGAAGTGTTTGGTTTGGTAAAGATACAGGAAAAGCAGAAGAAAGAAAAGGCTGAAAAGAATGCTGAAGCTCTTCAGTCCATCTCTGACCACAGGTTGAAGATGATTCAGGAGAGAGAGCAGAGAGAAGAGGCCAAACATCAAAGCAATGCAGCTTTAGGGTTAGCTTTGCTTCAGGATCAGAAAGATGCCGACAGGTCATTCCTGGAGGACAAGGAATTGAAGGCACAAAGGATCAGAAAAGAAAAACTTTTAAATGACTCCCTGCAAGCTGAGATACTTCAAATTCAGCAGACACCGATGAGGAAGGACCCTGTCAAGTTGCTGACCAAGGGCCACAAGGATATCTTGCATCTATGTCCAACTCCCCCACCTGCAGAGCTGAAGAAAGACTCCCAAAGAACCAGTCGGGTTAGAAAGTTGATCAGCAGTCCTGAGGCTGTGTCTGTCAACCACAGATTAGAAAGCTGTCATCTAAATAGTGAGAATCGGGTGCTTGCTGAATTAAGGACCTGTAAAAAACAAACGGCTGAAGCGGAAGAAGACGGTAAGATTGTGAAGGAGGGGCAGAGTGAATTTGAAAAAATAATTAGACAGGATGAGGAAAGGCAGTGTCAGACCAAGCTCTGCAGGAATGCTTTAGCAAAACATCACCTCCTACAAATCAAAGAAAAGGAACTGCAGAAAGCCCAAGAGAAAGAACAGCAGAACAAGAAAGATATGGAAATGGCAAAAAACCCGAATGGCCTTGACAAACTGGAACCAATACAGCAGGAAGATCAACACACTTTGCTGAAGCAAGTAGAACACAAAAGACGTGTTGAGGATATCTCCAGAAAAAACTCAGACAGAGAGAAAAAGACAGAGATACTTAGGATAGAGAATGAGCGAACCAAACTTGCTAGCATTGAAATGGAAGGGAAACTCCTTCAAAGAAAAGCTGATGCAACAGTCAGGTACAGCAGGCACAGTGTGTCTTCGCTTACTGTTGAACTTCTGGCGTTCTTAAAGAAGGAACAAGCTGCTGCCACAGCTGAGAGGGATGAGAAGAACGTTGTTAACGGTTTGGCAAAGAGACAGGCCCAACAGGAAAAGCAGCAGAAGGAAAAGGCTGAGAAGACGGCTGAAGCTCTTCAGTCCATTTCTGACCACAGGTTGAAGATGAGACAGGAGAGAGAGCAGAGAGAAGAGGCCCAGCGTCAAAGCAATGCGGACTGGCTTCAGGATCAGAAAGATTCCGACAGGTTATTCCTGGAGGAGAAGGAATTGAAAGCACAAAGGATCAGAAAAGAAAAAGTCGAGTTGAACAATTTCAATGACTCCCTGCACACTTTCACCAAGCTTCCCCCCCTCCGCAATAAGCAGGCGGTCCAAAAACCACCGAGCAGCACATGTCGTGTCACTTCCCATCTTCCCTCCACATCCTTCCTTCCCCGCCTTTTCATTTGAGAAGGTAAAACCTTGAGTCGACCTGGAGTCGGCCGGGGTTGGGACGCTGGAGTTGGCCGGGACGGTGGGCGGGGACCTGGAGTCGGACGGAGCGGTGGGCAAGGACCTGGAGTCGGCCGGGGCGTGGACTTAGAGTAAGCTGGGGCGAGGACGAGGGGCTGCGACCTTAAGTCGGCCAGGGCGTGGACGGGGGGCGGGGACCTGGAGTCAGGCGGGGACCTGGAGTCAGCCGGGGCGGGGACCCTGCGTCGGACGTGGGAGGGAGGCGAAGACCTGGAGTCTTTCCTTCACATCCTTCCTTTCCCGCCTTTTCATTTGAGGAGGTAAAACCTTGATTCGACCTGGAGTCGGCCGAGGCGGGGAAGCTGGAGTTGGCCGGGACGGGGACCTGGAGTCAGCCGGGGTGGGGACCTGGAGTCAGCCGCGGACCCGGCACCGGGCGGGGACCCGGCGACGGGACACGGGGAAGCTGGAGTTGGCCGGGGCGGTGACGAGGGCCGGGGACCTGGAGTCGGCCAGGGCGACAATGGGACACGGGGAACCCAGAGTCGGCTGGGGCGGTGATGAGGGCCGGGGACCTGGAGTCGGCCGGGGCGACAACGGGACACGGGGAACCCAGAGTCGGCTGGGGCGGTGACGAGGGCCGGGGACCTGGAGTCGGCCGGACGACAACGGGACACGGGGAACCCAGAGTCGGCCGGGGTGACAACGGGACACGGGGAAGCTAGAGTCGGCTGGGGCGGTGACGAGGGCCGGGGACCTGGAGTCGGCCGGGGCGACAACTGGACACGGGGAAGCTAGAGTCGGCTGGGGCGGTGACGAGGGTCGGGGACCTGGAGTCGGCTGGGGCGGTGACGAGGGTCGGGGACCTGGAGTCGGCTGGGGCGGTGACGCGGGCCGGGGACCTGGAGTCGGCCGGGGCGACAACGGGACACAGGGAACCCAGAGTCGGCTGGGGCGGTGACGAGGGCCGGGGACCTGGAGTCGGCCGGACGACAACGGGACACGGGGAAGCTAGAGTCGGCTGGGTCGGGGACGGGGGGTGGGAACCTGGAGTTGGCTGGGGCGGTGACGCGGGCCGGGGACCTGGAGTCGGCCGGGGCGACAACGGGACACGGGGAACCCAGAGTCGGCCGGGGTGACAACGGGACACGGGGAAGCTAGAGTCGGCTGGGGCGGTGACGAGGGCCGGGGACCTGGAGTCGGCCGGGGCGACAACTGGACACGGGGAAGCTAGAGTCGTCTGGGTCGGGGACGGGGAGTGGGAACCTGGAGTTGGCTGGTGCGGTGACGAGGGTCGGGGACCTGGAGTCGGCTGGGGCGGTGACGCGGGCCGGGGACCTGGAGTCGGCCGGGGCGACAACGGGACACAGGGAACCCAGAGTCGGCTGGGGCGGTGACGAGGGCCGGGGACCTGGAGTCGGCCGGGGCGACAACTGGACACGGGGAAGCTAGAGTCGTCTGGGTCGGGGACGGGGGGTGGGAACCTGGAGTTGGCTGGGGCGGTGACGAGGGTCGGGGACCTGGAGTCGGCTGGGGCGGTGACGCGGGCCGGGGACCTGGAGTCGGCCGGGGTGACAACGGGACACGGGGAACCCAGAGTCGGCTGGGGTGGTGATGAGGGCCGGGGACCTGGAGTCGGCCGGGACGACAACGGGACACAGGGAACCCAGAGTCGGCCGGCGCGGGAATGGGGGGTGGGGACCTGGAATCGGCCGGGGCGATAACGGGACACGGGGAACCCAGAGTCGGCCGGGTCGGTGACGAGGGCCGGGGACTTGGAGTCGGCCAGGGCGGGAACGGGGGGTGGGGACCTGGAGTTGGCCGGGGCGGGGATGGGGGGTGGGGACCTGGAGTCCGCCGGGGCGGTAAGGGGACACGGGGAAGCTAGAGTCGGCTGGGGGCGGTGACGAGGGCCGGGGACCTGGATCGGACGGGACAGGGGGTGGGGACCAGGAGTTGGGTGGGGACCTGGAGTTGGCCGGGGCGGTGACGCGGCCCGGGGACCTGGACTCTGCCGGGGCGGGGACCCGGCGTCCGACGGGGGGCTGTCAATATTTCTAAATAAATACAATTGAATCTGCGTGTAACGATATATGGGCCCTCACACCTTTGTCTATGAATTAGATGTTTATTCTTGCATGGAGTGAGGCTGAAAATGATGCTTTGCAAACAGTCCACCACTTCCTGTATCCACTGTGTGGCACTAGACAACATGCATCAACATGCATTATACTGCTCTATAACAAGTGGAGACAACATCATGTAAATGTCATGTAAATCAGATGGTGTGTGTCACATAACATTGACTTCCTGTTGCCACTAAGTGACACTTTGACTTAAAGCCCCACTATGTAACTTTTCCACCTTAAAATAACAGCTTGAAAAAAATTGTGCCGCTACAATGACTTTAAATATGTTGATTTGCGCCTCCGCCACTGCCATCGGGGGTCTGTGGCCAGAAAACTGCTGAATGTAAGATGTTGGGAGCCGCCCGGTACTTCCGGCGGAAGTACTTAAACTTGCTGTCTGGCAGTGATTACGCAACGTCATATAGTGCCAGTACACGCTCGCAGGTGACTTTTTATTTGCTCCACTACGCGACGCGTACAGACAGAATAATATGCCGCGGCTGAACGGCTCGCTGCGGCTGCCGAGACGTGCTGTGGCAGCGCGCATCAACAGCTGTGAGATCAGCTGTGAGTCAGCCATATATGACAGACATTAAATACCTGAAGGGGGTGCTACAGGGGAAAAGTTACATAGTGTCGCTTTAATGAAAATAGGCTTGTCAACTTTTGAATTATACAATTTACTAAAGCAATATGTAAATTAGGATTTACTAATACCATAACTTCATGACATGGTTTAAATAGCACTCAACAATGAGAAGAAAAGAGGTTTTGAGTAGAATATAGTAGAAATCAAAGAACACAGCGTGCACGGTCTAACAACAACTATCAACAAACTGTAACTTTGGGCATGAGAGGTTCAGAGCAGAAAGAAACATGGGGCTTTGTTTCAGAGGTTTACAGATTAAAAGAGGTTCACCCTCACATGAAAGAGGTTCAGACAGACTAGAGTCAGAAAGAGGTCACGTGTTACATCGGGTGTTTGACAGAGTAGCTCCACTGCATGTCAATAAAAATAGCCCTCCTCTCTTTAAAGTTGGCAAACTTCTCCATAACTCTCTGTTTCCATGATTCTGGAGGGAATGTGTCTGTTTTTCAGAACTTCTTCGGTGTGTTTTCAATGCAGTTCGGTCTCCTACTGCTGCTCTGCTCCTCAGGGTTAGCTTCATGTTGTTACAGAGCTGCCAACTCTCACGGTTTCGCCGTGTGATACACGCTTTTGCGTGTTTTCACACGCTCTCACGCCACACAACCAATTTCTCACGGCAAAAGAAATTCTGATTTGGGCCGAAACTCGTTGGCTCCTTTTCAAACTCTGCGACGATAGCTGGCACTAAGGAGCGCATCTGTAAACCTGTTCGCTGCATACACATCCTATTTACCCCAAAGAGTCCCGAAGTTAGCAGCAGAAGAAGATGTTCAGACAGACAACGAGCAGAGACTACGGTATGTTAATGCAGGGCTCTCAAGTGTCACGCATTGAGAGTGACAGTCACGCATTTTGGTCTTAAGTCACGCTCTCTCGCCACACATCGTATTTATCACGCTGAAAAAACCTCTCGGCTATTTAATGTTTTAATGAGCCGCAGCGCCAACATGAGCTGTGCTGACCTCACGGTGGAGAAATCAAACGCTCCCCTGGAGGTCTGCTGCGCGCTGCCACTTATCAGCCAATCAAAAAGAAGGGCTGGGCTACACAATAGCCAATCAGAAAAAAAACTATCTGTTGTATCTGGTTAAGATTTAATCCAGCAACCAATGAAAATAAAACATCAGTCACTCTTACCTGTCTTTAGAACCTGAGAGCTGTTAATGACATGTGGTTCAACTAAGTACTCACTCTCTTAAACTTTAAATCTTGAAATAATTAATGTGTTGTGTTTGTTTGTGTGATGTGATGTAAACTCAGCTGTCGTAACAAGCAGGAGAGCACCTTGTTAACCTCTAGGTATACTGCATGCTCAAAACATCACAGAATTGTTTATTAAGCCCTGCCCACATAGCATATTTTTATTTGCAGGCCTAGGAAAAGGACCCTCTCAATTTTTTTTAAAACAATACTTTGAACAAGTAAGATGTATTCTAAAGAATTTAACATAAAGACAGGACATTTGTGCAATAGAATTAGACATGTTTTTGTAAATGAGAGTAGAGTTAATTAAAACATTTTAATTCTTTAAGGTAGCAAAGATGCCTCGTAAAAGACCTTTGCCAGGCCAGATCGAGGTACAACATGGGTACAACGCCAGATTCATTAAAATGTCCTGATATTTGAGCCACCACCGTGTGTGGCTGCGTGCGCGTCAACATTTTGGTCACCCCCGACAAAATCTTACTCCAAGGTTTTTTGAAAAATGTTGGCAGCTCTGTTGTTAGCTTGTTAGCTTCATGCTCTTAGCTAGATAACTGCGGCAGGATTCATGCTTCTTACACATGTCTGAAGCTCTTTAGATCCTCACCCCGTTGTAGTCCAGAGAGTTTCAGTCCCAGCACTTTGGAACAACAGACAGGGGAAACTAAACAGTGCATGACTCACTGAGCCTCCAGCTAACAGCTAAGAGCAGACTCGCGCAGCTCCGGAGCTCTCTGGCTGAGGGAATCATAACAGTCTCTGATTGGCCGAGTTCAATCACGTGAAATAAGAAACAATGTCATTGGCCAGGGCGCAAATGTTTGCGCCCCAAGATTCACGTGTCATCCGCCAATGAGACTCCGTCCTTGCCGAAACGACTATGACATGTTTGGTCCCTGCAACACAGTGAACACACACACATTGGACCGGCACCAGTGAAAGGGGGAGAGGCTTCTCTCAGTGATGAAGAGTGGCAATATATTATTTGTGGTCACATTTACCTTAAGTGGTTGTTGACAGGCTGACGGTCTCCCACACGCGTGTCAACACGGGATATTTATTATTTAAATGATTTGGTATATAATGTTTTTTTCCTTTTTATTCTTCTTTTTTTTTCCATCTCAAAATCTTAGGAGGGCGGTGCCCTAGCGCCTTCTATGGACGCACGGCCACTGGGAGAGTCCCCATTTATGATGCGAATTGGGCCAGAAAGGAAGTTCCCACCTGGCTCGGAGAGAAGGGGGTAGCAGACTGAGAGGCATCCTGAGAACCCCTGCGAAGCCAATCAGAGCAGGGGACAGAACGACGCAGAGGAAGATGGAGAGATGACTTCAAGTGTCAAGAGGCGTGAACACGCTTTCAACACCGACCAACAGACGGCTCAGCCAATGAGTCGATTAGGACTAATGTTTTACCTAGACCAGGGGTCCCCAAACACCGGGCTGCGGGGGAAAAAACTGAATAAAAAAAGATTTTTTTTTTTTCTTAATCAGTAGCACCCCCCCCACACACACACCTCTTTTCTTCTCATTGTTGAGTGCTATTTAAACCATGTCGCCCAACTGCCCCCACCCCCCCCCCGGACACGGAACCGGAACCGTTCCTTGGTTCAAACAAGGTTGGGGACCACTGACCTAGACAGATGAGAAGTGAATATCTCCCCTGGGGCCGGGACGCCCGGGAGATATAATAACAGATGTTGACCAAAGAGACAAGGCTTCTGACCTTTGGATGAGGTTAGCTGCATGTAGGCCGTGATCCTGTGAGAAGCCCTCAGCTGAGGATTAGATTTAGTGAGCTTGACTTCTGTTAGACAGTTAACTGCTTTGGCGGTCTTTGGACGGAGTGATGCATGCTCCCTCAGCTGAGTTATACTCTGTATATGAACAGTTAGTTATAATCAACTATTGGTAATACTTTTTATTAAATACATTTTATTAAAACTTTTCGACTCCGGACATTTTCTTCAGTTCAGCACTAGGGGATTTTTAATACTTAACACAAACTACTCTGGTCGTGAATTTTATTAAATCACGGCCAGTTTGGGGCACATTTGAGCAAATCCAGTGGAGTTACATGAGCATGAGCTTGTTAAAGGCTATTGGTATGTCGTTGGTCTGTTCGTTCTGTCAGCTGTGTCTGTCGTCTGGTCAGTCAGTCTGTCTGTCTGTCTGGTCTGTCTGTCTGGTCAGTCAGTCAGTCAGTCTGTCTGGTCTGTCTGTCTGGTCTGTCTGTCTGGTCTGTCTGGTCTGTCAGTCTGTCTGGTCAGTCAGTCTGGTCAGTCAGTCAGTTAGTCAGTCTGTCTGTCTGTCTGGTCTGTCTGTCTGGTCAGTCAGTCAGTCTGTCTGTCTGTCTGGTCTGTCTGGTCAGTCAGTCTGTCTGTCTGTCTGTCTGGTCTGTCTGGTCAGTCAGTCAGTCAGTCTGTCTGTCTGTCTGGTCTGTCTGTCTGGTCAGTCAGTCTGTCTGTCTGTCTGTCTGGTCTGGTGGTCGTCAGTCAGTCTGGTCTGTCAGTCAGTCTGTCAGTCTGTCTGGTCTGTCTGTTCTGTCTGTCTGGTCAGTCAGTCGTCTGTCTGGTCTGTCTGTTCGTGTCAGTCAGTCTGTCTGTCTGGTCTGTCTGGTCTGTCGGTCAGTCAGTCAGTCTGTTCGTTCTGGTCTGTCTGTCTGTCGTCAGTCAGTCTGTCTGGTCTGCTGGTCAGTCAGTCTGGTCAGTCAGTCAGTTAGTCAGTCTGTCTGGTCTGTCTGTCTGGTCAGTCAGTCAGTCTTGTCTGTCTGGTCTGTCTGGTCTGTCTGGTCTGTCTGGTCTGTCTGTCTGGTCTGTCTGGTCAGTCTGTCTGGTCAGTCTGTCTGGTCAGTCAGTCTGGTCTGTCTGGTCTGTCTGGTCAGTCAGTCAGTCTGTCTGTCTGTCTGGTCTGTCTGGTCAGTCAGTCAGTCTGTCTGTCTGTCTGGTCTGTCTGTCTGGTCAGTCAGTCAGTCAGTCTGTCTGGTCAGTGTGGTCTGGTCAGTCAGTCTGGTCAGTCAGTCAGTTAGTCAGTCTGTCTGGTCTGTCTGTCTGTCTGGTCAGTCAGTCAGTCTGTCTGTCTGTCTGTCTGTCTGTCTGGTCTGTCTGGTCTGTCTGTCTGGTCTGTCTGGTCATTCAGTCTGTCTGTCTGGTCAGTCAGTCAGTCAGTCTGTCTGGTCTGTCCTGTCATTTTTGTCTGTCAGAATTTGCTCTGCTGCATAAACCAGGTGTGTCTATTGATTCATGCTCCCTATCAAAAATGCAGCATTCTTACATGAATGCATGGGAGCAGTATTGATAGTCTGTCTATTGGTCTGTCTGTCTCTGTCTAATTCTGTCTGGTCTGTGTCAGTCTCTGGTTGTCTGTCAGTTCAGTCTGTCTCTGTCTGTCAGTCAGTCTGTCTTTCTGGTCTGTCGGTCTGGTCCTCAGTCTGGTCATAGTCTGTCTGGTCAGTCAGTCTGGTCAGTCAGTCAGTCTGGTCATTCAGTTAGTCAGTCTGTCTGTCTGGTCTGTCTGTCTGGTCAGGTCAGCCCAGTCTGTCTGGTCTGTCTGGTCTCAGTCTGGTCAGTCAGTCTGTCTGTCTGTCTGTGTCCTGAGTCTGTCTGTCTGTCAGTCTGTCTGGTCAGTCTGTCTGGTCGGTCATCAGTCAGTCAGTCTGTCTGTCTTGTCTGTCTGTCTGTCTGTCTGGTCAGTCAGTCAGTCTGTCTGTCTGTCTGGTCTGTCTGGTCAGTCAGTCTGTCTGGTCTGTCTGTCTGGTCTGTCTGTCTGGTCAGTCAGTCAGTCTGGTCTGTCTGGTCGGTCTGTCTGGTCTGTCTGGTCAGTCAGTCTGTCTGTTCTGTCTGTCTGGTCAGTCAGTCAGTCTGTCTGAGTCTGTCTGGTCAGTCAGTCTGTCTGTTCTGTCTGGTCAGTCAGTCAGTCTATCTGTCTGTCTGGTCGGTCTGTCTGTCTGGTCTGTTTGGTCAGTCAGTCAGTCTGTCTGGTCGGTCTGTCTGTCTGTCGGTCAGTCAGTCAGTCTGTCTAGCCTGGTCAGTGTCAGTCAGTTAGTCAGTCTGTCTGGTCTGTCTGTCTGGTCAGTCTGTCAGTCTCTCTGGTCTGTCTGGTCTGTCCGGTCTGTCTGGTCTGTCTGGTCCGTCTGGTCAGTCAGTCTGTCTGTCTGGTCTGTCTGTCTGGTCAGTCAGTCAGTCAGTCTGGTCTGTCTCAGTCTGGTCAGTCTGTGTCTGGTCTGGTTCGGTCAGGTCAGTCTGTCTGTTCAGTCTTTCTGGTCTGTCTGGTCAGTCAGTCTGTCTGGTCTGTCTGTCTGGTCTGTCTGTCTGGTCTGTCTGTCTGGTCTGTCTGGTCAGTCAGTCTGTCTGGTCTGTCTGTCTGGTCAGTCAGTCTGGTCAGTCAGTCAGTCAGTCTGTCTGTCTGTCTGTCTGGTCTGTCTGGTCTGTCTGTCTGGTCTGTCTGTCTGGTCAGTCAGTCTGGTCAGTCAGTCAGTTAGTCAGTCTGTCTGGTCTGTCTGTCTGTCTGGTCAGTCAGTCAGTCTGTCTGTCTGGTCTGTCTGGTCAGTCAGTCTGTCTGGTCTGTCTGGTCTGTCTGTCTGGTCTGTCAGTCAGTCAGTCAGTCTGTCTGGTCTGTCTGTCTGGTGAGTCAGTCAGTCTGTCTGGTCAGTCAGTCAGTCGGTCTGGTCTGTGTGGTCGGTCTGTCTGTCTGGTATGTCGGTCTAGTCAGTCAGTTAGTCAGTCTGTCTGGTCTGTCTGGTCAGTCAGTCTGGTCAGTCAGTTAGTCTGTCTGGTCTGTCTGGCTGTTCAGTCAGTCAGTCTCTCTGGTCTGTCTGGTCTGTCCGGTCTGTCTGGTCTGTCTGGTCTGTCTGATCAGTCAGTCTGTCTATGTCAGTCTGTCTGGTCAGTCCGTCTGGTCAGTCAGTCTGGTCAGTCAGTTAGTCGGTCTGTCTGGTCTGTCTGTCTGGTCAGTCAGTCAGTCAGTCTGTCTGGTCTGTCTGTCTGGTCTGTCTGGTCTGTCTGGTCTGTCGGTCTGGTCTGTCTGTCTG
Source organism: Liparis tanakae (assembly GCA_036178185.1). NCBI lineage: Eukaryota > Metazoa > Chordata > Actinopteri > Perciformes > Liparidae > Liparis > Liparis tanakae. The sequence continues at coordinate 7,051,700 of CM070111.1, read as the reverse complement.
GTCAGTCAGTCTGGTCAGTCAGTCAGTTAGGCAGTCAGTCTGTCTGTTGTCGTCAGTCAGTCAGTCAGTCTGTCTGTCTGGTCTGTCTGGTCAGTCAGTCTGTCTGGTCTGTCTGTCTGGTCTGTCTGTCTGGTCAGTCAGTCAGTCAGTCTGTCTGGTCTGTCTGTCTGGTGAGTCAGTCAGTCTGTCTGGTCTGTCGGTCTGGTCTGTCTGGTCAGTCAGTCTGTCTGGTCTGTCTGGTCTGTCTGGTCTGTCTGTCTGGTCTGTCTGGTCAGTCAGTCTGTCTGGTCTGTCTGGTCCGTCTGGTCTGTCTGTCTGGTCTGTCTGGTCAGTCAGTCTGTCTGTCTGTCTGTCTGTCTGGTCAGTCAGTCAGTCAGTCATTCTGTCTGGTCTGTCCTGTCATTTTTTGCTGCCTTGTCAGAATTTGCTACCGCTGCATAAACCGATAGGTGCGTCTATTGATTCATGCTACCCTATCAAAAAATGCTAGCATTCTTACATGAATGCATGGGGTAGCGGGAGAATTCTTTGATAGGATGTTATTGTACTATCAAAATATGCTACCCCTGATATAATTCAATTTAGCATTATTACATGAATGCATGTTATTGTACTATCAAAATATGCTTATCTTTCAAAGTTCAATGTTTCACTTTTCAATGTTAAAGTTTTTATTTTCGGTGGTCTGTGGACGGAGTGATGCATGCTCCCTCAGCTGAGTTATACTCTGTATCTGAACAGTTAGTAATAATCAACTATTGGTAATACATTTTATTAAATACATTTTATTAGAACTTTTCGGCTCCGGACATTTTCTTCAGTTCAGCACTAGGGGATTTTTAATACTTAACACAAACTACTCCGGCCGTGAATTTTATTAAATCACGGCCAGTTTAGGGCACATTTGAGCAAATCCAGTGGAGTTACATGAGCTTGTCTAATTGAAATTCACATAAAATGGCTTGCACAACAGCTATGTCGTTCGGTCAAATGTAAAGCTTTTCTGTCTGTCTGTCTGTCTGTCTGTCTGTCTGTTCTGTCTGTCTGGTCAGTCAGGTGGTCTGTCAGTCAGTCTGGTCAGTCAGTCTGTCTGGTCTGTCTGTCTGGTCAGTCAGTCAGTCAGTCTGTCTGGTTTGTCTGGTCTGTCTGGTCTGTCTGTCTGGTCTGTCTGGTCAGTCTGTCTGTCTGTCTGTCTGGTCTGTCTGTCTGGTCAGTCACAGTTCTGGTCCGTCTGGTCCGTCTGGTCTGTCTGTCTGGTCTGTCTGGTCAGTCAGTCTGTCGGTCTGCTCTGTCTGTCTGGTCAGTCAGTCAGTTAGGCAGTCAGTCTGTATGGTCTGTCTGTATGGTCTGTCTGTCTGTCTGGTCAGTCAGTCAGTCAGTCTGTCTGTCTGTCTGGTCAGTCAGTCAGTCTGGTCTGTCTGTCTGGTCTGTCTGGTCAGTCAGTCAGTCTGTCTGGTCTGTCTGTCTGGTCTGGTCTGTCTGTCTGTCTGGTCAGTCAGTCAGTCGGTCTGGTCTGTCCTGTCATTTGTCTGCTTGTCATTGCTGTCTGCATAAACCGTCAGGTCAGTGTCTGTTGTCATGTCTGTCTGTCTGCTGGTCGGTCTGTCTGGTCAGTCAGTCTTACAGTGAATGTCAGTCTGGTCTGTCTGTCTGTCTGGTCAGTCAGTCAGTTTGTCTGTCTGCCTGGTCTGTCAGTCTGGTCAGTCAGTCAGTCTGTCTGGTCAGTCCGTCTGGTCAGTCAGTCTGTCAGTTAGTCAGTCTGTTCGTCTGTCTGTCTGGTCAGTCAGTCAGTCTGTTCTGTCTGGTCAGTCTGGTCGTCTGTCTGTCTGGTTCGTCTGGTCTGTCTGGTCTGTGTCTGGTCAGTCTGGTCAGTCAGTCAGTTAGTCTGTCTGTCTGGTTGTCTGTCTGTCTGTCTGGTCAGTCAGTTCGTCTGTCTGGTCAGTCAGTCTGTCTGTCTGTCTGTCTGTCTGGTCAGTCTGTCGGTCTGGTCTGTCTGTCTGGTCAGTCTGGTCAGTCAGTCAGTCAGTCAGTCTGTCTGTCTGTCTGTCTGGTCGGTCAGTCAGTTGTCGGTCTGTCTGGTCAGTCTGTCTGTCTGTTCGTCTGTCTGTCTGGTCAGTCAGTCAGTCTGTCTGGTCTGTCTGTCTGGTCAGTTGTCTGTCAGTCTGGCTGCGGTCTGCAAACCGATGGGTGTGTCTGGTGTCATTCATGTCTACCTCAGTCAAATGCTCAGCAATCTTACTCTGGTCAGTCTGGTCAGTCAGTCAGTTAGTCAGTCTGTCTGGTCTGTCTGGTCAGTCAGTCAGTCTGTCTGGTCTGTCTGTCTGGTCTGTCTGTCTGTCAGTCAGTCAGTCAGTCTGTCTGTCTGTCTGGTCTGTCTGGTCAGTCAGTCAGTCAGTCTGTCTGTCTGGTCTGTCTGGTCTGTCTGGTCCGTCTGTCTGGTCTGTCTGGTCAGTCAGTCTGTCTGTCTGTCTGGTCTGTCTGTCTGGTCAGTCAGTCAGTCAGTCATTCTGTCTGGTCTGTCCTGTCATTTTTTGCTGCCTTGTCAGAATTTGCTACCGCTGCATAAACCGATAGGTGCGTCTATTGATTCATGCTACCCTATCAAAAAATGCTAGCATTGTTACATGAATGCATGGGGTAGCGGGAGCATTATTTGATAGGATGTTATTGTACTATCAAAATATGCTACCCCTGATATAATTCAATTCAGCATTATTACATGAATGCATGTTATTGTACTATCAAAATATGCTTTTCTTTCAAAGTTTAATGTTTCACTTTTCACTGTTAAAGTGTTTGTTTTCGGTGGTCTGTGAACGGTGTGATGCATGCTCCCTCAGCTGGGTTGTACTCTGTATCTGAACAGTTAGTTATAATCAACTATTGGTAATACTTTTTATTAAATACATTTTATTAGAACTTTTCGACTCCGGACATTTTCTTCAGTTCAGCACTAGGGGATTTTTAATACTTAACACAAACTAATCTGGTCGAATTTTATTAAATCACGGCCAGTTTAGCACATTTGAGCAAATCCAGTGGAGTTACATGAGCTTGTCTAATTGAAATTCACATAAAATGGCTGGCACAACAGCTATGTCGCGGGTCAAATGTCAAGTCTGTCTGTCTGTCTGGTCTGTCTGTCTGGTCTGTCTGTCTGGTCTGTCTGTGTCTGTCTGGTCTGTCTGGTCTGTCGGTCTGGTCTGTCTGGTCAGTCAGTCTGGTCAGTCAGTCAGTTAGGCAGTCAGTCTGTATGGTCTGTCTGTCTGGTCAGTCAGTCAGTTTGTCTGTCTGGTCAGTCAGTCAGTCAGTCTGTCTGGTCTGGTCTGTCTGTCTGGTCAGTCAGTCAGTCGTCTGTCTGGTCAGTCAGTCAGTCAGTCTGCCTGTCTGTATGGTCTGTCTGGTCAGTCAGTCTGTCTGGTCTGTCTGTCTGGTCTGTCTGTCAGTCTGTCATTCTGTCTGGTCTGTCCTGTCATTTTTTGCTGCCTTGTCAGAATGTGCTACCGCTGCATAAACCGATTGGTGTGTCTATTGATTCATGCTACCCTATCAAAAAATGCTAGCATTCTTACATGAATGCATGGGGTAGCGGGAGCATTATTTGATAGGATGTCATTGTACTATCAAAATATGCTACCCCTGATATAATTCAATTCAGCATTATTACATGAATACATGTTATTGTACTATCAAAATATGCTTTTCTTTCAAAGTTTAATGTTTCACTTTTCACTGTTAAAGTGTTTGTTTTCGGTGGTCTGTGAACGGTGTGATGTATGCTCCCTCAGCTGGGTTATACTCTATATCCGAACAGTTAGTTATAATCAACTATTGGTAATACTTTTTATTAAATACATTTTATTAGAACTTTTCGACTCCGGACATTTTCTTCAGTTCAGCACTAGGGGATTTTTAATACTTAACACAAACTAATCTGGTCGTGAATTTTATTAAATCACGGCCAGTTTGGGGCACATTTGAGCAAATCCAGTGGAGTTACATGAGCTTGTCTAATTGAAATTCACATAAAATGGCTGGCACAACACAGCTATGTCGTTCGGTCAAATGTCAAGCTTTTCTGTCTGTCTGGTCTGTCTGTCTGGTCTGGTCTGTCTGTCTGGTCAGTCAGTCTGGTCAGTCAGTCAGTTAGGCAGTCAGTCTGTATGGTCTGTCTGTCTGGTCAGTCAGTCAGTCTGCCTGTCTGTATGGTCTGTCTGGTCAGTCAGTCTGTCTGGTCTGTCTGTCTGGTCTGTCTGTCTGGTCAGTCAGTCAGTCAGTCTGGTCCGTCTGGTCCGTCTGGTCTGTCTGTCTGGTCAGTCAGTCTGTCGGTCTGCTCTGTCTGTCTGGTCAGTCAGTCAGTTAGGCAGTCAGTCTGTATGGTCTGTCTGTATGGTCTGTCTGTCTGGTCAGTCAGTCAGTCAGTCTGCCTGTCTGTATGGTTTGTCTGTCTGGTCAGTCAGTCGGTCTGTCTGGTCTGTCTGGTCAGTCAGTCAGTCAGTCGGTCTGGTCTGTCTGGTCGGTCTGTCTGTCTTGTCAGTCAGTCAGTCATGTCTGGTCTGTCCTGTCATTTTATTGCCTTGTCGAATTTGCTTCAGTCAAACTAGGTGTGTTTGTTCATGCTACCCTATCAAAAAATGCTAGCAATCTTACATTCTTACATGAATGCATGGGGTCTGTCTGTCTGGTCTGTCTGGTCTGTCGGTCTGGTCTGTCTGTCTGGTTAGTCAGTCTGGTCAGTCAGTCAGTCAGTTAGGCAGTCAGTCTGTCTGTCCGGTCTGTCTGGTCAGTCAGTCAGTCAGTCGGTCTGGTCAGTGTGGTCGGTCTGTCTGTCTGGTCTGTCTGGTCAGTCAGTCTGTCTGTCTGTCTGTCTGGTCTGGTCTGTCTGTCTGGTCAGTCAGTCTTGTCAGTCAGTCTGTCTGGTCAGTCAGTCTGTCTGGTCAGTCAGTCTGTCTGGTCAGTCAGTCTGGTCAGTCAGTCAGTTAGTCAGTCTGTCTGGTCTGTCTGTCTGGTCAGTCAGTCAGTCTGTCTGGTCTGTCTGTCTGGTCTGTCTGGTCTCAGTCTGTCTGTCTGTCTGTCTGGTCTGTCTGTCTGGTCAGTCTGGTCAGTCAGTCAGTCAGTCTGTCTGGTCTGTCTGTCTGGTCAGTCACTCAGTCTGTCTGGTCTGTCTGGTCTGGTCTGTGTGGTCGGTCTGTCTGTCTGGTCTGTCTGGTCAGTCAGTCAGTCTGTCTGGTCAGTCTGTCTGGTCAGTCAGTCTGGTCAGTCAGTTAGTCAGTCTGTCTGGTCTGTCTGTCTGGTCAGTCAGTCAGTCTGTCTGGTCTGTCTGGTCTGTCTTGTCTGTCTGGTCTGTCTGTCTGGTCTGTCTGGTCAGTCAGTCAGTCTGCCTGTCTGTATGGTCTGTCTGGTCAGTCAGTCTGTCTGTCTGTCTGGTCTGTCTGTCTGGTCAGTCAGTCAGTCTGTCTGGTCTGTCTGGTCCGTCTGGTCTGTCTGTCTGGTCTGTCTGGTCAGTCAGTCTGTCTGTCTGTCTGGTCTGTCTGTCTGGTCAGTCAGTCAGTCATTCTGTCTGGTCTGTCCTGTCATTTTTTGCTGCCTTGTCAGAATTTGCTACCGCTGCATAAACCGATAGGTGCGTCTATTGATTCATGCTACCCTATCAAAAAATGCTAGCATTCTTACATGAATGCATGGGGTAGCGGGAGATTATTTGATAGGATGTTATTGTACTATCAAAATATGCTACCCCTGATATAATTCAATTTAGCATTATTACATGAATGCATGTTATTGTACTATCAAAATATGCTTATCTTTCAAAGTTCAATGTTTCACTTTTCAATGTTAAAGTTTTTATTTTCGGTGGTCTGTGGACGGAGTGATGCATGCTCCCTCAGCTGAGTTATACTCTGTATCTGAACAGTTAGTAATAATCAACTATTGGTAATACATTTTATTAAATACATTTTATTAGAACTTTTCGGCTCCGGACATTTTCTTCAGTTCAGCACTAGGGGATTTTTAATACTTAACACAAACTACTCTGGCCGTGAATTTTATTAAATCACGGCCAGTTTGGGGCACTTTTGAGCAAATCCAGTGGAGTTACATGAGCTTGTCTAATTGAAATTCACATAAAATGGCTTGCACAACACAGCTATGTCGTTCGGTCAAATGTCAAGCTTTTCTGTCTGTCTGGTCTGTCTGTCTGGTCTGGTCTGTCTGTCTGGTCAGTCAGTCTGGTCAGTCAGTCAGTTAGGCAGTCAGTCTGTATGGTCTGTCTGTCTGGTCAGTCAGTCAGTCAGTCTGCCTGTCTGTATGGTCTGTCTGGTCAGTCAGTCTGTCTGGTCTGTCTGTCTGGTCTGTCTGTCTGGTCAGTCAATCAGTCAGTCTGGTCCGTCTGGTCCGTCTGGTCTGTCTGTCTGGTCTGTCTGGTCAGTCAGTCTGTCGGTCTGCTCTGTCTGTCTGGTCAGTCAGTCAGTTAGGCAGTCAGTCTGTATGGTCTGTCTGTATGGTCTGTCTGTCTGGTCAGTCAGTCAGTCAGTCTGCCTGTCTGTATGGTTTGTCTGTCTGGTCAGTCAGTCGGTCTGTCTGGTCTGTCTGGTCAGTCAGTCAGTCAGTCGGTCTGGTCTGTCTGGTCGGTCTGTCTGTCTGTCTGGTCAGTCAGTCAGTCAGTATGTCTGGTCTGTCCTGTCATTTTTTGCTGCCTTGTCAGAATTTGCTACCGCTGCATAAACCGATAGGTGTGTCTGTTGATTCATGCTACCCTATCAAAAAATGCTAGCAATCTTACATTCTTACATGAATGCATGGGGTCTGTCTGTCTGGTCTGTCTGGTCTGTCGGTCTGGTCTGTCTGTCTGGTTAGTCAGTCTGGTCAGTCAGTCAGTCAGTTAGGCAGTCAGTCTGTCTGTCCGGTCTGTCTGGTCAGTCAGTCAGTCAGTCGGTCTGGTCAGTGTGGTCGGTCTGTCTGTCTGGTCTGTCTGGTCAGTCAGTCAGTCTGTCTGTCTGTCTGGTCTGGTCTGTCTGTCTGGTCAGTCAGTCAGTTTGTCTGTCTGTCTGGTCTGTCGGTCTGGTCAGTCAGTCTGTCTGGTCAGTCAGTCTGTCTGGTTAGTCTGTCTGGTCAGTCAGTCAGTTAGTCAGTCTGTCTGGTCTGTCTGTCTGGTCAGTCAGTCTGGTCAGTCAGTCAGTTAGTCAGTCTGTCTGTCTGTCTGTCTGGTCTGTCTGGTCTGTCTGGTCTGTCTGTCTGGTCTGTCTGTCTGGTCTGTCTGTCTGGTCAGTCAGTCAGTCAGTCTGTCTGGTCTGTCTGTCTGGTCAGTCACTCAGTCTGTCTGGTCTGTCTGGTCTGTCTGTCTGGTCTGTCTGTCTGGTCAGTCAGTCTTGTCAGTCAGTCTGTCTGGTCAGTCTGTCTGGTCAGTCAGTCTGGTCAGTCAGTCAGTTAGTCAGTCTGTCTGGTCTGTCTGTCTGGTCAGTCAGTCAGTCCCCCCCCCCCCCCCCCCCCCCCCCCCCCCCCCCCCCCCCCCCCCCCCCCCCCCCCCCCCCCCCCCCCCCCCCCCCCCCCCCCCCTCTCGCTGTCGTCTGCCCCTGTCTTTCGCCCCCCGGTCTTCTCGTCTCTCGCTCTGTTGGTCGTCGTGTCGCTTTGCGTCGTCGTCATTTTCGCGTTTTTCCCCTCCGTGTGCGTTTTTTGCCCCAAAAGGCTTTTTGTGTGGGTATCTAATTTGTTCCCTTTTTCCTTTAATTTCATCATAACGTATGCTATAACCTTTAAAAAATGTCATTTAAAAGGGTTTTTGGGTTTGCTTTTTCCGGGTTACCTTTTTACTTATATTAATAAATTTTCTTTCAATTTTTAATTTTCTTATTTTTTCGGCTTTTTATATATTCTTGGTTTTTTTAAAGGGGGCCCTTGGTTCTTTTTCTTTTGAATTTCCCTTTGTTGAATTTCCTATTGCTTTTTTCGCCGTTGGGTTTCTCGGTATACTGTCCGTTCTAAACCGTCGTTGTCTTGTCGCTTTGGCGTCTGTTCGTCGGTTTTTTTTGTCCTTTGGGGTTTCTAGCGCGTCGGGTCGGCCTGGTCGTCTGTCGGGTTCGTTGGTCGTCGGTGTCGTCTGTTGCCGTCGTCGCCCGTGGCAGTCTGGGGTTGTCTGTCGGGGGTTTTGGTCCGTCGTCAGTCGTCGTTTTTGTCTGTCTGGTCGTGTGTGCGCCCTTGGTTCGGGTCGTTTTCGCTTTTTTGCGCGTGGGGTTTTGTCGCTGTCATTGTCTTTCAGTGTCGTACGGGTTGTCGGTCGCCCTTTTGCTCTCTCATATCTGGTCTGTCTGGTCTTTGTGGTCGTTCTTTTTGTCCTTTTGCTTTGATTTCCCCAAAAGTGTTCCAGTCTTTTCCCTTTCCCTTCTCTTTTGGGGAATTTTGTGTTTGGCCTAAAATTCTCCCGGGGGTTATCTTTTAGTCTGTGTGTCTCTTCTTTTTCATGTTCTTTCTGTTTTTTCTTTTGGGGGTTGTCGGGTTTTGTGGGTAACCTTGGGTTTCCTTTTTTTTTGTTTGCTGCTTTTCTCGTGTTTTTTTTCCCCCCGGGGGGTCTCTTTTCGCGTTGGGGTTTTTGACTTTGGTTTCTTTTGTTTCTTGTGGGGCGTCTCGCTTCGTTTCGTTCGTCGTGTCGTCGTTTCGTCGTCTTTCGGCCCCCTTTTGTCTTGGTCGTTCGTGTCAGCCCTTCGCTGTCTGTTTGGGGTGTGGTTCGGGGGGTTTTTGTTTTTCTCTTTCGGTTTGGCGTGTCCCTCGTTGGTTCCCGTTCGTTCGCCGTCGTCTGTCGTCGTCGTCGCGGTCAGTCTTGTTTCCCCGGCCCGGTCGTTCCGGTCGCTGCGGGGTTTTGTCGTCTGGTCGTCGGTTTCCCGGGGCGGTTCGTCTGCTGTCTGTCGGCTCTTTCGTCAGTCAGTCAGCATCGTCGGGTCTGTCCGCTTTTTTTTTTCGTTCGTAGTGTCTTGTTCTGCCCTTAAAAATCAACTTTGGGGTTTGGGTTTTGTGTGTTTCTCCTTTCCTGGTTTCATTAAAACAAATGTTTTTTGGTAAAATCTGTTTTATGTTTTTTTGGGTTTTTGTTCCATTTTTTGTTTTTTTTAATCATTTTTTCTTTTGGTTTTTCGTTCTTGCGTTTTTCCCTTTTATTCTTGGGGGTTATAATTCCCTTTGGTCTTTAAACTTTATGTTTCTTGCTT